>JANIJI010000009.1:16537500-16927500 GCA_024500535.1 Leptonema lineaticorne | reverse complement strand
AACGATACGTTCGCAGTTGTTAAAATGTGCATAGATTTTCCGGAATACCTGAGCGAGGAAAATGCTCGTTGCAACACGGAAAATGTCTGCGCATCGAGCAGACACCCTTAAGAGCCTCATAAACCCGATCGAAAACAAGGGATTTATGCAAATTTTCCGCCGGTCTACCGGGGAAAATGGAAAATTTCTCGTACCCTCTCGCTCTAGCAAAATCGAGCGTTTAACACAAATACATTATTATTTTATAAACTGCAAAAGGAAACTATGGAAGTAAAACTATATCGATTTTTTCCTAAAATCGTTTTATAAACTCTACATATAATATATTTTTAATAAATAATCCATATAATGTAAATATATTTAATCTAAATAATTATATATTTAATGAAACATCTGGAAACCGATATGTTAAATAAATTTATTTGTTTGATAACGACTTTATATCTAAATTCATAAATTTAAAAAAATGAGATATACGACATTAGAATATTTGAAACATTGAGACGCAACAAAATAAATATTTTTTTTAATAAAGAGAGACAAACTTCTTCAATATATAATATAAAATTAAAATTAAGGCGTCGTAAATTTATTTAAAGCGATCGTTTTCACATATTACAAACAGTTTTTTTTCTATTCTGCTTTACTCAATATATATTCCGATCGGTATTCAGAATAAATATTCCGAAGCGAAAAAAAATCTTTCAAAACCTCTTCGGCAAGACCAAATATTTACAATGCACTTGTTATATGGCAACGCTAGAAAAAGAAAAAAGAAGAAAAAGGTTTTCATCAAGAAAATCTATCACAATTTTCCTCGTTCCCTTTGTGAAATTGGAATTCAAATTCGGTTAAAATTAATTACTCGGGCGTTTACAGCAAAAATCGATATCGTTCGCCGTATGTGCGATTCCATGGTTTAATTGAATTAAAGCAATCAAACGGTTGTTGAGTGCGGTCGCTGAAACGAAGCTTTCAGCGATTTTCAACGGCGAGCTTATTGAAAAGCGTGAATTTACCATAGCAGCCTGGTGGGTTTTTTTTTATTTATTTTTGTTTGCGCGGATGCGTTTTAAAAGGCTTGAAAGACGCTTTCTCGAAGCGTCTGAAGCGAAGATGCGGAAAACTCGAAGCTTTCACGTTTGAATTATGAAACGTCAAAGTGAAACCATAATTCTATGTAAAGGATTTATCTATATGTATGTGCATATTATATAGAAAATTCTTTATAGTAATTTTAATTAATATAAAGAATAATACAAAAAAATCGAATTATAACCTTCAAGACCTTCTTCGATTCGGTTTTTATCTCCTCAATCATGTTAAAACGGCGTCCCCGCATTGATCTTTTGAGTTTACTGAATAGCCAGAAAGTCGCACGGAGCCAAATCAGGCGAATGCGCTGGTAGAGAAATGATATTAATCGAGTTTTTGGTAAAAAAAAGTCGTCAAGAACCAATGCAGTATAACATGGTGCATTATCGTGATGAAAGAACCAAGAGTTGTCAAAACACATATAACTCGGAGATAATTAAACCTTTTGACAAACAGACTCTTGGCAAATATTATAGATAGTTCTACCAACCTAGGAAAACAAATACAATTTACCTGCCTTCCTAATGCCCGGGATTTATATATATATATATATATATATATATATATATATATATATATATATATATATATATTCAATATTCTCCTATGAAAACATAAGATAGTATTAGCGAAAAATAATATAAATCGAGTTGAAATGAAAAATCGCAAAGGGTGAAATATTAGTAACAGCAAATTGAATTTGTTGCCCGAGTTTTATATGGTGTCACTAAAACATGTTATAAGTTTTAAAGAAATTAAAACTACTAAAACAACAAGTATATTAATTTCATAAACTATATTCCCTCGGTGTTATTCTTTTAATTTTATTAAACATTTAATGCTCGGATTATTATCAGGTTTTTTTTAATTTTATATTTCAAATGTGCATATTTTTTATAAATAAAAACAGTTAAAAACAAATAATAAAAAAACAGAGTAAAATAATATAATAGACTAATTTAAAAAAATATTGAAAAAATAATTAGTTGCTTTTTTGGAATGATTTATAATAGTAAATAAGAAGGAAAACGATATCCACGAGCGTAGATTGTTCGTGTATCATACAAAGTATAAGTTGAAACCTGCGAGCAGCGCTCGGGTTGGTGTAATTTTACACGAACAGTGTCCGTCTTAAAGAATTGACCGCTTAATGCTTGGGTTTTTTTCTCAAAAATGCAATTATAAACATTAGGTTCTTTATTTTGTATTTCAAATATACATTTTATATAAAAATAAAAAATGATATTTAGAGTTCAACGAATGTTGATCGTTCATGAATCATTACCAACTATAGACAAGTTAAAACGTACGAGCAGGACTCGGGACGCGTGGTACGCGCGAACAACGCTCGTCTTAAAGCATTAAATGGTTAATGGTTAATCAATTTTTAAATAAATATAGAAAAAAAAACGTATTCATTCAACATTTATTCTTTTATTTTTTTAATCAAAAACTATTCACACGTAATATTTCTAAGTAGAAAAAAAATCCCAACGCTTGCACACGAGAAACATTGGCTTAATTAAAATTCTACGGTTCCCTTTTATTTTTTCAACGGTATTTACCACTAGAATATATACGAGTAAAGGGGGGCTTAAGAGATAATTTCACGCCATTGTTCCATTTCGTGGTTCAACTCCATAATTATCTACACGTTTGCATCCGTAGCACCCGAAAGCACCGGGGAATATTTGATTAGAATAGGCAGCTTAACACTAATCTCGTTTATAAAAGCTCTATGTAAATGCAAACGATACATATGAATGTAATCGTATAGCCATTATTGTTATGCTAATAAAACCGACGAAATTCGATTCATAAATATAACACTTAAAATTCTTCATTATTTTCAAACGATAACTATTCATATGACGTCATCGTTCAATTTTTTTATATATATTTTCTTGAAAGGTAAAAAAAATAATCTTCATCATATTGAACGTATATATTTAATTTCATTAGTCGTCATAATATTTTACGATTCGACTTTTATTACGATATTTTACTATTAGACGAATATAAGCTCGATCATAAATTAAATGTGATTCGTAGAATTTTTATTTGCTTCATATTGCGTTAAAAATTTATTGTTCGATCGTCAGAATTAGAAGCTAAAACAAATATATGACGATATAAACATATTGAATGCAGATTATAAACAATCTATTTTTTAGAAGATAGAAAATTTATTCCTATTAAAAGTATAAAATATGTAATAAAACGGACAGAGCAACTCATTATTCATTTATAAAATATATCAAGAATATCAAAAAGTATATCTGTAAATTACATACATATTGATTTTACATATAACACTGATCAAAAAATAAGGTGAATTTGTTTAACTTGACAAATGTTATAGACAGTTCTACCAATCTAGGAAAAAAAATACTATTTACCTGTCTTCCTAATGCCTGGGAGTTTTAAATGACAATTTCGCCTTACTTTTTGATCACAGTAGTAATTCATTATGTAAAATTTTTAAAATTAAATAAAATTTTATACGCTCAATATATTCTATAAACAAACTATTGATTGCGTTTTTTAGATATGTTATGATAATTTGATTTGATAAATGTTAAATTTGATTCGCAAACATTATTTATATGGTATATATATATATATATATATATATATATATATATATATATATATATATATATATATGTCGCATAATTTTCCCAATATACAAAGTTCCAATATAACAAACACAAAGTAGGTCCGCAATAATTTCAAGGCAACCCCTTAAACTTCAAAAGAGCGCCAGCGACCGTCACTTAAGCGCCCCTGTCTTAAAATACGGAAAGCGCGCATATAATATTTGAACATAGTTTGTAGAGAAAATTCCCCATAGTCAATTCCGTAGAGTAGAACACGAAGTGAGTAAAACTCATAATATCGTTAGTCGCGGTTTGCAAAAGCTCGCTCTCTCTCTCTCTCTCTCTCTCTCCCTCTCTCTCACTCGGTTTGAGAAACTTAGTTTCGGCATACGAATAGCACGCTCAATTTGATGTGTGGGATTCGAACTTTCGGACGGGTAAGCCTAGGGTTCGAATTCGGAGGGGGACACGTGTCACCAAACTAGCTCAATTAGTCCCCTTTTGCGATCGGTCGAATTTTCGACTGTTACCGGCCGAAGACGACATGCAAATGACGCTTATCTGACGCGATAAGCGTCAATAGACGACGACGGTTCGCTTGACTACGACACATTCCGCAATTGTCGTCGGTTCAAAGCCTAGAATCGACGGCGTGAAATGCGATAGTGTTCAGGAAATACTATTGTGTTTACGCTAGTATTATATACGGGTGTTCTGAAAAAAAAAATGCACCAATTTCAGGACAATGTTTTTTTTCACAGACAAATTTATACCAGCATAATAGTAGATAATGATTTTTTTATAATTAAAATAAAATATAGATAAATATTGTTATTTGAATTTATTTTAAAAATAATTCAATGTCATTTTATATGAATATAATTTCCGGTATGAAGAAGTCTAAACGGAAAGTCAGATTTCCGATTACTTTTTATAGCAATTGAGGCCGTATGTTAGTTATTATATTACAAATATTGTCTTCCAAGGTATCAATTATTTGCGGTTTATTGATGTAGCCCAAAGACCTTACATAGTCCCAAAACAAACCAGTCCAACGGTGTTAGATCGAATAATATTGAAGACCATTCAATATCGTTTGACTTCAATTCTTGCACGAATTGAATTTTATAAACCAACAAACCAAAATCTTTCATAAAATAGATGATGGACACAACTCCAATTATTGAGCATCACGCCGAATGGACTCGTTTGGGTCTTTCTCAATACTATACATTCTACAATTGCAATAGCTTCTTTGGATTATACATACTTTAGAGTAAAATTGGTAAATATTATTCAAATTAATTATTCTGATGGACGATTATGTCCACCATAAAATGTACGAATAACACAATGAGAATCTCGAAGAGAACCATGGTTTTCGTAAAAATGTGCACAATCTGTAGACGTTGTTCAAATATTAATCGACACATAATATAATGGCGTATCACACTAAATATAAAACAAGTACCAAAATGGTGTCCATAACAAAAAATATTCAAACTTTTATAAAAAAAATCACCTTATGTCATGAATAAAAATCAACAAAAAAAATTTAAACATCCTGTATATATTATATATTGTTGAAGATTTTTGATCATACAAGATTAATATAGTATATTATGACGTATATAAAAAAGAAATACATTTTTTCTTCCTGGCGAACTAATAAATGTTATGAAAACGCGTTCTCGTTTCGAAGTGTCATTTTTTGAACTTTTTCTGCGTATTTTATTAGCAAAAAAAAAAGAAAAAGAAAAAAATAACAAGTGCATAAAAATGTTTTAACGGTTATACGATAACTTTTTTAATGTCTTGACATGCTGTTACGTAAAATTTTATGATCATATTATAATAAAAAAAAAGTCTTCAGCAGGAACACGACGGAAGAAGAAACCTTCATAAAGAATCTATAAGGAGCATCTCGATAGAATATTTCTATCTATATATATGTACTTTGTATATAGAAATGGTTTTGAGCCGTGTCACCTTTTTTTGGCTATCATATTTAATATGATATAAAAATCTAAAATTTTAGAGATAAAAATATTAATTTTTAAACTTATATTAATATCAGATTAATATATTCTCGAAAATTTTATCTTAAAGTAGAACTTAATATAATATAATTGTTTATATGTTAATGTAAAAATTAAACATCTTAAATATAATAATAACCGAAATTCCCAAATTACTGCAAAATATCCTTTTCTCTAATGAAAATCATCCGAGTAGAAAAAGATACATAATTGAATAGCAAAATTAAGGTCTCACTGATAACAACGAAGGCTTCGCAGGTTAACGTCAATTAACACAATAGACAAAATTAATTTTCGGAGATAGAGAAAGAAATAGTGTGCGAAAGAGAGATATTCGCTATATATATATATATATATATATATATATAAACGCCTGCAACGAACACGTTAGATTAACATGTCTGTAGCTTAGAAAGCTCTAGGTGCTTTTAGCACTGAGACTCCTTATTGACAAATTACTCGGATGGCCGTAAATTTAAGCTTCCATGGCACCGAAGGCAAAGGCGGTGAAGAAGACTTCGTAATTAATTAGCCGACGTCGACTAAAATGACGCGAGCTTCTGATATGACGTGACGTGCATGCGTTACAAATGAAGCTGTTACAACGCGAATGATATAAGTGCACAGTAATATTTCAACGTACATACTTGATATATATATATATATATATATATATATATATATATATATATATATATATTCGTCTTATTATTAAATTGTTCCATATTTTAAGTAGACGTCGATTTATGATATGTTCTATTCTCTTAGTGCATTCTTGTTAGTCTACTCCAATTGCACTATATTTTTATTTTATTTTTGAATTCAAACAAAAACTATTATTAGGAATCAATAATTTGTATCATATAATATCCAAAGAACTAATTATCCAATTTAATTATAATATCAAACTAATCATATATTTAAAATGTTTCGCAACAACGACGACGCGCGCCGAATGACTCACGCTCACACGCTGATGTCATCATATATATATATATATATGTGTGTGTGTGTGTGTGTGTGTGTGTGTGTGTGTGTGTGTGTGTGTGTGTGATACAAATCCACACACGGGTCCACTTGTATTATATAAAGAGTATTAAAGAAAGAAAGAATTGATATTCTGATGATATTAATATAATCCAAAAGTATATTCATAATCAAAATAAATCTCTTTAATCCAAGATAGCTTGAATCGAGCTTCGAATAATCCGGATTACAAATGCAGTTTTACTAACTATTAAAAATAGTTAATATAATAATTCTTTAATTTATTTAAATAATAATAATCTGTTCATTAATTATTAGATGTTATTAAGAAAAAATCGTAATAAAAAACATAAAGAAATGAAAATTATTTAAAACATATAATACAAACTAAGCTAAATATATAGATTTTATACAAGTAATATATTTAAATAATAAAATTTTTATAATATTTTAGTTTCATCTGAAAGCGAATTTCCGGCATTAATCCGGATTAGCGACGGAAAGAAACGCTCCATATATAAAGACTTTTATTAGTTAAAAGGAATCCTCCTATTTAATTCCTGTCATCTGCGAATTTGATTAAAACGTCAACATTTTTCGTCCTACAAGAAACATCCCTTAATCCAATCGTCGAATAGAAAAAGCAAGAATGATATGAAAAAAATACATAATTGAAAATCGTAAAAAATTGAAAAGATAAGTAAAAAAAACTCGTATCGAATCAATTTGGATCGGTAATTAATTACGTTATATAATGAGAGAGTCTGGCAAATTGATGTGCGCCGAAAAATTAATTTATGGAAAAACGATCGATCGACTCGATGAAAATCGACGTTAGTATTTGGTAATCTAAAGTACTAGGATTGGATTTCTAGTTTATACTCAAAACATCGTTTACCAATTACTTGGATCGTCGGATGAGATTTGGTAACTTTTACACGCGTTCATCTATTGGAAACTCGCGAAACACATTTGCGGCCAACTTGAGATCGAGTACCGTCATATAATATATATATATATATATATATATATATATATATATATATATATATATATATATATATATATATATATATATATATATATATATATATATATATATATATATATATATATATATATATATATATATATATATATATATATATATATATGGTTATTATAAATATACTTTGGGTTCGTAACTCGAATCACGTGTGGCTGAGTTTCGAAGTACGACGATCGGAAGATGAAGTATGACGAAATCGAGCGAAACGTGAGAGAAGCGTGTTTTTCTTGTGTTACTAAGTCAAGTGGCACTTGGAAACTTCTGAAGTAAAATTTTGACGGTAATTCAATATATTTTTATTTTTGAAATTTACTAGAATTTATATATATATATATATATATATATATATATATATATATATATATATATATATATATATATATATACCTAATAATAAAAAGAAAAAAATCTATTACATTTAATAAATAATTCTCCACTATACATATATTAAGGATTCGAATATAAATAAAATAAATGCATATATATATATATATATATATATTTAATATATATATAACATATAGGGATGGTCAAGCTTCTTGATAGTCTGAATCATTTTTCAAAATTTTAAATTTTTCGCAAGCCGCAATCAAATACGTATTAATTTTTTTTACATAAATTACATTTATTAAAAATATATATAAATGAAAGTACAAAATATGTGTATTGAATTTATATTTTAAAAAATTATATATTACACATTTATTCTATATTTTTTTTAAATTTGGTAAATAATTGATAACAGCACTTCTCAATAATTCTTTGGGATGCTTATTAATTAATACTGATCGGTGATTTTGGATATCACGAATTTTAAAGTTTTTTTTTTACAATGTTGCATTTTTTTGTCAGTAATTTAAAAGACATTTTGAAACACATATAAAACAATAATATTATTTTTAATATAATAATTCGAATACATTTATCTAGAGCCACAAATAATCCTTCAAAAAAACCGCATACGGCTCACGTTCCACAGTTTGATCATCCCTGATATATTAAATAGCTACGACTCTCGTATTATAATTCATCTCGTGTACTTTGATATTTTGAATGGTACGTCTTATAAACGTATTTTTCGTGATTTTCGAGAAGAAAAATATTGAAACGTCAATAACATGTATATATAATATGACAAAAAAAACGAAATATTCTTTCTGTCAATCGAGATTTTCTTCAGGCTTAGAGCGGATAAAGCATACATGAATCAGAGTAACCAATGAAAAAAAATGAAAATTCAATTCCATACGGGAAAAGGATAGATTTCTCACGTTTTTCTCCATATTGTGAACGTTCACCTGTTACTCGGATGTTGTGTCTGTAAAATGTCAACTTTCTGACATAGAAAAATATCAAAGAGCACTTATCGCGAATATTTATTTCGCTCTCGCAATAAATTCAAAAATACGTAAATCGATTAAAAACACCATTTTAAAACTGTGTTTTCGATTAAATAATAGTGACGGTTTTCCGCGTGAAAATCTCTTTATTTCCACAAATGAAAATCGAAAATGTAATCAACGTTGCGGTTGAAACGAAAAAAGTGAACATTTTATGCTTTTTGTGACACATATATAGTAAAATGCAAAATTAGCACACTTTTTTTATAAACATGACCCATTTTCGTTATTATGACATAAATCGTTATTAATCACTTAATGTTCGGGTTTTTTTTCGCAAAAAAAATGTAACTATAAACATTAGGTTCTTTATTATGTATTTCAAATGTATATTTTATATAAAAATAAAAAATTATATCCAGCTTTCAACAAGGGTAAATCGTTCACTTATCATTACCAATTACAAACAAGTTGAAACTTGTATATATATATATATATATATATATATATATATATATATATATATATATATATATATATATATATATATATATATATATATATGATATATATATATATATATATATATATATATATATATATATATATATATATATATATATATATGATATATATATATATATATATATATATATATATATATATGATATATATATATATATATATATATATATATATATATATATTGTTGTATAAAAAATAATTTATATGATGGAAAATGCAAAGTAATTAAAATTTAATCGAGTTGTTTATCAATGTGGAGTAATTTTCATAAACAAACGGTTTAATTAGACATGATTGCAATGGAAAAACGGGAAAATGTATTGAAAAATTCCTAGAACAGACACAAAAAGCGAAACCGCACAATCGAATACTGATTAATATCGTGAATTTGTGATACTGCATATAAATCAAATAAAATTCTATATTTTTCAACAAATATATAGATATAACATATAACATTTTATTTCAACTATTATAGTGATTGATTTATGTGGACTATTGATTTATGCTCAGCACTTTCATATATATTATATATGTATGCGTGTGTGTTTCATGAATATCGGTTTAAATAATTAATATATTAATTAGATATCACTGTCACACTATCGTTAATTATTCGTTTGAAATCGATTTCAACTGAAATTTTATACTGAAAATATAAAACGAAAGCTCTCCAAGTGATTCGTCGATTAAATATGAAATAAATAATACGAAAAACGACCCCGTCCCCCCTCTCGTAGCAAAAAGCCACCATAAAATCCAACATGTAATATTTCTTCACCGCACTAAAATTCAAGGTTAGACTTAGAGGACTTTTAGTACGTCGAAAGCTCGAAAGGAAGAAAGCAAAAAAAAAAAAAGCGGGTAGGGATCATAAAAATGCGGACCTAGGCTCGTTCGTAAAAATGAACTTTAGAGACGAATTCGGTAAAAAGCCGAACTCATCTCTCAAAATTTATTATTATTATTATTATATTTTTAAATTTGAAACGCGGAAAAAGCTCTATATTACGAAGGCGCGTGTAATTGAGGAAATTGTGGTCATTTCGACGCTACGAAATGCTGAAATTTCCTTTATTGTATCAAAGCACGGATGATTATATATATATATATATATATATATATATATATATATATATAATGAATATTTTTGTCTTTGTGTGTGTGTGTGTATGTAATAAAACAAGGGAAATTCGTGACGTTGTGTCCCTTTACATTTTTCATCGTAACCGAAATGACGAACGTGCGATGGGGTCTCTGAAATTGACACGCGTGAAAAATCGCATTGAATAAATAATGAATGAATGCGGATCCGTTTTTTTTTCATATTTAAGCATACAGGCAACCCGTGCTTTCAGCATATTATTTTCGTAAATACAAAAGTTTCAGACTCATTTTTTTATACGCCGTACATAACACGTGACGTATCTTTAACAATAATGCGTGTGGAATATTAGAGTTGATATTAAAATTTTGCAAGTTTGTCAAACTTTTAATTTTATAAAATTAATCAAAATTGAAAATTTTTAATTTATAGATCAAAAAATCGATGTTAATTTCGATTTATGGTATAATAGATTTATAAAACGATTTAAAATCTTTAAAATACAACTGATATTCAGATATTCCTGAAGTAATGTGTGAATGTATTTTATTTTAAACATTAAAAATATTTTGAATACATATATTTTTATTAAAATATATTAGACAATAAAAACATTCAAAATTTTTCTATCTTTGATTTCAATGATAATTTTTTAATCATTTCAAATATTTTTTGAAAAATTCTTCATTAGTCATGTAAATAAAGAAGAAGAAGAGAAATAATTTTTGTATTATTTTTACATAAAATTATGTGTATAAATATCGCTCTATTTATGAACCAATTAAAGTATATTTATTTGATACAGTTAAATAATCTAACAATTCAACTACAGAGACTAAATCCGAAAGATAACTTAACTAAAAAGCGACATACAACGCTGATTTAATTTACTAGATTGTGTATTGTAATTATATATATATATATATATATTATATAATATAAATATACGAATTATAATTTAATATAGAAAAGTTGCGACACCGAATATGCGATAATTACGAACTCAGAATCTCGTTTCCTTCAGACGGAACATTTAATGTGCTTGTGAAGTGTCGCTTCGTTGCCTGTATCATATATATAATATGCATGTCACCGGCAAAATGTACATCGCACTTCAACACAATGACAAAGAACAAAGAATGAAGGCATTTTAATGAGAAACCTCGGTTAGACAGTGTAAAGTAATGAACGTGCATCAACGACACGGTTTTAGTTCATTAGTGTGACCCGATACGTGCAACCTTTATCCGAAAGTGGATGAAAGCTCCGGTCTACGGATGAAAAGCTCAAATATATATATATATATATATATATATATATATATATATATATATATATATACACGTGGAGTGGTACGAAATTGGAACAGGAACATAAATTAGCCGGATCTAAACCGGAAAGTCTGACAAGAAAAGAGGGGAATTTGAGCTTGGCTCGTTTGAAATACGGAAACGTCTGGAAACACTCAAAAAGTGCGATGTTAAAGAAAGCTCCCCAATGTTCAACATATTTCACTTCGAAAATATTTTAAACTATGTTAAAAATTCGAAAGTGAATCAATTAAAACGAATTTCTCATTATACTATACCATTTATCTAAGTCAATTATAAATATCAAAAAATATAATGCTGTGATTAAAACGTAATGTGTATTTGTTTATAAAATATAAATTATTTATTCTTCCAAATCAATTTCATCTCCTTCAAAGTAATCCCAGTTTGATGAAATGCACTTTTAGAGTCAGAATAGTCTTTTTCCGGTATACTTTCTTCGATTCGATTTCTATCGCCTCAATAGTATCAAAACAGCGTCCCCGCATTAGTCTTTTAAATTTGTTGAATAGCCAGAAGTCGCATGGAGCCAAATCGGGCAAATACGGTGGTTGCAGAACGATATGGGTCGAGTTTTTGGCAAAAGTCGCGAAGAACCAATGCAGTATAACATGGTGCATTATTGCAATGAAGATGATAAGATAATTAAACCTTTTGACAAACAGACGCTTGGCAAATGTTTTAGACAGTTCTATCAACCTAGAAAAAAATATCCAGGAGTTTTAAATGACAATTTCACCTTACTTTTTGATCACAGTAGTATATATATATATATATATATATATATATATATAATATAACTATAAAAAGTTCATATAAATCAAATACAATCAAAGTAAGAAGTTCTAATTTTCAGAAAAACCACTCTCTATAAGCACTGAAACATTTTTTACTGTCATTTTATGACTAATATATAAGGCGCATGAAAAGCTCGGATATGTTCTTTTATGATGTATACGTTCTATCATTTTCAGTAATTTTGTCCAAACTGGACGAATATTACTATAATATATATATATATATATATATATATATATATATATATATATATATATATATATATATGTATGTATTTAAAAAAATGTACATTATTATAATATATAAAATCTTTTATAATACCTTTTATATAAAAAAAAGCCTTAGCTCGAAATCGATATAATATAATTCATAACTCACCTGAAACAAAGAAAACACTGAATTAGTATATTTAGTTCGATAGTATATTTATTTTATATTCGGACAAAATATTTCGTTTCATGAAAATTGTATGATAAAATAGATCACTGTCAAATACAAACGAAAGAATCTACAGGTATCGCTTCTGAAATATTAAATTTCAGCACGCGAATACATAAAATACTATATTCGAATGTATTGTTGAATTTTCAGTCGATGTCACCGAATTTTATAAGTTTACCATATAAATACCGCAATAACTTTTTAATTAAATTGCACGTATCGCAATAAACAAATCTTTTATATCGCATAAACAAATAAAGAATTTAATACACAATATTTTCAGATAATAATAATCACGATAGCATTTTTTTTTATTTTGCATGTTTTCCACGATGCCATCTAAAAATACAATTTGGTACCCTTTTATATGCGTGTACACGCGTATAAAATACATAAAAATAAATTTTCACGATAAAACGCTATTATTTTTAATATATTTTTCATGCTTGAAATGCTTTCAGTCACGCTGACGGAACGCATGAAAAAGCGAATCGTCACACGTGAAAAAAAAACATATTATATTTTTCAGCCGTACGTTTCAGACGTACATATGATATTAAAACACACTAGTAATTTAGACGAAAAATATTATATTAAGGATTAACTATAAATTTGTTACGTAAACTTTTTTTTTGAGAGATAAAAAGCATCGAAGGAGAAGAACGACATGACGTTTCTGAAATAAATAAAAAAAACTGAAAAGCTCGATCTCTATAAAATTCAATGTGTGAAGCTTTCACGGCGAAAACGAACAGTGCTGCGGACATTTCGGTGAATACAAGCGCAGGTTTTGTGTACTTTTTTTTCAGGAAAAGCGTTTTTGAAATGTGTTTACGCCGATCCCTTTCAGGGCTTAATAGCTTTAAGACTTTAATATAACGCCACGGTGAAAGCGAAAATAAAATTTTGTGCGAAAAAAAAGTACAATATGTATACTAAAATACGTTCAAAAGTGGTCTAATATATTGAGAAAAAAAAACAGATTTATTTTATATGGACGTAATAAACATATTATATATGAATTAATATAAAATTTTAAAATATATTTATACTGTTAAATTGTGATGTGAATTAATACTAAAAGAATAGATTTGTATTAGGGTCAATTTTCCACTCTGTTTGACGATAAAAGTCAGCAATTTTCCAAAGAACAGATACAGGTGTTGGCCGAACAATGTCAACGATATAAGTAAAAACGTTTTTCTAGGATAAAAATACGATCTAGTTGACAGTAATCGACTCGACAATAAAACTATATTTAAAGGGGAACGAAAACGATATCGAGGATAAAACTAAAGTGTTTCGAAAAATATTTTATAGCATTAAACCATTGTAAATGTCAATCGAATTGCGATTTATCGATATATATATATATATATATATATATATATATATATATATATATATATATATATATAAATTTTATTCTTCTATAAGAGGAGAGTCAAACTCATAGTATATTGCGGGCCACATGAGCTTTTATGTATTTATTCGTGGGCCGCACTCTAAAAAAATGTTTCAAGATTGATTATTAAAATATCACTTGTAAATAATTTAAACTGTACACTAGAACTTTATTGAACAAAAAACTACATACAAATTTTAAAAATCATAATTTAATTTTAATTGTTTATTTTATATATGTTATCATAAACAGCATATCTTGGCACATCGCAATTTTCATTTTTAACAGACAGCATCCGGCCCGCGAGCTTTGTGTTTGACATGTGTGTTATGTATATTATAAAGAAATTCAAGTATTATGATAAAAATTATCATTAATAAATTTTTAATTGATAGAAAATAGTAATTAAATGGAAAAATTTTATTAAAAATATACTTTAAATGTGAAAATTCTCGGAAAATTTCAGTTTAATGGTTAATCAAATTTTTCACTTAACGTCTTTCTGTAAGAAATCGCCATAATATTCGCACTGCATATATTCGCGTGCACGAGACAGAATTATTCAAAAAAAAGTGAGTAAAACAGGGTAGAAAATACTATAGAGTCGTGAAAAATCAACGAGTTTTAATGGTCGCTGCGGAATACTCGCCGGTTTTCCCGGTGAACGTGGAAAAATAAAGAGAAAAACCCATGACGTAATCGTCGGAAATTCAAAGTGAAAATTCAACATAAAACATATATCTGCACGTACACTTTTATGAACATACGTATGTGCAATTGCGCGCATGAAAGCCTGAAAAAAATTACGAATTTATTTTTAGAATGCAAAATTTGCGCTATGGAATTTCAAAACGACCTCCATATTTGTCGGAATATGTGATTAAAAAAAATAAAAAGACGTTTCGCATTCGAGACGAAAATTGAGAATTAAAAATAGAAATATAATGCTATAATAAACAAAAATATTTTATGCTTCATTTATATCATATTATATGGGAAAAAATGTAATAAATATCATTTAAAAATAAATAAATAAAATAATCGAATATACGACATGAATGGTTTATAACGAAATTTATCTAGTTTTACAACGTTTTTCTGAAATTTTGGGAGATAATCTCAATATTAATTAGGTAAAGACTAAACAAATATTTTACTAGAATATGTTTTTTTATATATATAAAAATAAAATTTACCACAATAATTCACCAAAATTATTTGAATGAGGATTAAATAAATAAACGTAAACCGAAACGAAATAAAGTCGTATTATTAAAATTTCATGAAGGATAATAATAAAAAATAATCAAACCGATAACATGAATAATATATATTTGTGTGTGTATATTTATATATAAATAAATATTTTATAATGTATATTTTTAAAAGTAAAAAAAAAACTTAGTTTTAATCGTTAAAAATACAAGATGATAAATTTAGTGTCGTTTGTTCGGCCGTAGGCTTGTTTGTAGGCTTTTATACGACGTAAGAAAAAAATATAATAAGAATAAAAGAGAAAAAAAAGCTTTTTCTGTAAAGAAATTATGCAAGATGTATATTTTGCGTACGAGAAAAAAATAAATTAAACCGTGTATAAAAAGAAATTGGAGAGAGGAAAAAATATTTTTTTTTAAATTAACGTTAAAAAATGAATATTAATCAAGTTGTGTTCTGTAATATGTACGAAAATTTTACTAGAAAAATATAATAAATTTTATGTATATTATATAATAGAAATAATATTTTTTTAAACTTCTAAACATAAAATAAAATTGCAACCTTAAAAATATTTAAATTTTAATCACTTTGATTCTTTTCAGATCGAATATCGTAATTTTGGAAGGACAACAATAAATAACATTTTTTTAAATTTTCTTCTATGGTATATGATATATTAGTAGATCTAAAATTTCAACAAATTAATTATTTACATATTGATTTTTTTTATCAGTAAAAATTATGTATTAATAAACATTATTTTTCAACATTCACAAACAACAATACACTAACAAAACATAAATTATATACATAATAAACTACTAATTTGCTTTAATAATCATCCGCGTTAAAATTATATCACAACATGACCAAAATTAAAAATAAAAATAGTCTTCGACTGAAGAGTCTAATGATGTGGAAAATTAAACCGCACGAAGACAAGCAATTTTTAAAGCGAAGACAGTGTTTTTTGGGGGCACATTTCGGTTTGATGCGAACCACCTGTTCGTATCCATTACAGCCCTATTCGTACGTTTCGATAAGGAAAATAATTTACGCGACCTGGGGGGGGGGGGTTTAGAAAACGGGTTGTTGGTTAGGGGGAGATTTTAATCAACGTCCCGAAACTCGACACGTCGACGAAACAAGAACGGTATTAAAATTACACGCGCGCTGACAATAAATTAACGCTCGTTTAAAATTGCCCTACCGAAACTATAATAATTAATATTATTAAAAAAAGACTAAGATAATAATAATAATAATAATAATAATGTATATAATAACGGTGATCTTCTTTAAAGATACATATCTTCATTCGTGTCTTACCAGGATTTGGGCATAAAACACGACGAAGTGACGCGAAAAAGAGCGGTTTACGAGTATCCTTGAATCCCTCGTCCTTTATTCCGGGCAATTTGGGGGCTAAATAATTGAAACCTATAGCCTACGGCGAAATCCTCGGACTGCAAAGTTGACCTTTACGAGCGAAACAAATATTCTCCGCTTTCGAAAGACGAATTTATTAAGCCGAGAAGAAATATTGCCGCTATAGACGGGGCGGGCCCCGTCGTTGGCGGTCGTTCGTATCGGCACAAATCTTCGTTTACTAATAATTTGAATCGGCAATATTTCATTTCTGCGACAATTTATCATTTCGCCGTGAAATATGTCTCCCGGGTGCCTTGGCCTCGAACACCCCTAGCCTCCCCTATTTTGTATAATGCTTCTTCATCGGTTGACAGGACTCGTTAGGAAAATTTCCGTGAAATTATCGTTTTGAAAAATTTTAGGAAATTTAATTTGTTATTACGTTATATAGTTCGATTATTCTCAATCGGAATTTCCGCTATGACTATTTAATTATTAATATAAAAATTATACTTTTTTTTTCAAAGTGATTATAGAATATTAAATTTAATATCGTGTCACATAACAAAATGGCGATGATGAAATTTCCATAAAACATCTCACATGTTTATAATGGATATTGCCTTAGGAATAACGATGCGTATTCGAATGTTGAGCACGCACGTGAAATATAAATGAGCTAATCTATTATAGGCAATGGTTCGGAAATAATCATTTCAAATTTTAAACAAGGACTTAATAAAGTTGTCGACGTGAATATATTTTTAGCGAGATCCCGCTTCAACCCTTAATATTCTTATTAATTTCAAACACATAAAACGTTACGATAATTATATTGTAATAAATATGACACATTTACAAGCGAACATAGCAAAATTTCAGTTACTAATTACATATTTATTATATATATATATATATATATATATAATGAAATTATAGAACCTATAATCCTCACAAACCGCCAGAGAGTATAACATGGGAGTGCCATTGATGCGTTTTAGACCAGATACATTTCTCATGATTAAACATGGCACAAACCACATTTGCCGTTACACATCTTCAACATGTGCACTCGATTATGGCAATTACACAAAATGTACTCGCCGCTAATGTAATCATTACGTTTGTCCCGCGCGTAATGTGTTACGCAAGTGTGCCGGTTCGTGGAACGCGTTGCGAAACCACCCTAATGTTCGATTTCCACTTTTAATCAACCCGCGAACGGAAATGATCATTTTTCCACTCGCGTTAACGACTTCACTGGAAGTAATCTGAGATGTTAATGGATTCCGTTTATATCGATTACCGTATAATATTAAATACCATGAAAATATTTTAAAGCTTTCATTGTATTTCATATACGAAAATCATCAAAATGATATATTTTAAATAAATGTCATAAAATATTTATTTTTTTTATACAAACGCACAATTCATTTCCGGAAATATTTATAACCCTACACGTGTTATTATTATTATGTCGGGGGGTTGTTTGGATTTTTTTCTAGGCAGTTTGCCACGTACATGTTACGTGAATTCCTGGCACATCACGTATATATCCCCTACATCATTTAAATATTACATAAGAAAATATTTGTCCCCTTATCCGGGATTTTCCCGGATATTTTTTATTACACGTGAACGTGATTGTGCGTGATCAAAGGTGGAAAAAAAATTAATTTAAAATATCAATAATATATATATATATATATGTATACAAAAAGTCACGAAGAACCAACTCAGTATGACATGATGCATTATCGTGATGAAAGAACCAAAAATTGTAAAAAAAAATACGTATAATTCGGAGATAATTAAACCTTTTGACAAACAGACGCTTGACAAATGTTATAGACAGTTCTACCAACCTAAGAAAAAATTGCAATTTACCTGCCTTCCTAATGCCTGAGAGGTTTAAATGACAATTTCATCTTACTTTTTGATCACAGTAGTATATTATAAAGTAGATACCTGTATAAATAAAAAATAAAACAGCGTCTAACGAGAGTAGATCGTTTATGTATCATACAAAGTACTAGTTGAAACCTGCTTGCAGCGCTCGGGTTAGTGCAATCGGGCACGAGTGGCGCGCGCGAGCAGCGCTCGTCCTAAAGCATCAAGTGGTTAAAATATTTGATTTTATAAATAATAAATTTGAGTTTCGATATAAATTTATTATCGTTATAATTTACATATCTACAAGATAGATGTTGAACAATCGAATAGTCGAAAACGAGATGAAAACTTTCTCCCTTATCGAATGTTTCCTATTTTATTTATATATTATCTATAATATTTATAAAAGTGATACGTGCGTGTATGTTTATATTCGTAATGCGATATAGAATATGTGAAAAGTTAGACGCTACGAAGTCACCATATTACCGGATCTCGGAGTGCTTTTATAAACGAAGCACGTAGAAGCTCTTCGTTTCGTGAACTATTATTCTGAAGATGGTCTCGTGTGACGACGTTTCTCATGACTCCATGACTTTCTTTGTCGAACTTTGATAGCGTATGTCCTTTGAAAGTTCGACTCAATAACGGAAACGGTGGAAAAATTACATGTTTACATGTCCGTGAAAACACACGCACACACAAAGTATAAATAGAATTAAGAGACTTGACGAAATATATAATATAATAAATAGATCATTTATCAGGAATCAAATAGAACATTTAAGCAATTAATATATAATAGTATAAACATTTATAATGATTATAGCTTAATATATATATAAAATATTTTAACGTAAAAAAAAATAGAATCATAATAAAGCGTTATGCTAGGTAATATTTTTTTCAACCTAGTTACGTTAAACGATAACGATAAGTAGAAATTGGCAAAATTAAACATACAATAAAATAATTCGCTTTTTTTTGCCGAGTCATTTCGTTTAAATCGTACTGTGAAAAAAAAATCGCATGTTTCGAAAGCGAGACATGTCGAATTACACGCACGTGACCTTTTGCGAATGAGATTTTCGACAAATTATATATATATATATATATGTGTGTGTGTGTGTGCGAATGTATGTATGTATATGTTAGTATGTCGAAAAACAAAAATGTCAGACCTTAAATAAGAATTGGAACGCAAAAACATGGCCTTTCTTTTTTCATATGTCATTATTACTGATATTAATGTAAGAAAATGTCAATTTTTAAAAACAATTTTTTATGTATATAACGCTGTGATCAAAAAATAAGTTGATTCTAAATCCATTTCATTCTCTTCAAAATAATCCCCGTCCGATAAAACGCACTTTTGCCAACGCTTTTTTCTGTTCTCGAAATAGTCAAAATAATATTTTTCCTGTAGTCTTCGAGACGTTTTTCAAAACGGCTTCCCCGCATTGACCTTTTGAGTTTGCTGAATGGTCAGAAGTCGCACGGAGCTAAATCAGGTGAATACGATGGTTGCGGAACGATATCACAAACAGACTCTTGGTAAATGTTATAGATAGTTCTACCAACCTAGGAAAAAAAATACAATTCACCTACTTTCCTAATGTCCGAAAGTTTTAAATGACAATTTCATCTTACTTTTTGATCACAGTAGTATATCATAAAAATCTGAGATAAAACCTTATAGCACTATATTATATTTTTTTATTACGATTTCACTACATGCTCATTATTTTATATGTTAATCATTTTTTCTTTTAATTTTAATCATACAATATTAATCCAAATATCTGTCATAATATACATAATATTATCATTCACTTACAAATACATATCTGCAATATTAGATATGGTAAATTTATATTAAACGTATCAAAATAGACAAGAAAATTAACTAATAACATAATTAACTAATATAATTAAATATAATTCAAAATGTTTTGGCGTACTTCAAAAAAAATTAGCATAAAATAATCACCATCATTGATTTGATAAATAACACTTTATATTAATATAACTGTATAAAAATGTTTAATATTTCTAAAAAAACACACTTTTATATCGTGTTACTTTATTACCAATAATAAAAATCGCATCATTGTATTATCATATAATTTATCGATAAATATACTATTGTATTATTATTCGTCTTATCGCATTATCGTACTATCACACTATTAGTGACAATTATATAGTAAAAAGCGAAATAATAAATTGCCACTAATTGGTCAACTATTTTGTAAATTTGTTAATTGAATCTTGCATTGTCATCGAAAGTGAGCAAGTATGCAAAATTTCGGTTCAATAGGTCATCGAAAAGTACTCGAAAAATCGATTACTAAATTCCATCGAGACAAACAGACAAGTGAAATTTGATAAAGAAAAATCTAAAAACGATAGTGAAAAAAAAATAACATCCTCCAATGATTTTACATAGAAATCCTTTTGAAGCGCGCGCGCGCGCGCACACACACACACACACACACATACACGGAATTAGAACACTTTGATTCTAAATATTAAACTCGTCCGCACCGAGTTGAATCAAATAGCGATCGGATGATAGAAACAACCATATTTCTATAAATAATAAGTGGATCTGTTTAAGACATCACAAGGTCTCTGAATAAACATTACGGCGAGTGAGCGTATTCGCCTTTTTGGAACTCAACTCCCATACTTTGAAAACTCAATTAGACTTTTAAGACGTGATGTAAGATCGTCATAAGCCGAATTATATTTAAGATATATAATATTTTCTATGAACGCACACACAAGGAATAGAACCGATGACTTGGCCACAAAATAGATGAATATTTATCTGATATAATTTTTATGACTCGCAACTTTATATATTGATTGAACCGCAATTTATTTTATATAATATAATAAAAATATTTCAAATATAAATTTTCATTAATTCAATTTATCTACCAACTTCAGATCGTTTTATATATCTTGAGATATATAAAATTGTTTCGCTAATCTTCAAAATGTATATAAAATATTATATGAACTCGAAAAAAACATTGGATTAACTCGGGAAAAATTTACATAATGGCCTCCGAGAAAACTTTGGCATATTTTTCACGAGTTATTTTATTTTATATTATTTTCTCGTTTATCAAAGCGCAGATTCCAAAAAAAAAAAACACACACACACATATATATATATATATATATATATATACCATATATATATATATATATATATATATATATATATATATATATAATATACATTATTAAAAAAATATTCGACAGCATCGTCTGTATAATTATTCAAATTGAATTAAATAAATAACTTTATAAAGCAATACACGCTTCTTTCAGTCGTATTATTATTTTTACTTCATTTTTGTTCTCTGGATTTATAAGTGAAATTTATTCTGGACGACTTTGATGTATCTTTTGAGATGTAAATGTACATCTAATTTGAACTAAATGTCTAAAATATACAATATATAGACAATAAAAAAATATTTTTTTTTTATAAATATATATATATTTTATTATATTTCAAAGAAAATTAACTATACATTTGGACTTGCGCTTTATTACAAACTTGAAAATATGATTTTGAGAGTGACATAAGTCCAATCGAACCATCAGAAACATATTATTTCTTACGTAATGTTAATTATATTAATTGATATAATAAATTTGAATCTTTTAAAAGTCAGAAAATATCAATCGATTGTGTCATCTGTTACATATATTTTTAAATTTAACCAAATTCAAATCGGGATAAATTTCATCATTGCCACTTTACACGATGAAAAAATCAGAATGATTCTCATCGATACGGGCATCCGTCAGGGTTGCTTCGATTTTTCCATTTTGGCATTTATAGCCGAGGCAATTTCATTAAGGTTCCCGGGATGCCAATCGACCGTTTCAAGACAAACGGATACCGCATATGCCGCAACAAATTGTTGTTCCTTTTCGCAACCCTCGCACAACCCTCGCTCGCATGTTTTTTTAGCCGTTTTTCACGTGCAGAGCGAGACAGGGGAAAACTGAGGGAAATGGAAAAGGGAAAATATCGTGGAATTCGCATCGCTCTGTCCGTCGAATTGGAAACGTAATAAAGTGGAGTTGTGCGTCTTTTTGCTCGCATACCGCAGCTGCGAAATGCTCGACAATATTAGACAGGTCGGCATTTCGAATATTATACACGCGCGATGTGTATGTAACCTAAGGTATTCCATATTTTAAAGACGTTATTGCGACAATTTTATGCTGATTTATTTAAATGACACTCTCGAGTCAGACAGACGCGTGGTTTGTTTTGTATCTATAGAAATCCAATTTTATTTCGTATATTTATTTTTTTATTCTGAATATCAAAGTATAAATCATAAATGTATATATAATAAATAATTAATTGATTCGTATATTGTCATCGAGAATGAATAAGTATACAAAATTTCAACTAAATAGAATATCGGGAAATGGTCGAAAAATCGATTATAAGAATCCGTTCCGACAAACAAACAAACATTACAAATTAAATAAAATATCTTTCAGACTTAATTTGATAATGAAAATAATAATTTGATTCGATTTAGAAGTAGAAAACTTTACATAAATAATTTTACACATATAGTATTTTAATTAGTATCATAATGCGCACGCCCGAGTCACACTCGGGCACGATCAATCAGCATACTGCACATAAAAATACAAATTGAAAGATTATATTGATCACATTTTTACTTAAATTTTGTATATTCAAAACATATCATCACATATTTAAAATTCAAAAGACAAACATTATTCAAATTATCACAACGCATAATAATAATAAAAAAAACAAACTTTGACCGGCTTCAAACGTAAATAAATAAATAAAAAATCGCATAATTTCACTCAAGTAGACCATTGTCGATTTGGGCTAGTGGTTTAGCATAATTTTCAATTTATTTTCGTTTTTTTTTTTTTTATTCATACGATTTGAGTGCAAAGCCCGCTCGTTTATTGTTTCTTTTCCGGCACGCGATTCGTTTCGTGCTGCGACATGTGCTGAATAATAAAAATGAGAATATGGCGTGATGACACTCATTCACGAACATATTACACCAAAATACACACACACACATATAATTGGAAAAACCTTAATGTTCCAAAAACCTACCCAATTTTTCCTGTTCAATACGAATAAATAAAACATCGATTCAATACATCAATAAATCTATAAAAAATATTTATATATAGTATAACGTTAAAGGGTTAAAGTTTTTCAGTTTAAAGGTTATGATACGGTATTTCCACGTTTCGTTTCCGGTTCAGATTTAATATTGCATATACGCAAGCCTTGGTAATCCATATATGGGATAATTAAGGACCCTTTCTTGGGCGTTTTAGAACCGAAACAGGAACAGCAGAACATTAACGAAAGCGCACATTAGACTTAATAACCCTGTTCTTACTTATTATTAAACTGTAGATTCCGAGTTTGGCTTGGATCATTTTACACACGAATTCGTCAACATTTGTATTTTCCACATTCACATTCATATATAATATTATATAAATTATTCATTTTTCAGATAGAATAAAAATATAATTCACTTTATTGAATTTACTTCGATATAAAATGAAAAAAAAAAGTAATATAAAAATTTTCAATAACGTATATTATATAAAAAGGAAACACACTTGTGACTGATTGACTTTTACGTAACAGTTTTTCATATAAAAAATAGTTTTGGCCGTTTCGTCCCGGTTTTCCTATGCGAAAATCTCGCGAAAATTTCACCGATAGACGATCGCATATTTTCCGACGTTGGAAAACTTTGAAAACTCAATTTAATTCACGGCGATTATCGCTCGTCGAACAACTCCGTCCAGGATAATTTCCTTTTTGTCGAACGCGAACGGCTTTCGAGGCGAAATTTTGCGATTTTATACCGGAAAAGCTTTGAATTTTTCCACTTTTCCACGATTATTTTTTTATTATATTTCGAAACCGATTTTTTTTGTTATCTACAGCTCTATTTACCTATAAATATTGAATTGGTGATAAATCGTTTTTAGAATTTAAAAAGGAACCTAGATTTAAACTCTGAATAGAAAGTTGAATATTCTAATTCTATTCAGTCACGTATATTTTTTCTATGAATTTTAATAGATTTTTTTCAATATTTTTAGCATAGAAAATTAATAAATGACCTACTATGGAAACTTCACATAATTAGGATAAACAGTATAAAGATCAATACTTAAATAAATCAATAAACGTGCAGGGTTGTTCAACTTCAAACTCAAAATATTGAAAAAGGCTTGTATAACTATAATTATTACATTATATATATAATTAAAAAAAATCAAAAACTAATCATTTTCATTTAAAAAAATTCAATTTAGAAACACATTTTTTTTCGAATCATTCTATATAATATTCTATTCATGCACTCGACAAAACCGATGAAATATTGCCCTGTCGACAAGAATACTTATCAAAAAATCTAAAAATACGAATATAAAAAAATAATAATGCCGATTTATACAAGAGTAGTATTTTTAGATTTTGAAACAGATGAGATAAAATATATAACGTGCATCAAAAGCTTAGTCGTATCGAGTTTTCTTAAAGAAATATACTCTGATAACAATAAAAAAAGAACACGAAACACACGCACATTCAATCATAAATCTTTATTGTTAATAAATATTAAATATATATATTTAATTCAAGTAAATATTGCGTGCAATATAAGTGTATAATTTTTATTCAGATCGTAGCTCATGAATTACATTACACACTGTACCTATATTTATATACACAATGTTCATTACAATAGTCGTGTATAATTAATAAAATCGTCAACCGAATATAGATAATTGCTATTTTCTGAATAACGACACTCGATAATTAGTGTGTTTCGTTACCAATTGCAATTTAAATAAGGCAAAATGATCTGAAGTCAGAAATAACTCGTCAATATCCATTATATTTAGAAATCATCGTCACGCTACAAATTAAATCCATTATCTGTGAAGTAATGAAAATTATTTTTGAATAATTAATAAATCGATCAACTGAAAAAATTACGAATCAACAGATAATTTAAACATTTTTTTAGTCTTATGTTATATTATCAGAAATTTATAGAGATATCTATTTTTTTATATATCTAATAGCGATATCGAATGTATAAGATCGTTAAATAAAAACTATTATTATGACTTATCCTGAAAGCGCTACGAAAAGATTTAAAAAAAATATGAACAACTTGCCAAAGAAAAAAATGACAAAGAAAAGCCGAACAATAGATGAAATGGGCGTTTGGAGTCAAGGTTCACGAACCAAGGGAAATATTCCTTATATTCCAATAGCGACTCATATAAATATACATATATATATATATATATATATATATATATATATATATATATATATATATATATAGGACAAACAAGCATATGGAGATTGTAACACGACATTTTTTACGATAAGATATGGCGAACGACGTAGCAAAATGGCCAATAGAGACCCATATAGCCAGAGGGATATTTCGAGGTATGTTCAATATCGGAACACTCGTGTAAACCGACTATCGAGCAAATCTCCATTATCCAAAAAAAAAGTACAGAGTGCAACAAAAAAAAGAATACACACATACGATATAGAAACTGGATACAACTGTTTATAGAGGCAGATGGAGATTAAGAGACAGACCTGTCGTGACCAAAACGGGGTCGAGTTTGACCATTAGTCGGAAAATAACTCTATCTCCATTTTCCGTTTAATACATATGTTCAAAGTTGGTTGTACTATTTTTTTTGTTGTCGTTGTCGTTGTTGTTTTTGGTTCTGGTTGAGTTTTTTTTGCCTTTTTTCGCCTTTTAACTGCCTTTTTTTGTAGATATGCGTGGAAACTGGACGACCTCAGCCAGTTCAGCGACTGGGAAAATGATGGTGACAACGGCACGCCCGTAACGGAAAATATGACTGGTATATATATATATATATATATACAGCATGGTTTAAAAGATACGCGACTACTTTCAGATTTAAATTAACATGTATGTTTTATTTATTTTTATATACTAATCAATAAATTGTTGATTTTTATTTTTTTTAAATTATATATTATATTAAAAATATATAGCTTAATATATATTTCTGACGAGTATCATAAACAAGGACAAATGTTAACCATTTGCACGATTTCCATTTTTCATAATCAAAATTTAATTTTAATTATGTGAATCAATATTGTGAGTTATTGATGTGAATGAAGAAATAATTTTTTGTCAAGGTAGTTGAAAGGGTTAAAAAATTATATATATAAATTTCAACAAAATTTTCACATCGAATATCAAAAGAATAAACTAGACATTGTTATACTTTTTGCACGACAAACTAACTTATATGAGCAGACGCTGCTTTTATCCGTAACTGTATACTTGAGAGTGTTATGGAGACTGAAAATAAATAAAATAATGGAGATGTACAAACGTATATACAAAACTATCTCAGTTTGAGATAATAGTTTGGCTGGCGAAAGTCCCACGCATGCAAATTTTCATATAAATCAAATGTAAATTATAACAAGCCATGAACACGTACTTTAAAGTACTATAAATAAAATAACTAGATTTAAACTTGTATAGTATTCAGACGGCGTTTTATTTTTTTATAAAAAATATATTATATAAACTATAATGTTATAATAAGAAGTTTTTAATCATAATTAAATATTTATTGTATCAACACAAAGATTTTTAGTAACTTTTGAAAGACGAAAAATTTTATATAACACTGTGATCAAGAAAGTAAGGTGAATTTGTTTATAAAATTGTACATTCTTCCACATCAATTTCATCCCCTTCAAACTAATCCCCGTCTGATTAAACGCAATATTACCAACGCTTTTTTCAGTCCTCGAAACAGTCGGAATAGTATTTTTCTTCGATTTGGTTTTTATCTTCCCAATTGTGTCAAAATGGCATTTCCGCACTGGCCTTTTGAATTTTCCGAATAGCCAGAAGTTGCACGGAACCAAATCAGGCGAATACGGTGGTTGCAGAAAGATATGAATCGAGTTATTGGCAAAAAAGTCACCCAGTAATGAAGGAACTAAGAGTTGTAAAAACACGTGTAACTCGGAGATAATTAAACCTTTTGACAAACAGACGCTTGGCAAATGTTATAGACAGTTCTACCAATCTATGAAAAATATTTACAATTTTCCCACCTTCCTAATGCTCTGGAGTTTTAAATGCCAATTTTACCTTACTTTTTAATCACAGTAGTATATGCAATTTAATAAATATTTCAAGTTTTAAACAATTTTAGTAAGTTTTATAACAATTTGTACACAAATATATTTTATTTTAATAAATAAATTGAATTGAAAACTAGCAACAGTCGCTACAGAAAAGTTATAAGCACCTGTAACGATAGACGAGTTACGTAATAATACTTTGCGTCGAAGAAAACAGCGAGACAAAATAAAAGCGTATAAATAAATAAAGTAAAAGCGAAAAAATTGCGACGTGAGAGACGAAAAGTTTCGCATCCCGTCGGTAATTCCATCAAGTAATTGGATATAGGAAAAATACCATCAGTATAATTCGAAAAAAGCCGCTCGCTAGAAAGATTATCGAAAGAGTCCGCCGTTATTCCGTGTCCCCCGAGATACGTCGGCCCGAAGTGTATTTTCACTATTTAACTTTGTTTCGCTTTACTTACCTGAAACAAGTTAGACAAAATTTCATTAGAAAACCTTACAATATGTACGAATTATTTATATATTTATAATACATATGTTATACGTCGATCAATACGCTTGTTAGTTAGGTTATCCTTTAAACGAACGAACACGCATGAATAATGGTGAATAAAATAATTTTGTAATCTAATTCAAATATTCCTTTTCGTTCGCCCACATTTGAGAGCGTTTTGTGTTCGACGCTATTAAATAACTTGATTAAATCTTCATAGTTCAAACTGAACGTATCCGGTGAAAAGGTGAATAATGTCGAATGAAACGAGATATGTTGTTCTATATTTTTAATATAATAGACGTTGAATGTTATCTCATAATCGTCAAAGGTATGTTTAATTCGACTTTTGAATATAGCATACTAAAATCTGATATGACAAAATTTTACTATCCAAAAAAATAGATAAAATCAACAGGAGACAAATTTGGAGAATGTGGAGGATGTTCAAAAACATTAATAAAAATCGCTTATTTTATCATAGTATTCATACTATTTTCTTTATTTTTGTAGATTAGTTATCTTTATAAATTTGAAAAAATTCTCTTGGGATAATAGTAAAAACAAAAAAAAAATCCCAAATGTCTATAATATATATCATCATGATATACGTTACAGACTTAACCGATATTAAAAACCCAAATAATAAAAATTAAACAAAACATAAAGTCATCGTAAACATAAAAGGTTTCAGAGGTATATATAAAACCTTTTTGCTGGAATACTTTATAAATAACACCCTCGTTTTGTATGCAGCGGGGAATAAATATCTGAAGGTTAGATGTAGGATTGGTGACTCAACTCTAAATAAGGCATATCTTAAAAACGAAATTTTAGATTTTTTAATGTAAAAAAAATAAATTTAACTTACAACTGTAATCAAAAAGTAAGGTGAAATTGTCATTTAAAACTCCCGGACATTAGGAAGACAGGTAAATTGAATTTTTTTTCCTAGGTTGGTAGAACTGTCTAAATAAAATTTGCTGAGAGTTTAACTATTTCCGTGTTACACGTGTTTTTACAA
The DNA here is from genome assembly GCA_024500535.1 of Leptonema lineaticorne. Lineage (NCBI taxonomy): Eukaryota > Metazoa > Arthropoda > Insecta > Trichoptera > Hydropsychidae > Leptonema > Leptonema lineaticorne. Next base: position 16,897,531 of record JANIJI010000009.1, on the reverse strand, counting down.
TTCTTGATTCCTTCATCACGATAATGCACGATGTCATACTGTATTGGTACTTCGCGACTTTTTTGCCAAAAACTCGACTTATATCGTTCCGCAACCACCGTATTCACCTGGTGTGGCTCTGCGCGACTTCTAACTATTCAGCAAACTTAAAAAGCCAATGCCGGATGGCCGTTTTGACACGATTAATTAGATAAAAAGCGAATCGAAGAAGGTCTTGAAAGCTATACCGGAAAAAGACTATTCCCACTGTTTCAAGGACTGGAAAAAGCGTTGACAAAAGTGCGTTTTATCGAACGCGGAATACTTTGAAAGGAACGAAATTGATTTGGAAGAATAAATAAAGAATTTATATTATATAAACAAATTCGTCTTACTTTTCGATCACAATATTATGTATATTTGAAATGTGCATTTAGCATAAATCCGATTATTTAATGGCCACGCCTCCAATAGTAGGCGATATCCCGATTGAAAATCGTAATCGAAAAAACATTTAATAAATAATTATGCTGTCGACATAAATTCTCACTAATGGATTTTATGACGAGTGAACCGTTTAAAACATCAACACGAAATAATTATGGCGGTCTGTATGCATATTTTGAAAGCGCTCACAGAAATACACAATGGCGGGAGCACATAATTTACATAATCGCTCGTTTATATTATAATTCGCCATAATATTGATTAATTCAGCATAATCACTTCGTGCACGGCTGGAAAACCCGTATTAATTTCAATATTCAAAGCGAAACCCTTCTCAACACCTGACCTAAACATAAATAATAAGGGATGCAAATTGCGATGGAAAATTAATAAACGCCATATCGATATGTTTTAATTACTATTTAACCGCTCTAATGTTAAGAGACTATTATTTGTTGTGTATTCATAAGATATACAAGTATCAATATTTTCAAGGTCATGTGATAATGCGCATTCGTCTCTCTCTGACACGTCATGGTTTAGTGGAGAATGACGAAGACAGAAAGCTATAAAAATTTAAAAACACTAACAAATTTGTTACACAAATATTAATAAATAAAATGAAGGCAAATATAAACAATGCACAATATATGTAATGCATATAAAAATATCTATTTGTTTTTTCGGATTTCAATCAATTTTTCAAAATTAAACGCATAGCTTTCGGATCAATATTTAAGATATCGAACATTAATAATAATAAATCGTAAATCAAAATATATTACATCCGACATTATATATGACTTTTATGCGCGTCAGAACAGCGATTTTCCATTATGTCATCCGGTGCGAAATTATATCGATTTTTCCGACGTTAAAGTCAAATGCGTATACGACAATATTGTGACAAAGTTTTTCCGGATAATATATTTATTTCCGCTGTGACAGAAAAGGGAAAAACATAGAAGTAGAAACGTGGTGTGGGAAACGAAGAGAGTGAGATTAGTGAGCCGAAATCTCCTGGACAAAATTGAGTTCTTAGTTTACTGCGAAGCTCGGATCGCCATTTCGATAATGAATCTCGACTTGGAGCTTTCGAGAGACCGAAACGAACGGAGAAAAAAAAAAGAAAAGCGCGCCCGTTTCGAAGGAAAAGGCGAGAAGAAAAAAAGAGAATAGAAAGGTATTTTCCGAAACGGAGGCGATCGTGGTCGAATTAATTAAGCTCTTTTAAGTAGTCGTCTCGTTTGCTGTTATTTCTGCAAACGAGCCAAATTGAAACTACTTCATGCTCGAACAAAAAGTAATCGTTTTGTAATTGACTTGGTAATATTTAAAATATCTATATTTCTTTTCATCAATTATAAAAAACCTATTTTTTTAAAAAAATATTTAACACATAGTAGTAAAAAAAAAATTTTATAACCCGATTTTTTATATTAATATTTACAAAATTTTGTGACTCACTTAAATATCTAAATGTCCTGAAAATATAATGTTTTTATTTATGGTCGATAAGAAATACACTATGATCCCATAGATGGTCATATATAGCATACTTTTATGAACAGCTGCAATAGACTATCTTAAAAAATGTCACAGAAATATTTTCAATAATAAATATGACGTATATGATGATACAATTTTAAAACAATAAGCAAATTTCATCATATCAAAAAAATTCCAGTCATTTTGAATTATCGAAATTCTGACAGAAACAAATGTGCGTCACAAACTTGAACAACAAGTACAAAAATAAACGCGATAACGTCAAAAATATTTTTGTATACATATCGTATTCTCGAGTCCACTTTTTAAAAAGTTGCCTTTTATTCGACACGAAACAAAAATGATCAGATAAATTCGACTCGACTGCTTTTATTCACGTTCGAACTAATGCGATAAACAAAAGTTCACTTTTCAACGAGCTTTTAGTTTCATCACACACACACACACACGTATATATAAATAAATAAATATATATATATATATATATATATATATATATATATATATATACAAACACAGAGACACGCGATGAACATTATGCTCCAAAAATTTACAATATGTACATATTTTGATTATATGTAATATATCGTATTTAATAAAAATAATATAATAGTATTTTTTTTTCTAAAAAACACACTTTTATATCGTATTACTGTATTACCAATAATAACAATCGCACCATTGTATTATTATTCGTCATATCTCATTATCTTACTGTCGTATTACTAGTGGCAATTATATCGTAAAAGCGATATAATTAATTTTCTACTAATTGATTCTTACATTGTCATTGAAAATGAGCAAGTATACAAAGTTTCAACTGAATCGAACATCGGGAAGTGCTGTAAAAAATGATTACAAATTTCCACCCAGGCAAACGAACTAGTGAAACTTATATGAAAATATGTAAAAAATCAAATTTTGATTCAAATTCTATTTATAAAAATATATTTTATTAATTTAATTATTTCTGTAAATTTAAATAAATATTCAAAGATAATATTCAACATCTTAAAATAGACAGAATTAAAAACCTCTATAACGAAAGTATATAAACGTATCGACTACGTATTATGTTATAGACGACGTTTCTTTTTTTTTTTAAACACTCTGTATAGATAGGAAAACGTTCATAGAACGAGAGCGACGTCGGATCTCCCGCGGGAACATCGGGAAAATATATAGTTTTAGAGTCGCCGTTAAAAAGATAAAAGGGGAGAGCTTCGTGGATCTCTCGCGCGTGATCGGATTGCGGAGAGCTTTCAGAGCCTCGGGATTTACGCGCGGGCTGAAGATAAAATGCTGAAAAAAAAATTTTTTTCCGATATGAAAATAAACACGAAATCGACGGAAAATACGCGCGCGTGAAAATGGACACCTTTCACTATTGACTTCGACGTGAGAAGCTTTCCATCTATACGTACAGCTTTTTCTTTGTTATTTATACGATATATACTGTGCACTGAAAAGCGACACGAAAAACTTACAATTCATAAAAAAACAGGTTTTTCTTTTTTTATTTATTTATTATGCATAATATAATTTTCTATAAAAATAAATATATTGTAATAATTTTTAAAAGAAAATTGATTAAATTAATTGTCTATCGACCGTTCTAAAAGCTCGCTCTACTACAATTTTCCCAATTCTGCACAATGTACTCAAATAATAATAATAATATAATTTACTCTACAATTCCATAATTACTATTAATAGAAATTATCCAGTATTTGGTAGCATAAATGAATATTTTTTTTTATTTATTATTATATTAATATATAATATTACATATATATTTATATGTAATATTATCATTTCGGTTAATTTAATAAAGCTATGAAGCAAATTACGTTTTGTCAACATTAATATATTAGAAAAAGGGCACGAAGCAATCAAATCGTATTTCCTCGATTGTTTTCATTTTTATTTCCAACGATGATTTCGCTTGGGAAATAATTGGTTGGAAAGAAAAACCTTTCCAAATATAATTCATATTACGTAATGTAAAAGTCAAAATAATAATGTAATATCGATTTTAATACATCAAACCCCAAAAAAAAATTTTTTTTTCAATTTTATTTTAATAAATAATTCATATGGTATTTGTATTTGTTTTTGGACGACAACAGAAATCGAATGCATTAGTAGTCTGGATGTGCTAAGCTTTTGCAGGTTCTATCACATTTGTAATCTTTTAGAACTACCGGCTCGACTGCAAACAGAATGCATCCGCCTTCAGTATATAAACCAGGCGTGTTAAACTCACATCGTATTGTGGGCCGCATGAATTTTTGTATACTAAATCGCAGGCAGCAGTTTTCATTTTTATTCGAGTCGCGGCCCGCAAGTTTTGACTGAAAGCTTTATAATCAAAATATTACTTTTAATTTATTTACACTTTATTAAACGCAACTATATACATACAAATAAAGAAAAAAGACCGAAATTTACTTTTAAATATTAATTTTATATATGTTATGTTATTAAAAAAGGAACATCTCGACGAGCCGCAATTTTCGTATTGGCGGTCCGCGTGCGACCCGCGGGACTCGTGTTTGTCACGCCTGATATAAACAAAGTCGACTTACTACAAGAGTGCAAATATTTACTCTTTTGTATTAAGAAATACATCTGTTGAATTTGCTACACTTTACTGCTTTATATTTATTTGTTTAACCGATACATATTATATAATAGTTATTGATATCGCTTTATTTTGATATCAAACAAATATATCTAAAACTATTGAATAAATCCATTAAAAGATCTACGTTTATCATTTCTTATTATTGTATATAAAATATAAAAAATGTGTTACTGTCGATTAAATATTTCAAATAATAGTATCACACTTTCATTGTTGCAATAAAATCTAAAGAAGGTCTAAAAAGCGATATCGTAAAGAACTTCACAATTCAAAAAAAAATAACAATAAAATCAATTTCATGAGAAATTGCAAACGTTTATATGGTAAATGGAGTTTGAGAAACGTTTAAATTCCAAACCCTATTCCTACGGGACTGTGAATTCAATCGAATTTTCAACGAATTCAGTTCTACGACCAGAACTTCTCAATTCGATATTAGAAAATATTCGTTTGCATCGAAAAATCTACATTATATTAGATATGGTTAAAATAACGATATCTTAATTTTTGCAAATTTAAAAAAAAAAGTTTTGTAATAAAAAAGTCAAATAACATATTGTTATTGCGAAAAATAAATTAATTATAATTGTAGATCTCTGTATAGAATTTTAATTTAAAATATTATTACAATACAATTTAATTAAAGGTTGAATCGCTATATTGTCGGAATTTTAACTATTGTAATTATAAAGCAAAAATCTTTAGTTGTTATTAATTAAATCGCAAATTGAACAACAGGACGGAAATAAAATGTAGCGTCGAAAGACTTCCTTATTAATTTAACGGTCGGTCATCGACGACTTTTTTTTCAAATATATATATATATATATATATATATATATATATATATATATATATATATATATATATATATAATAATGGAAAGGTCGATTCAAAAGATGCGATATTTTAACGCAGAGAAACGAGATCAAAGCGAAAATGTTAACACTTTGTGCGCGGGATAATATAAATTATATATTCTGCACGCTGATTATGTCGAATTGAAACCTTCGACGGGCCCGACCTTTCTATCATTTTAATAACGCCTCGTTCGTTCGCAATTATATTAATTCCGCTTCGATGATTTCGCCTCTATAGATTGTGTCATGTTACGTTTATTGATTTTTGGAAATTATATATATATATATATATATATATATATATATATATATATATCATAATCTCGGAGATGGCCGACGCTCAAAAGGCGCAAGTGCGCGAAACATTTTTAAGCTCTTGGGACATTTCGACAATACGTAAACCCAAAATTCAAAATTTTGACATCTAGAATCCCGATAGTCTAAAATAAGACAATACAAATATCATTAACAAAACCAATACAATACAAAGTAATATAAAAATTTAATCTAAAATTACACAGGTTTTTATCCAATTAATACATTTCGATTTTTGAATCGTAACAAATTTAAAAGCATATTTCGATTCGAGAAAATATATCGATATACATTATAAATATATTAAAATTCAAAAATATTTAGTTACGACGAAAATGCATTATTTTTTTTTCTTTTTGTAAATAGAAAGTACATTAAACATTTTCACAAATTAACATTCGTTAAATAAAACAGATGTTCAAAATTTAAAAGCATCCAATATCGAAGCGGTGATGTTAAAAGTTTGAAAGCCGGCGAATCGTCAATTAAAAGTCAATCGTGCATCAAAATGACAACCACTTTGCGAAATGAGAAAACCGCAGTTCGTAACGGAAAAAGCTTTTCTGTAATATATATATATATATATATATATATATATATATATATATATATATATACGTATATAAAAAAATACATTTATATATCAGACATCTTTAACGATACTTTAAATTATATTTAATTTAAATACTTAAAAGTAGAAATAATTTAATATATAGACGTCTGAAATAATTCTAGTCAGAAATCTAAATTCAATGGAAGACACTAAAATTCAAATAAACAGAAATATGAATATGTTAATATTTAAACATTTCCCGGAAAATCTTGTACCGAAATTCGAATCATTCGCATTCTTCCAATTTCAAAATAGAGAATAATTACTAATTCTCATCGTTTGACCATTTTAACAGTCGACTCGATAAACATAAATTTTCTTCGATAATAATAATATAAGTAAACAATTAATGCGAATAATTATAATAATAATAAATTGCGTATTTCGATATTGAAACGCGAATACGTAATTAATATCAAAAATTCGCCATTGTTTTCTGACAAATGGAAGAGAAACTCGCATAAAATTACGGTATAACAAATTATATGTAACGCGTAAAAAAGATTTAATAATAAATCATCAAACGGATACCTTTTATAATATAAAGGTTCGCGAAAATTTAAAACATAAAAGCACAATTTTCTATTATTTTATTAACACGATGGAAGTTAAAAAAGAAATTAGCGACGTCAAATTAATTGAATTCAATGGGGAAAAAAGGATGCTGAAATAAAAAATAGCGTGACCTAAATATAACATTTTCCAGATAAAATGCATTTATGTTATATATATATATATATATATATATATATATATATATATATATATATATATTAATAAAATATAAAAATAGAAATTTTAAATAATGATAAACTATTCTGTATTTAGATACGCTTAATCCTTAATATTTAATAGAAGAAAAAAAATCAAGATTAATAATGCATGAAAATTGAATATCGCAGAGCATATTATACTTTTAATATAACTTTTTCGCTTGAAATAAAATCAGATAATTTTCCTGCTAAAAAAGGGTTCTTTTCGATACCCAAATATATATATATATATATATATATATATATATATATATAATGGGAAGATCGAAAATCTAATTTAAAAACTTTATATTGTAAATCACGGTATAACATCTGAAATACGATACTCGTAAACAATGACTGAAAGGGAAATAAATTATGACTTGTGAAAACGCAAACTTTTCAAATAAATCGAATTGAAAATATACAATTTTCCAAAATAGAGTAATAAATAAAACTATATATATATATATATAATATATAATGTGATTAAAAAGTAAGGTGAAATTGTCATTTAAAATTCCCGGGCATTAGGAAGGCAGGTCAATTGTAAATATTTTTCCTAGGTTGGTAGGACTTTCTATAATATTTTCCAAGAGTCTATTTGTCAAACGGTTTAATTATTCTCGAGTTACATGTACTTTTACTCGACTCATACAGTTCCATAACCACTGTATTCGCCTGATTTGGCTCCGTGCGACTTCTGGCTATTCGAAAGGCCAATGCGGGAATATCGTTTTGACATTATTAAGGAAATAAAAACGGAATCGAAGAAGGTTTTGAAAGCTATACCAGAAAAAGTCTATTCCGACCGCTTCGAGGACTGGAAAAAGTGTTGGCAAAAGTGCGTTTTATCGGACGGGGGTTACTTTGAAGGGGATGAAATTGATTTGGAAGAATAAATAAAGAATTTAAATTTTATAAACAAATTCACTTTGCTTTTTGATCACAGTATTATATTTCAAAACCATTTCATTCAACGGGAACATTGTATGGTTTTACGATGTACCAAAATTCGCTTAGTTATATCGAGATTTTTCTTCATATACACAGCGAATTTGGTTTAAATTTTCAACAGGATTATTTTTTTTTCGTATCACGCTATATATAAGAACGACTTCTTACAGAGAAGGATCGAACGATCGTCATGGGAGACGTCTTATTATGGGCAAGGCCCGTTGAATATTATGCGAAAGAATGCAGAATGTACCCATTAAAAGGTGACACAGGTACGCGATTACCGTTACTCAGGATACACTTGTGGGTCACAATCCTTCGCAATGTTCAAATAAGAAATAAGTGTTGGTGTGTGTGTATTCATATAATATACTTATTGGTTATGTAATGTAAAACTCATATGATGTCACTAACATATTTTCATTTTAAGTTTCAAATATATTATAAATAATTAATATTCGAGTCAAAATATATAAATAATAATCATTATATTCATAACTATTCACAAAGGAATAATATATTAAAAGGTTTGGCATAGAACTAGAATATCGACCGAGTAAATACTAAATCAGCGCCTCGAATCTTAAAAGAGATATTATTCAGTTATACTCGGCTTCCTCTTGGAGCAGAGGTAGGAAACCTGCGCCCTTAAAGCCGCATGTGACCCTTTGAGCTAACAAGTGCGACCTTTTATGTTCTTGTGTGGTGTGATTTTTATACATTTTTTTTTTTGGTATTTTATATATGAAACATATAAATTTACAGCCTTTAAAATATAAATAAGACCTTATGTCTTTTTGAAAAAAGGAACATTTTTTTAGTTTATATTTTCATGGGCAACTTAGTTTATCTGAGATTTAGTTTTAAATATTTTCGACTCCTCAATTACCAAATTTCGCGCATTTTTTGCTGAAAAATATTTTTGAGAGATTACTCCTATCTTAGAATATCTACAAATATTGCATGTCATAGACTTCATACTGAACAATGATATATCATATTCTTTATATTTGATATGATATTAATAAAAAAATCAAAGCTCTAAAAAAACTGTAAAACATTTTTATTTCACACATAAAATGTTATCTACGCAGTACTATTCTCCCAAAAAAATCTATATCTGTATATAACTTTACATATAACCCTTTTTTCCTTCCTTCACAACATTAATGTACGCATGGCGGATTCATTCAAGCGCAAAACAATAAATCAATGCCTATAAAATCACTTGTACACGATTGTGTTTGTGTGTGTGTGTGTGTGTGTGTGTGCGAGCATGAAAATACATATGCGTGTACGAACAATACACCAATATACGCTAAGGTGTATAATATGAAGAGAATGGGTATTTTAAACCCCTCATAAATTTTATTCACCCCGAGCGTGACATTCGAGACTAAGGATTCCTCTCGTCCACCGCTTTTGCCGAAATAAAGCATGAAACTTTGAGATTTTCCTCTCGTTAGAAAAAAAATTCCCGAAATAGTTTTCCAGCGAAAAACGTTACCCCTTTTCATACTGTAAACTAAAAAAAAATAGCGAATTTTCAATACATTAAAATTCGCATATATAAAACACAAAAAAAATATACTTCTACTGAAACGATTTTGATATTATAATATAAAATGTTGGATTATTTAGAAAACAACGGAATTCGAAATAAAAATCAATGTTTAGAGAATACTTTAATATAAATAATTCACATGGAACGAATTAATTTAAAAAAAATAACATAAAATCTGCTTAAAAATTCACATGTCGACTATAATTAAAAACTACATAATTTGAAAAATATTTAACCAGATGGATAGTTTTTTTTTCTATGATATATTCTTACTGAACATGTGTGTTTTAACTTCTTAATCAATCAACATTAGCACAGTACATTAATTATTATTCTTTTAGCATTACACATGCCTAAAAAATGTTAATAACATCATGATAAATTTCAGCTCCCATTCGATGTAATAATGCAAACATTTTTTTTTTTTGAAAATTCATGATTTACTACAGATTGTCTTGAGAATCTTATATGGAGTTAAAAAAATAAATAAATATGTCATGTAAAAAATCTGATTTCAACTCGGTTCAGGTCGTTAAAAACATGTGCCAATTTGTTTTATACCATAATTAATATATATTTTATATTACTACACTGTGTTATATTAATATATAAAACGATATAAATAAGTCGGCATATAACCGCAAAATGTGAATAGTATAATTAGAAGACCCTATGAACCAACACTGAGCATGAAAACGTGCAAAATCAGGTCAATGAACATCATACGAGATGACTATGTTCATTATCGCAATACTCTACATGAAATTTGCATATATATTTAAGTATAGGGAGACCAAAAAGAAGCATCATAATAAAAATAATCAATATGCTTTTGTAAAATATAATTTATATATTTATATAATTCGTTTATTTGAGGTTAAGACAAAAATATCATGGTATTGAGGTTGCCTTATAAGACTCAAAACTAGTTACTAGTCAAATAACAAGACATGTAAAAAATCAAAATTTCATATATACGAATAGTGATATTATTATATATAAAAAAATAATTGAAAGCGAGACTGTATGAACAAACTTCATATTTTGGAAGAAAACGAAGGGTAAAATCGACGGTAGTTTCTCAAGAAACTACAGTTTGGGGCAGGAAGAGAAAAAAAAAATATCGAATCACACTCCCGAGAATGCTGCCCCAAGGTTATTTGCTAAATCTGCAAAACGTGTTCCCGGGCAAAATTAGCGAGGTTCCAATGGCCACTTCGAAACCGACACTTGCGAACCCCTGCAAAATTTTACAGAATTACGCCGAAATTCTGAGCGAGCAAAGTTTTCACGAGAGAAGAAGCCGATTCAGAAACTGTGACATTCTTTACGGTCGGTTCGCACTTGGGAAATTTTCACGCTTTTAGTTTCAAAATCTTTCCACATTAACCAAAAAAAAAAAAATTTTTGGGAATAAAAAACGCTCTCGATTTTTCTTTTTCAATTGTAGAACTCATTATAAGCCATTATTAACAAAAGGCACTTTCCAAAAAAAAAAGCAACGTTTATATTCGTTATATATCTTGCTGTACAATATTTTATAATAGAATCGATTTTCATATTTCAGACATTTATCATATATATATATATATATATATATATATATATATATATTACACATCTATAATTAAAATGTATGATATTTTAACATATGACATACTTATTTAATGTACCGAATTCCAAGTTCAAATCCAAATATAACAACATAACATACATATCGATTTTCATCTACATGTAACATCGTTATATTATGGAAAATTGAATATAATATGTTTAATATAACTTTAATAAAATTTAAATATTTTTAAATTCGTTAATATGTCGATCATTTAGTTGATCGCAACTGTCTTCATCTATGCATATAACTCTATGATCAAAAAGTAAGGTGAATTTGTTTATAAAATGTAAATTCTTTATTTACTCTTCCAAATCAATTTCATTCCTTTCAAAGTAATCCCCGTCCGATAAAACACTTTTTCCAGTCCTCAAAACAGTCAGAATAGTCTTTTTCCGGTATAACCTTCAAGACCTTCTTCGATTCGGTTTTTATCTCCTTAATCGGCTTTTTGAGATTGCTTTCTAGCCAGAAGTCGAACGGAGCCAAATCAGGCGAATACGGCGGTTGCTGAACGATATCAGTCAAGTTTTTGGCAAAAAAGTCACGAAGAACCAATGCAGTATGACAAGGAACCAAGAGTTGTAAAAACACGTGTAATTCGGAGATAATTAAACCTTTTGACAAACATACTCTTAGGAAAAGTTATAGACAGTCCTACCAACCTAGAAAAATTACAATTTACCTACCTTCCTAATGCCCGAGAGTTTTAAATGACAATTTCATCTTACTTTTTTGATCACAGTAGCATACTTATATGAATAAAATAGCGATCATCTATGTCAGAAAAATCCGATGAGACATAATAATAAAAAGAAACTTTGTACGTTTAACTCCGTATCGAGTATTTTAACTTTTTAAATCCCGAAACCAAAAAAAAAAATCCGAAACACGATCGCCTTAACTATATAAATTTACACTCGGAGAAAAATAAACGAACGAAACAGATTCGAGTTAGTTTTAAAAAGTAAACTTTGTGTAAGACGTCCTGCAAATACTCTTAAAAACGGTCTACGTTAAAAATCTCAATCCTCAAAATCTCTAAGGATATCACGAAAAAAAATCCTAAAAATTCACTACAAATCTAAGTATAATCCGCTTAAATCGAATACTTTGCATATAAAGGTGGAATATTCGTACACGATTGTGCGAAAAATATCAAGTATACTTTATAAATATTTTTTTAGTATTACTTTTATAAATATATTTTTTTACAATCGTTTAAAAACCAGTTTTATATAAATATCATGCTTAAAATGTTATTAATGCGTTCAAAATTTAATATATAAATAAATAAAATCATTTACATTTTATTTACCCCATCAAACAACTAATGCAATACGTGTACAAGACAAAACTGCTAAATTGCACACAATGTCAGTGAATATCGTATATCTTAACTAAATATAATCATGAAAAATTTAATATTTTTTTAGGGCCATCGTATACATATTATGTAAAATAAATAGAAAAGACGAAACTATATCATACTTCAAAATCTCCGCAAGGCAAGGCATAAAGTTTTTTTCTTAGTACTAGAGGAAGGCAAGTATAATATATATATATATATATATATATATATATATATATCAACGAAAAAAAAACCTTCATAAAGTACAAAAGGCGACTTTTTTACCCCCTCTGGCCGTGGATGGATGAGGGTTGTACGGAAAGTTTCATATTCGAAGCATAAACTGTGAACGCTTCAATATCCCGAAAGGTTTGATTTATACGAAAGGTTTTCGAACGATTATTGTTCCGCGGATAAAATCCAATTTTAGATTCGAATTTAATAATAATTCGCCATTATTACCCATATTATATATCACATTATTATATATATATATATAGTGTCGAAGGGAGGGGGAGAGGGGGGATGGAATCAATTTTGGACCGACGAATCATATCTACCACCGTGATTAATCTATTTAATTAATGTTACCGAAATTACTTTCCGAATTGACTTTGAATGCCGAATTAAACTTAAGATATAACATTATTGATATTAGTATAATATAATATTATTAAAATAAATCAGTTGCGCTACGATCTATTTTTCGAACTACTGAACGATGATTAATTTACATATATTTTCGATATATGTAAATTAAAAAAAAAATATATATGCACTATTCACACACTTCATACAGTCAAAGAATAGGAGGAAATACTTAATAAAAGTGAACACATGTTCGTATAAATGAAATGTTTGTTCCGATCTGGTCTGAGTCCCATTGTCTGCGGCAGCAAGATTATTAAGAATCGTGAGTACCGATGGTACAAAATAGCTAAGAACTACTGTAGCAGAAGCCCCGAGGCAGTTCCGACTGTGGAGTAAATGAGAAATTGCGACGGGATAATGTAGCCTCGAGTTACACGGAAAGGACAAAAGCCAGATAGATCCTGAAACGTCTGCAGCAGCGTAATCTCTTTTGCCAGCGTCGATGGACCACCACAGATGTACTTTCAGTTCATAAAATTCAGCGGATGGCAACCTTTTAACAGTGACAATTTTCAAATCGTAACATAAAAATATATTATATTAAAAAATAATAATAATATTTGTAGATTTCTTATATAGACTGCGATCCGAGAATTATCTACCCCTGAAATAATTATATTATGCGAGTGTATTTACTTGTATTCTTGCATTTGTACGATACAATCAACGGAAAAACGTGATGAAATTGAAGACGCGGTCGTTTTTCTTTATTTCGTGAAAAACTTGCGCGACGATCTGCGGAAAATGGAACGAAGTTTTCTCTAGACGACCGTTGAAAAGTTAACGTTATAAAACGCAATCCAAAAAGAAGAAAAAAAAAGAAAATGTCTACAATACACATTGTAGTCTACTAGCGGAGATATAATGTAAAATATCACTTGTAACTATACGTATATCTTTTGTACGGAAATGGATATAAAACATTTTAATTCGATATCCATTTTTATGGTATGGTGAATATAATATTTCGACTGAATTTAAATGCTATTATATTACAGATATTCAGTATATTATATAAGTATTATCTTACATTACAAATATTCCTATAAACTATATAATACCATTTCCTATATAATTTCTAATATTTAATGGAACTGATCCATTATTTATAAAAAAAAATCATTAAAATTCAAAATTTCACACGACAACATAATCGACCACTATTTTATTGGTTCACATCAATATCTAAAATATTATATTTCAATATCGCTCACCATCTATGAAGATTATAAAAATTATCGTGTGAATAATTGGAACATTATATTCCATATACAAATTGAATTTTTAAATTGAACCATTGTTAATAACAATTTATGTTCCATTTACAAATGCTGAACGTGTGTACACAGCATAAAGTTGTGTTTTCATATAGAAAACAAAGTCTATTCAAAACTATTCCATCTATTGAAAGTGACAACCTGTCACATAGATCGATCGCCATTTTCTATAATAGTATAAATATGCGAACATAAAGTGATCCATATACGGAGAACGTCAATTAAATTTCAATAGAAGCATTGCTAGCAATCTATTTTAACGGTCATATTACATACGAGAACCGATATCGAGATACGCGATCGTCTTATTGGTAACGTGCATGTTCGGCATGCAATAATTTCTCAGTTTATTTGCGAAACAAAATTTAAAAACTTCAAAAAAATTTCGAATATGGGAAATTTGAATTTTGGAATTTTGATCCGCACCCAGTAAAACACGCATAGTGTGAATAGTGCAACGGTATAAAATCGCGCATGTTTATATTGCATTGTGCACATTGCAATCGTTGAAATAAATAAGGGCCACAAAACCGGTCGTCGACCATCTGTTGACGACTACCATACGAGGCGAAACTCTTTTATTGGCACCGTGTCGACGCAAAAAACAAATAGCAAAAGAGTGCAGAAGAAGGGTATTTCGCAAAACTCAAACGACGAACCTCGAGGCATATGAAATATTCGTATTGAAAATGCACTCCGTGGGCGAATTTGAACGAAAAGTGACATCGCAACACATTACAAAAAGTATTCAATATACATATAATATATAAAATTTTTCAGAAGCATCGTACGTTCTGATTCATATTTCGGTAAAATATTGGGAAAATTACATTGATATAAATATTAAAAAAATAGGCTTAATTTATTTCAAATTAATCAAAAAAAAATGTTGTAATACATGCAATTAACTCGATCAAAAATGACAAACGTCGCAATTAACCGTTTTATATACCGGAAACGAATGCAAGTTTGCGTCAAAAACAACATTTTAACGTGTTTATTCTTGACTCTGGATGTTAATAAACAAAGTTTAGACATCGAATAAACCGAATCCTTTAGTCTCGCTCGAGAAAACTTTAAAAGGGTAAGGACGAGATAATAAAACGACAAAACGGAATCTCGCGTCTTTTGTTCGAAACGATTGCTAAGTAATTAATCTTCAAACTCCGAATATATATATAAATATATATATATATAAGTGGGTCATAAAAGTGAAACAACTTGTTACAATATTTACTATTATATATATTTTCGAAATATAAAAAATACAGAAGTGATGATAGCTCACTTGGGACTATAGGATTTTTTCAAAATTTCCAAGTCCTTATAGACGATTGTCTATGATTTAGTTTTCAGATTATATTTTTAAGAACATGTTTCAATAATAACAACAAAATAACACTATGATCAAAAAGTAAGATGAATTTGTTTATAAAATGTAAATTCTTAATTTATTCTTCCAAATCAATTTCATCCCAAATTTTTGCTAACGCTTTTTCCAGTCCTCGAAGCGGTCGGAATAGTCTTTTTCCGGTATAGCCTTTAAAACCTTCTTCGATTCCGTTTTAATCTCCTTAATCATGT
Source organism: Leptonema lineaticorne (assembly GCA_024500535.1). Classification (NCBI taxonomy): domain Eukaryota; kingdom Metazoa; phylum Arthropoda; class Insecta; order Trichoptera; family Hydropsychidae; genus Leptonema; species Leptonema lineaticorne. Next base: position 16,881,410 of record JANIJI010000009.1, on the reverse strand, counting down.
CAAAACGGTATCCCCGTATTAGCCTTTCGAATTTGTCGAATAGCCAGAAGTCGCACGGAGCCAAATCAAGCGAATACGGTGGTTATGGAACGGTATGAGTTGAGTTTTTGGCAAAAAAGTCGCGAAAAACCAATGTAAATGTAATGAAGGAACCGAAAGTTGTAAAAACATGTGCAACTCAGAGATAACTAAACCTTTTGACAAACAGACGCTTGTCAAATGTTATAGACAATCCTACCAACCTAGGAAAAAAATTTACAATTTATCTGCCTTCCTAAAGGTCGGGAGTTTTAAATTTCACCTTACTTTTTGATCAAAGTAGTACAATACATAGCTTAGCAATATAAAAGCTGAATTATATCTAAAAATTACATTCTAGAAGTTTGGGAACAGCCCTTGCATTCCCCTATCCTAAAATCGGTTAACCCCGAGCACGCGCGTATCGAATAAATTCAGAAAGTAAGCGATAGACGATCGTCACGAACTCGGTAAACTTCGACGCGGCACCGAAAGGGTTAAAAACGACACGACAGGTCAGCGAATGCATACTGAATTTGTAATAAACACAATCGAATGCAAGTCAATGGTAAACGCCATTACTTTTTTTTTACGTCCATTTTGTCGAAAAACAATTTCGATTAGATTGCTGAAAGAAAATGGACGTCCGAAATTTATATGCGAATTTCGTTTATTCCGCTCGCGAAAAAATGAAAATAGTACCATATATAGAAAGCGCTTTTAAAAATAAGAGATGACCAACCGGCGGTCCGCAAACTTAAATAATCTTTGTTTCAAAATAATACAAATTTTAATTTTGTTTCTGATGAATGAAAAATTGTTTAAATATAACAATAATTATTTATATATATAAACATATTTTTTATCGTTCTAATATTTCTGTCGATTTTTAAGCTCCTGTTTAAAGATGTATTTTCTATTTAAAGCTTACCAAAATATTGAGAATATTATAAATCAACTCACCTGAAACAAACAAACAAAATAAATGATTAGAATAATGTACATTAAAATTGTTTATTATATATTGATTATACAAGTGGATTTATTTTACAAATTAAATTATTTAATAATATCAAACATTATATTTCAATATTATTATTATGCAATATATATTTAATTAAAATCAATAAAGTTATATCATAGTGCTTAAAGTTTTCCATACTTTTATTGATACCTTTCCGCTTTTAGGCCGGAAATATTATAATATTTAATAATATTCCAGAACGTCAAATATAATATAAAATGAAAATTACATTATTTACAATGCGGTCGCCAAATACATGAGTGAAATCTTGCAAAATATCAAGAGAGTATAAACAAATTTGAATATGTAATAACATCATTAATAATACAATATTTAAATGTAAAATGAATAATTTACACAATTTTTTGTATCGAATTTTCATGAAAATCCTTCGAATCATTTTCCTTCGAAAATTCCTTTAAAATTCGTGTTCAAACCGCATAATAAATATTCCTATAAATAATGATAATAAAATATATAGGGTAATTTGAAAAAAAAACTAGATCTGAACATCAATATTTCATCAAACAAAAAAAAATAAATATGGGTTCAATTAGAGTTCATGATTTATAATAATAGATCTGACGACATTTTGATTGCTTCCATTGAACAATTAACTATATATATATATATATATATAAATATATATATATATATATATATATATATATATATAAATATATATATATATATATATATATAAATATATATATATAAATATATATATATATATATATATATATATATATAAACAATTGTAAAAGTAATCTAGTCGTTAATCAAGTAATATATATACTTAAAATTAAATTAAAACGTCAATATAAATATGCAATATTTGTAATCGAATCCGTCAACTCCTTTATATCTATGTATTTTATGATAATATAAATTATATGTCACGTATTACATGTAATATGCATATAAATTTAACTTAGATGTAATCTTTCTAGGAAATATACAATAACAACAAAGTAGTTGTTAGTAGGAATAGTAAATTTTATACGACTCGATTAAACGTCTTCGTGACGATATTATATGATTTACAAGACCTATTAAATATAATCGAATTATTGATTATTATAGTAAATTATTGCAATTAAAAATTGTTTTAAAATATTGACTGAATTTATTCAAAAATTATATAAAAATTTTACGTTATTTTATTAACCTTCATATGATGTAATTAGTGCAAATTTTATCAAAAAAATAGTATTATATTTCTATAAATATAAAAAATACTATAATTAAATATTAGGAATTCTTATTATAGAATTATATTATTGATAGAATTATATAATAATAATGTTCAACGTACTCTCCCAAAATAATTCAACATAATCTCCCAAATTAATTCAAAAATCTCTCAAATAAAGCAAAATTTAGACATATATATACATATTTCTATAATTATTTATATACGTAAATAAATTAAAAATACTTTACAGTAAAGAAAATATAAATGACGTTTTTTACAATTAAAATATAATCGTATAACAGTATCAAAGTGTATATTTTTGGATGACATATTTAATATATATTTAAGCATATTATGACTGCAACAAAAAGAGGGGAAAATTCTAAACAGCTAACACACAAATAAAAAAAATCTTGGTTCGAGTCGGTTACGGTTAAATTTAACCGCGCTTTGAGTGTTACGGATAAACCGTCGGGTTAAAAAGTGAGACTAAATTCGGCGACGCAACATCACAAAAAGATTAAGTAAGGTGCGACGTTTTACGTAATGAGAACGAAGGGAAGTCAGTCACAAAATCTAAATCTGTATCAAGACAACGACAAAGATAACAGGAAAAAAAAAGACAAAAATAAACAAACACACACACACACGCACACACAAATAGGATGAAAATCAAAATAAAAAGAAAAGGAAAACCGGCCAGACGAATATAATGAGTTGTGGTACCGTGAAGTGTTGGCAAATCGCAACATAATTTCGTGGAAAATTACGAAAAATTTAACATATTTCAATTTTTATAATAGCCATTTTGTACGGATCATAAACGTGTATAATTGATTATGATTTTTAACGATTAATTAATGATAATAAAATATATGTAATTTATTATTAGAAAAAAAAATATTATTTTTAATTATCGTTAATTATTCAAAATGTGTTTTTCAAAAAAAATATAAAATTTTATTTAAGTATCTATCTATCCTCAACTATTTCCTGTTCTGTATCTATTTGATAAAATTTTCCATGACTTGCACTTCGCAACATGAAGAAAATTTTTCTTACCAGATCTTAATATATTATATTTCTATATTTCATTCTTAAAAATATAGTATTATTTATTCTACGTAACATATTTCATTTTATTTTCCAATCTGTTCTAAAAAAATAAATATAATTACAGAACTAATCAATAAAAGTCTCAATATTTATACAGTAATACAGTAGTATTACTGTGATCAAAAAACAAGGTGAAATTGTCATTTAAAACTCTCGGACATTAATAAGGTTAGTAGAATTGTCTATAACTTTTGACAAGCGTCTGTTTGTCAAAAGGTTTAATTATCTCAGAAATACAAGTGTTTTAACAACTCTTGGTTTATTCACTACGATAATGCATCATGTCATTATCGTAGTGAATATAATAAAACTGTATTGGTTTTTCGCGACTTTTTTGCCAAAAACTCGACTCATATCGTTCCGCAACCACCGTATTCGCCTGATTTGATTCCGTGCGACTTCTGGCTATTCAGCGAACTCAAAAGGCCAATGCGGGGACGCCATTTTGACACGATTGAGGAGATAAAAACCGAATCGAAGGTCTTACCGGAAAAAGACTATTCCGACTGCTTCGAGGACTAGAAAAAGCGTTGAAAAAAATGCGTTTTATCGAACGGGGATTAATTTGAAGGGGATGAAATTTATTTGGAAGAATAAATGAAGAATTTACATTTTATAAACGAATTCACCTTAATTTTTGATAACTAAAATGTATTCTGCGATCAGTTTGAAATATTCAAATAATAATATAAATAATTATATATATGCATATTTTCCACAAAAAATATATTTAAAAATAAAAATTCTCGAAAAATATTTTTTGATATTTTAATAATATCTAAAAAAAATGACACATAAAAAATAATATTCCTCACAGTTAAATTTAAATTCCTTTGATGCAAAATTTCATCTTTGTAGTTTATTTTATAAAGTGAATTTTGTCAAATTTTAATAGTCCGAAAGAAAAAATATTTATTATGATAGATATTTTCATAATTTGCGTAATCTTCAAAAAAATATTTATATATATAAACTGGTTTTTTTTTCTAAAGAAATATTTGTTTACATAATACAATGCCATAGAAAATATATAAATTTTCTAATATTTATGCGACAAACCAAAGTGTTACTTTGAACTTGTTTACCAATCTCAGACAAAATTGGTTTTTCCAGTGGCCGTAGTGAAAAAAAATATTGATTTAAGACGTCACGTGTTTTTCAAATTTCCACATGAAAATATATATAGAGGAAATGATGATTAATTTTAAAAATCGTAAAATCGTTTCCGTTCAATTTGATATATTCAAAAGAGAAAAATCAGAATGTTAAACCATTTTCTTAACAACTATTAACAAACAGTTGAACTAACGATGAAGATCTTTAAGCTCTAAGTTTTGATGTCTTCCTATTGATCTTTTCCCCTGCCTGAATTTTCCATCTAAAATTATCTGAAGAAATCTATATCTATCATTTCTCAAGACGTGGCCGAAGTATATTCTTAATTTAACCGTTTTCAATATTTCTAGTGATTTTCTAACGTTCTTCAAAACCTCGAAGATTTCCAGACGTTTTTCGATTCCAAGGTTCGGTGTCCATGTTTCAGAAGAACGGTAAAAACGTAGCATTTAAGTATACATATTTTTTACACACTTTTACTCGTCCGTTTGTCTGGGTGGAATTTTGTAATCGATTTTTAGAATACTTCCCAATGTCCAATTAAGTTGAAACTTTGTATACTTACTCATTTTCGATGACAATGCAAGAATCAATTTACATATTTACAAAATAATCGAGCAATTAATGACAATTAATTATAACACTTTTAATACAAAAAAAAATATTTTTATATTTAGTTCCATACTTGTACTCTTCGCTTAAAATTTTTATATTACACGTCGCTTACAAAGTTTGAGAAGCTCCGTTTCATGGCATAGTATATAGTATCCGTTAATGTTCCGCATTATCAATTTGAGAAAATGAGCGTTGTACATTAGCATTGTGCGTGTATGTTTGTAAGCAAAAAAGATAAGCAAACTCCGTTGTAATTATTCTTCGTGGTGCGATGTCGTTTTTCGAGGGGATGTTTTAACCGAAGCAAAGAGGGTTGCGAAACGTTTCCTTTGCGTCCGGGCAAAAGTGGAATATTTCCCGTTTATAATAGCAATTATTACGTTGCGCAATGTTGTAAAATCTTACGACAGCGTAATTACGACGTTTACGTCTCCTCTAATTGAAGAATCGTGCTAATTTTTGGATAATTTCTGACGCTTTTTTTTGCAATATAATATATATATACATACGCTAATGCGATTCGTGAAAAGATTGGTTGTTTATGCGAATCGGTCGATCGTGTCGCACTTCGACGTAAATAATGTCATAAATTGAAAGAGTTCATTGTTCAACGTGACCAAAAAAAAAATCAAAATCAATGAATCACTGTATGTAAATACTTCGTTGAAACTGATTGAACATTATATACAACTATCCTTTTATTTTTTTATTTATTATATTTGTACTGTTTTTTCAATGAAATTTAAATTATATAAATAATAAATTTCAGTTTCGGCCGAATATAGGTCATATTATATAAGATCATTGTTTTATAATAATCGATCTCGCGTTAATAAACGTATTAAAAAATTTTATACGTTTTTTTATTTTATTTTTGCTCTTTGTCCTGGTTTTTTTTTTTTTTTTGATACAAAAATAATGATCACCGCACAAATACCCGATCTGAAAACTCTATTTGGAGAACACACAACAACGGGTGTTCGCAGCTTTTGGTAGTAATTCACTCGATGGCAGTGCATTTTCAAAATTATATCAACACTCCATGATATATATCGTATGCTACGAAACCATGTCGTGGAACACACAAAAATAGAAAATGGCTCCGTTGCGAAATGGACATTAAAATCTTAAAAAAAAAAAAACAAAGAAAACATCTCGTTTTAACATCACGAATTCGACGTATTCAACGAAACATCAACACAATTCGAACGTATTCAGATAACGAAACAGTCATTTTAACGATATTATATTACTATATGGATACAACACAATTTTGTACGTTTTAATAGTCCGCTATTGTGCCATATTCCATCTATTATAACCATATTCCGTCTATTATAACGATGCGTATTCCACACGTTAAAACGTGCTACGGTTTGATATCAAACGCTATACAAATATTAGCATACGTTTATATCGCAAAAATTATATATCGGTGAAAATGGATGCTTACATTAATAATAATGTATCATATTCCATATACTATATATGGAACATGATAAACATACTAAAGAATATATAATCTTAGAGAGATACCATATTATTTTATATGTATATTATATATATATATATATATATATATATATATATATATATATATATATATATACATATATTATAAATATTGAATTTCAATATACGCCCATCTATATAATATCTATCTTGAAAATATCCTAAGTGTAATGAATTGAATCGTTTAAAGTAAACTATCGTAAAATAATAATATCACACTATGAAATTAATATACGTTCATTTTAATAGAAACATGTGTTTATTTACTTTTGATAACGGCATATTGCGTACTTGATATTTGCATATTAATTTATTTTATTAAAAATAAAATTATTTGAATATTAATTTTCGTATTATATGGTATGTAAATGATAAATTTAATTGTAATTAGAAAAATTAAATATTTAGAGTCAAAAAAAATAAAATATAATTTTGATGATATTGTGAATAAAAAAAATAAATTATATCATCGATATTGTTATTATTTTTTGGAATTTAATAGAAGCAGTTGATCAAAAATTTGCATTTAAAATTTATAATGTTTAAAAAATATCTAAATTTGAATTTTATTAATTTAATTACGACAATTAATATTAAAAACTAAAACAGTAAAACACACGTTTTACTCTCAAAATACTAAAGTGAAACTATTTTAAGTTTGTCTAATAGACACACAAAAAAAAGTTTAATTACCACTGCAACCGGTGACATTAGTTGGATAAAAAAAAAGAATAGAGGAGTGCCAGCGGAACATTTTTCATACGAACATATTACCTCATCGCAAAGATAACGGTAGAAATAAATCCGCAATTTCATTGTTTCGTATATGTGCCACACAACAGGCAGGCGCCTGAATGTATAAAAGCGATGCGAGTTGCGCGGACTTCGCGTCTCTCAATGAGTCATTCGCGAAAGCAAAGTACACGTAGAATTAATTCGACGGGTGCGATTCATCAAAATGCCACGATTAAAATAAACCTTGTGTGCCCGTCACTAATCTATATTTATATATATTTTTTTCTTGATATACCGGTGTAGATTTTTCATGAGTAAATTGGCGATAAACAACACAACTCGTCTAGTAATAAATCAACGTAAACGACGTGGCTTTTTTGCGGTGAAAACTAACGGTTAGGGTTGTGACATACTTCAACACATTTTCAAATAATTTTATTAATCGTATAATTTGAACAATAATATGTAAACATATGACGATTGTAATATGTTTTAAAAAAAATTATAGTAAAATAGCAAGTCCTCGAATAGTCTTATTCCGGTATAGCCTACAAGACCTTCTTCTATTCAGTTTTTTTCTATTCCTTCTTCTATTCATTTTTTTATCTCCTCAATCGTGTCAAAACGGTGTTCCCGCATTGGGCTTTTGAGTTTGCTTAATAGCCAGAATTCGCACGGAACCAAATCAGGCGAATACGGTGGTTGCGAAACGATATGACAAACAGACGCTTATTTATTATTATATATTTATTATAGTTACACTTTTAGCAAAATATTACTAATTAAATGTTACCTTGATATTTTTTGGATATTTGTTCGGGAGCACCTAGAACCCCAACTCTGATTTAAAAAAAATCAAAAAACTTCCCGGGAATATATACCTAATAATTTCCCAAATTTTCACGGCGATTGGGTGTATGGTTTTTGAATCTATCAAGTACAGACAGACAGACGCACATTCAATTTTATATATATATATAGATTATATAACATTTTATGAATGATATAAATTGTTTAAAAATATCAATTATAACTAATGAAATGTCTCATAATTTACGCATATCGTAAAAATGCAACATTTCCTGTACACGTCAAAAAGTTAACGTCACCGAGAAAAACACGCCTCTGATTTGTCAAAAGATATATGCTAATCTTGCGACAGCGTTCTAAAATAATATAAATAAAAATCGTCGCTGTTAAATTGCGAAAAATAGATTTAATATATAATACTAAAATAAAATATATATGGGGGGAACATTTCTTGACTAATGAACGTCGCGTAGTAAAATAAAATAAGCGACTATATAAAAAAAAATGTAGGCCGACGCGATTTCAATTTCGATAATTCGAATCGTTTTCGTAATGAATAAAAAAAAAGAATAAATAAATCGTTCAGATTTATTATTTGCGTAGGAAACGCGATTTAAATAGAATTTAATGATAATAATGAACTGCATGAATGGAGTCAAGCAGGTGCTCGACCGTAAGATTTCCAGGAAATTCCCAAAAAAAAATCGGAATCAAGTGTCATTCAGATTCATATAGATTTACAATAATGCCGATTTATTTTTTTAATAAGAAAATTTTCAATATAAAAAAAAAATTTCGGTTCAAAAATCAGTTTTCATTTTAAATCATATTATAATAAAACATTGTGATCAAAAGGTAAAGTGAATTTGTAATTTGTATTTATTCTTCCAAATCAATTTTATCCCTTTTAAAGTAACGATAAAACACACTTTTGCCAATGCTTTTTCCAGTCCTCGAATCAGATGGAATAGTCTTTTTCGGGCATAGCCCTCAAGACCTATTTCGATTTAGTTTTTATATCTTCAATCGTGTCAAAATGAGCCAAATCAGGCGAATATGGTGGTTGTGGAATGATATAAGTCGAGTTTTTTGCAAAAAGTCACGAAGAACCAATGCAGTATGACATGGTGCATTATCGTGATGAAGGAACCGACAGTTGTAAAAACACGTGTAACTCAGAGATAATAAACCTCTTGATAAACAGACGTTTGGCAAATGTTATAGACAGTTTTACCAACCCAGGAAAAAAATATAAATGACATGCCTTTCTCATGCCTGAAAGTTTTCAATTTCATCTGTTCAATTAAAATATTTATATATAATATAGGTTTTGCAAGAAGTGCATACTCTAAAAATATTAAGCACCAACTTCGTGACACCCATTTATTCAACGTTTTTCCCGCAGAATTTTTCCCAAATGGGGAAAAACAACGTGTTCGTTCTTTGGAACTCGATTTTTTTCCCAGACACAAAAGTCATCCTCAATAAGCAATATATGGACGGGTCCCGAAAGTTTTCCCATTGGACGTGTTTGTATTTCGTTATAAAAGCTAGATTGACAGTACCGAATCGAACTCCCTCGATTTTCCGACAACCCTCGCCATTTTCCTGGTTCATATAAGTAGGAAAGAACGTGGCTAAAACTTTCAAAATAGTCGTACAGAAGGAAAACGGCAGTTTTCTACGTCGAATTAATCAAACCGAGTCCAATAATGGATCTACACATATGTATTATGTGTACCATATAAGTAATATTAAAGTCGATAAAATCTTTCAACCTCAATTTCGAAAGATGAAAATTTTCATTCGAAATATATCCAAAAATTTCAATTTCTTCATTAAAAGATCTAATTTTTATCTAATTTAAAAACAATGTATTTTTATTATACGAAAATTTTAAAATATAAAAACCAACCTTTCATTTTTAATGCATAAAAATAATAATTAATCAATTTTTTTATATAGAAAAAAAAACGATATAAAAATTATTTGATTAAACTTTTAACCTTGAGACCGTTAAATAATTAAAATAAATTGTTTTTTTTTTGATAGAAAAATATCATAAAGATCACCTTGAACTATTCGAAAAATTATATATAATTTTGTGTCAATTAAAATAAATGAATAATAAAAATAAAATTATCAAAAATATTCATTGAATTTTCAATAATAATTTAACCCTTATCTGAATGTTATTTTCAGAGCTATTAAATTATTTTACGCTATCACATTACATTATTAGAATACTTGGCGTAAAATTTGCACGCAATTTACATACAATATTACCGATTTACATACAAACTTTCATACACAAAGGGCGTAATTACCTAGTAGATGCATAATCTCGATATATTACATTTTAGCATTCGCGATAAACTTTCAAACAATATTATCATATATTTTACAGATTAATCCATCAATAATATAATATAATAAACTTGCAAAAATCATGTGTATAATAATAATAATAATAATAATAATAATGAATATCCAATAGGAATAAATTTGAATAAAGCGCGCGTAATTTAATGTTCGTTGACAAAAACATTCGTGACCAACATATGACACGCGAACCGGAAATGACCTGCATAATTAATTTATGTGACCCGCTTTAAATTATAACAAATAATTAATTCAACATATCTGTTTTTGTTTTTTAATACTGATTTTAGCATAATTTTTTCGAAAATTTAAAAATATATATATTCATACTGTCTACGGTATAAAACGCTTGTCAACCGTTAATTTGCGACACCTGTTCAAATACTATATATAAAAATCGTTTACAATCAAACGTAGAACCCGCGTAATTTCGCGATAATTATGCGCGCCGCAATACTAAACATTAGCGGGTTTTTTTTTTGAGATAATAACGAAAATTTGGAGAAATGACATCGACACGTGTAATTTAACCACATATAGTCAAGACTTTACGACTAATTCGAGCATAAAGTATCAATTTGCAGTAGAATTAGAGTCCATTTCTAAATAACTTTTATAAAGACTAAAAATTGCAATTCGTTAATTAAACTTTTATATTTTATAATTCAACATTTTTCACATTAAAACAACATATAATAAATTTACATGAAAAAATATGAAGTATATGCACATGTCTCGTCTTTTAGACGTCTCATATTAAAAAGAGATTTTGCCTAAATTACTAAAACTTTCACAATCCACCTACTGTCATTTCCATTTTATCCGAAATAAAGTTGACTCCCTTTTAAAATGTCTTACATGGATCACATCACGCAAACCATAGTTTAAATGGCTTCATTTTATTTGTATATATATATATATATATATATATATATATATATATATATATATATATATATATATAATATTTTAATACTTATAACGGTCCGCCTGCTCAAATCTGTCTATTCCTGCGTTGCTGCCTAAAACGATGTCGATAAGTAATATGAACCGAACATAACAATAACTATTATTAGTTACTGACCATAAAATGATACATTTTATTACATATTAGTAAATTTAAATAACAATGAATGATGTCACTATAACATTTTAATTGATTCGAGATATTAATTAATTTTGTTATCATATTACTTACTTAAGAGAGATAAATTTTATATGTATTTTTAATATATTCCAAAGAAAAAATATTTTAATCATGAATGCAATTTTTATAGTTAAAATAACGTTGATTAAAAATTACAAGATATTTGATCTCTAAAAATATTGTCATTTTTGTGTATTTTTATGATTTCACTAATATTAATTATTGATTATTTTTGAAGCTGAAATTAATCATAAAAATATGATTAAAATACAAAAAATTATAATATTTTTTCTATCGATATTTCTTTACTAGTATAATTTCATAACTGATGACAATATATAGAAAATTTACCATATTTTATAATAAAATAAGAACTCATAAAAATCAATTTATATATATATATATATATATAAATATTATAGCGAAATCGTGCTAAAATGATATCAATGATGTTATTCGAAATCTTGTTGTCAGATTACTTTATAAAGCCTATACCTCATTATATATAAGTATCGTAATATTTTCACATGAAACGAAGTTTTGTAATAAAATAGAGAAGACTACGAATATAATTAACGAATCGATTTCATAATAAAACCTAACCGGTACTTATTAATCGAATGAAAAAAAAACGCGTTTTTTTATACCAGTTTATACAGCAGTTAGGCGATAAAATTCCGACTTGAACACGTTTCCATCGAAAGTAAAAACAACAACAAAAATGCGAAGTTATTTAAACATCCGTTAGAAAGAAGCGAATGCAAAAAGAAAATAGGGTGCAATTTTTATACCTTAAAAAAAAGTGTGTGGTCGTTTTTTTGGGATTGGAAGCGGTTAAAGTGTGGGATAAAAACGACGCGAACCCATTGTGCCACCGGGGCAATCTAGAATCCGCTTTCGCCGCAAGTGTGTCACACGAGTCAGTGACATAATAATAAGATGTGAGAGCTAAAAAAATATATATTTACATAATGCGAGGCCACTGCGAAATGTGCACAACTTTGCGCCGTCGAAAGTGAGAGTATTTTTTTTTTTTTTTTTTTGGGGATATAGTTTCGGACTTCACTTTGAAATGAATATGAAATTTTGGAACGAAAACTGATACTAAAATTAATGTGTAATTTATTCAAAAATATAAGGGATGAAAAATAATAATAATAATAAATATGTGGAAAACGTTTATGAATTAAGTCGTAAAATATAAATTAGAAATATAGCATGTGCAACGGGCGAATTTTGTTTTCATGTCAAATATAAACGACTTCCGGTTACGTATATTTATATATTACATGCACCATTCTATGAAAATTCGTTTGTCGTAAATTGCTTTACGAAGCAATTCCACGCAACACAGTAATAAAGTACAATGTTTAAATTTACTATATACTTGATACCTGACACCGATGTACAGTTTTATTATTATATATGAAGTGTGTGTGTGTGTGTGTGTGTGTGTTTGTACATCCATATAAAATATTAAAGTAACATCTAATGAGAAATAATTTGTATATTTTTAATTAATATATTGAATATCTTAGTATTGTGCAATATATAATGTGATATTCCTCATTAATAAAAATTATGACACTTTTCATAAATCATAACGATTATCAATATGCAAAGAATCATATTTTTATATTCAAATGAACGGAACAATCTTTCAAAATCTCTTTTGCGAATTTTTTAGAACCAATTTATTTTTAACAAAGGGCTAAATCGTCAGCTGTACCTCAATATATTCCATCTTTTTAAAAAAATTCGATACATTTCACATAAATATCTAAAATATCGATACGTTTTAAAATATTTTTTATGTCATCTCTATTTATTATATATATATATATATATATATATATATATATATATATATATATATATATATATATATATATATATATATATATATATATATATATATATATATAGGTATATAAAAAATATTAAAATTTTGGTCGTAAGTTAATTTTCGGCGACCATATATCCATCGTCCGGTTATTTATTTTTATTTATTTTTTTTAGCATAACAAACGAGCTATCGCGTTGAAAAAAAAAATCGTGCGAAGATAGGAAAGAACGCGCAACAAGCCGCTTTATATACAGGCCATTGTTAAAAGTAAAGCGCGAGACGAGAAGACAGAAATAGGATGATTGCGACACGCTGTATATAACATAGTTAGACATCATCCAATCGTATTGTTTTAAAAATGCATTCACTCTCGTTTAAATATCTCACGTTTGATTACCTCAACGTTTCAATAATTGCTTAAAATCCATTATATTATATTATATAATAGAAATATATTGCGATCTGTAAAGTAATTCTTTTATTTTCATTGCGTAATTTTTTGATATTGTATTTTTTACATTCGTCAAACTATATATAGAAAACAATATTATTCACCATGATATATATATATATATATATATATATATATATATATATATATATATATATATAATACTAGTATTATATAATGTTTATTAAATACAATATTTTGAAGACTTAACGTAGAACAGACTAATTTATGAGATAAATAATAAATTAGTATCATAAAAAGCTCAACATTACAAACGCTAATTATTCATAATAAACTCTTCACTAAAAATAAATAGTTATATCATAATATTTTAATATACAATATAATCGTCTAATTAAGCTTCAACTAATTGTCGTTCAATATTAAAAAATTAAATTTAATAATGATTTCTAGAAACGATTCAATTTTTAAATAGAGCTCTAAATTATTTTCAGACACGTCATAATAAATAAGTCATATTATCTCCCAAAACACGGTCAATATTGTGATGTTAGGAAAATATATAGATGAAACTACACTATATAATAATATAATCATCCTTATTGTGTTTGCCTACAATGTGTAAATCTGGCTTTAAGCCAAAACCTGAATACGATTCTATCCAGAAAGTACATTATTGTTGTCACATACGTTATGCTCGTGCTCGTGATCGAATCTGGCGCCGCATTTGCGCCATCGAAACTAATCGCCGATCGTTCGGCTAAAAAATTTTCAGCTGCTTTTTAATAAATAGCTCAATATTAAAGCCGTGCAAAATCACGATACGTTCCATATGGTGAGTCGAAAACGTAAATATTTTATTAACGAGAGCTTGCATTTCAAGGTGCCTCTTCGGCCAAAAAAAAAAAAGAAAATATCGCCACATCTTCCACGTTTTTGTTATTGTGTGTGAAAAATCGCATAAGATTACTCATCATTATTAATTTTAGCAAAAATAACATCTGGTCGTTGCAAAAAAAATAATACGTATATATATATAACATCTCGGAAGATCTCTGAACTCGACCCGTAATAATTTTTCTTTGAGAGATATTTCCGTTGAGGATGCCAAGTTTTTACCTTTATGACTTAACATTATTTATTGCTTCGGTTATGTTGTTTGCTGTCATTGATATTTTTATATGAATGTTTTCGATTCGAATTTCGCTATTTTTGCTATGATTTACTAATATAGCTGAAAAATATTTTGAACATATAAATATATATATATATATATATATATATATATATATATATATATATATATATATATCAGTGGCACAACTGATTTATTTTTTACTTCCTTCAAATATTATTCTAAGATAAAATTTTAATAAGTATTCAATATACCAATAATAATTTGAGTAAAAAGATTTAAAAAATTCCCATCGGTCTTCAAAGTTTCACAAAAGTTTAAAATAATTCATAAAAAAAACAACTAATTTATGTATTTTCTGTTTCATTTTTTTATCTCCTACAAAGTCTAGACATTCAGAATTAAAAAAAAAATCTCAAATTATTACATGAAAATATTTATTATAATGCTTTATGAAGTCAAAACTTTCAATTTATATAATATATAATCTTCAAATATTTTTTTAATCAAAATTAAAAAAAATATGTCTAGACTAAAAAAATGATCAAAATGTATCTTAAAACAAAAATGTCATATTAAGGAATATAAAAATATAACCAACTATATAATCGTGAGCATCTAAGTAAAGAGTATATATATATATATATATATATATATATATATATATATATATATATATATATATATATATATATATATAAAAATGAAATAAGTATTCCTACTTTCGATATACACAAATTAAGATTAATCATCAAATATCGTCGCAGAACAGGCAATTTTCACATTGCGACAGTAATTTTCGGTAACATTTCACATAAAGTGACAGTAAAAGAAACACGCACGCAAACGTGCACGCACAAAAAGCTAGAAAATAATTTATAAGCGTCTAACCGAAAACCTTTGAAGTCTCATTTCGGCGCCAAAAAGTATTTATTACAAATAACGAATTTCATCCGGAGAGGAAATATCGTTGTAATAATACGCCAACTATGTTTTCCAACATGAAAAAATATTCCTTTCAAAAAAAAATAAATAAATATAAATTTATTTTAAATATATATATATATATATATATATATATATATATATTAGTTTCTATACTTTAGAATGCCAATTTTTTATATATATAACCTGTATAGTTGTTCTTAATGCAATAATGATGGAAAAACTGGTAATGCAAAATCAATATTGCTAAATATTGGTCGACTTTAGGAATAGCGAAATTTTGGGAGCAAATGATAAATTCTTTCCTAATGATTCCTGGTCAAATGGATCCATATTTTACATAAGGCGAACCTAAAATATCTACAATATTATTCGAAAAATATATTACAAAATAATAATTATAATTTTGAATTTAATACAAAATTATTAAAATTAATTTAAAAAATTACGAATACTTACAGATATTTTTAATGAAAGAAAATGCAAGATTTATGATAATCCTTTTACTCTATAGAAAATATTTTAGATATAAAAACGATATATTTAAAATGCGTTATTGAATAATGACAAAAGAAACGTTTCGAACGAAAGCTCAATAAAAAAGTGAAATATGGTCCGGGAAACTGTTTGGAAAAATTACCTCGAGTCACTCACTTTCTTATAAATATTTTGAATAAAATTTGAATAGTTAGTGCCGGAAAATGAACGAACGGAGACGAAAGGGTTTACGGTTGAACAAAAACTATAAATCATTATAGTGCGTTAACCCTTTCACGTCACGAAAGTCACGGAAAATTCAACTTTAACAATGGAAAATTAGACATCAAAAGGAAAGCCCGGAAAAGCATTATGATATCATAGACTGAAATTTCTTTTACGAAAATTTAGCAATCAAATATAATTTTCATCAATAAAAAAATATTCAGTTATTATTTATATCGACCGATGAAGTAAGTAATATTATAAAAATTAAACCATTATATATACATTTCAAAAATCATAATAAAAGTAACTGAAAATGATTTATTAAAGTTCAGCGAGTTCAAAATAATAATATTTCTCATTGAAAACTATAAAAAAATTAAATTTTCACAAATAAACGCCCGCCGACATTTTGACATATGAAGATAAATCTAAGAAATGTTTTATCTTTATTTTATTATTATTATTTTTAACTTTTAGACGAGGTTTTCTTTAACCAATTAAACCACGTCGTCAAGGTGTGCGTATACACAATATGTATAAATTTACTAAAACTCGAAACGTTCAGACGACGATAAATCACGGCGGAAAAAAAGATTTTTCCTCCGTTTTCCGCCGACCGTGGAAAATGCGAAAATTTCTTTCGACGCACTTCGACGGACTTTCTCAGACCGAGAGCAGCTGAAGAAAAAAAATAGATACCGACTAAATTTTTTTCCTCCTGGCTGCATAAGAAGTGTCATCAATCAAAATAATATTTATATATGTTATATATAATATATATATATATATATATATATAGAAAAGAAGAAAAAAGAAACAGCGTGTGTTACAAGCCAGCAATGGTCGAGATACGTCAATATTTTGACCGTCAGATAAAAAAAATATCTACAGATTGGTTCGAAAAATAAGTGATTATATCTTGTATATTACAAATATAATAAATTAAAAAAATAATATAATTAATGGCAATAACATTATTAATGCATATTCAGGATAATATATAAGTTATTCCATCATAGTGGTCTCCTTAATATATTTAGTGATCCTTAAAAACACTTA
Organism: Leptonema lineaticorne; assembly: GCA_024500535.1. Taxonomy (NCBI): domain Eukaryota; kingdom Metazoa; phylum Arthropoda; class Insecta; order Trichoptera; family Hydropsychidae; genus Leptonema; species Leptonema lineaticorne. Next base: position 16,863,638 of record JANIJI010000009.1, on the reverse strand, counting down.
AAAAACAAAAATATTTCTAGTTTTAATTAATATTTTGTACTTCGACTTTAAATACTAAAAATTATTCAAATGATTTTCATACTTAATTCAACGAAATTGAACAACTTGAAATCAACACTTTTTTTATTTCATATTAATATCAAGTTTATAGTGCAATTTATTATGTTTAATGTGAAACATTTTTTTTTACGATCATCCTGTATATAGTAAATGATTCGGTTGAGGTTGAAAATGACCAAGGTCAATGTGTGACTGACGCATGAAAAAAATGATAAATGATTTTCACGCCATAATAAAATTGGAGTGCTGGAAATCGGAGAAAAACTGCGATGTTTAAAACCGAATATAAATCGATAAACAGTACGCATTCGGACTAAAAATAAAAATATATTTCAATATCAACCTTGAAAATGAACAGATCAAATTCTTTATAAATTAATAAAATGAGTTCATATCTACAACATATATATGTATATGATAAATAATATAAAATAAAATACCTTAAATACGTTTTTATCGGACAAGAGATACCGATGACATTAGACTGACATCAAAAAAAAAAATAATAATAATCCACAAAGAATTTTGAGAGTCATCCAGAAGCCCGCTGAAAAGTGCTCGAAACGCCGAAAAATTCAACATCCCCTCATTCAATATAAGCACGTACCCTTGAATACGGGCATTATAATATATTAGAAAGGCGAAATGGAATAAATAGGGATAACAATTTAATTCTGCGTAATTCAATTATGAGGGCGGGCGCATAAAAGAAATCGAGAACGTCTCGGTGCCAACTCGAATGCCTAATGAAGGCTTTTGTGTGTCACGTTGTCCGTTAAATCGATGGAGCCAACAGTCGGCACCTCGTCGACGATACGAACTTGAAGAGATTCTCACAGTGCCCTTCATAATCCGATGTAGAAGAATCGTTTCGCTCTTCAAACATCATCATAGTCATCGTCGTCATCGTCCTGCCCCAAACGAGTACTGCGACTAATCCGTTTCACAAAATTTCCACTCGTACACGCTGTTTCTGAATATACCTCAACGAGTTCAAAATTTTGTTCGAAAATTATATATAATTTACAATTCTCTTTATAATCAATCATTCTTTTGACATTTTTCACGTTTTTATCATTAAATACATAAAATAAAAATAATAAAATATTCGTAATATTTTCTCTGGAATTGAACTCAAACTACGATATTGCCTTTATATTTTTTCAAGTACGATTTTTTTTAATATAATTTAAACTTCAAATCAAGTCGAAATCTATGTAAATAAGCCGCACTTTTAAAACGTGTAATAAAATTTCAGAAAAAAAAAGAAAAAAAACTCTTTCATTATAAAATGAACTTTATTTAACAAAATCTTCTATCTCACTACCATATAAAATAAAAAAATGAATAAATTTATAAAATTCAATTCTTGATACTTTTTCAATGATATTGATTTAATTGTATAAATAAAATATAATAAATATTTAAAAATAATTCAGTATAAATTTTAAACTCACAATTGTATAAATTTTCAATACAAAAAAAAATTGATAACGGAAAATGTTCAATATATTTATTTTTTTTATATTCAAAAATGGTGATAAAATGTAAAGAAAAAAAAAGAAAACAAACAATTCAACTTATTAAATATCGAAATTCGATCATTTTCCCTACGAATGACGAACAAACAACGCGGCCGCTTTTCCGATGCGGCGCATTCGGAAAAGCGCCGACATGAAAACAAGACACATTCTGTCGATTCACGCTGTATATAATCGACGACGTTAACAAGACGCGGACAGAAAAAAAAAATAGGAAACGACGGTGAAAAGCGATGGGATGGGCGTTCGTGATAAATACACGATCGGCATATTATCGAGACTTTTTTTTTCTATATACATTATATGTATAAAAGAATGAAAAGAAGCCTCCGATGGAAATTTTCGCATACAAACGAACGAGGCGCGGTCTCTTTTTAGTCCGATTGTGAAGCGGAGTCGCGCTTTTTGAAACGCGATACAAACATTAAATTGCGCGATATTCAATTTAAATTGAATTCAAAGCCTTCATAAGCGATCGTATATTTTATACAGGGTAAACGCAGAACGGGTTACATCTGTTTTAATAGTGAATTTTCGAAATTGATCAAAAATTAAGGTGAATTTGTTTAAAATAAGGAAAATTCTTTATTTATTCTTCCAAATCAATTTCATCCACTTTTAATTAAAATTATAGTCTTCAACACTATCTTCGATTAGATTTTTATCTCCTCAATCGTATCATTACAGAGTCCATGCATTGGCGTTTTGAGTTTACTGAATAGACCGAAGTCGCACAGAGCCAAATCAGACGAATACAGTGGTTGCAGAACGATATGAGTCGAATTTTTGGCAAAAAAGTCGCGAAGTACCAATGCAGTATGACATGGTGCATTATCGTGATGTAGAAACCAAGAGTTGTAAAAACACATGTAAATCAGAAATAATTAAACCTTTTAAAAAAACAAAATTTACTTTTTAAATATTAATTTTATACCTGTTATCAAAAACAGCACAACACCTCGGCGGGCCGCATGCGGTCCGCAGGCCTCGTGTTTGACATGCCTGATTTATAATATCAATCAAATCTCAAAATATACAAATTTTATATTCTTTTCACTAATATAAAATCTTCATATATGAATATTAAAAAACTAGATTCAAATTTTGTACACTTACTAATTTATATTTCAATTTTTTCTTTTAAAAAAAATTAAATATATCAATAACAAATAATTTTTTTTCAAAAATTATAAGAATGAAATTTTTAAATATTCTAAAAGATTTTTTTGGAACAACCTGTATACACACGATGTGTATATTCCGCGCTTTCACACAAATTCAATAAAACGTTTTGTAAAAATCAATTTTATACTACTGCTCCAACGATGTATTCAAGATAAAGAGTCGTTATAGAGCAGTGCTTCTCAACTATATCTTCCCGTTTCCTGTTCTGTTGAAAATCTATTCGAACATTATAAATATACAAAGATATAAATAATTGAAATAGAATTTAATGTTAAGAATATTTTCACCCAATCCAATAAATTTAGTCTCATATTTTAAAAATATATTTCAAATTGAAAATATGAAAGTGCTTTTAGATGATATGATATATATATATATATATATATATATCTTATCTGTGTATTTTCGGAAATAACTCAATTTTAAATATCACAATCGTATAACGTTTGACCTCAAACCAACCGTTGTATAAATATAGCTTTTAGAGTAACTTTGTGCTTTAATACTGACACAATTTGGTCGAATAGGGGAGGATAAGAAAGTCTCAAGTCGAACAAACGATCGTGGACAGGGATCGTCAAAGCCGAAAAGGCGAACTTCAAAAGGGACGAAACACTCTTCCGACATCTCCGTTCAAGAATTCCGAAACGAAGACATCTTCCGATATAATTATAAAGTTCAAGAGACGCGTCCTCCATTGTGAACTTCACTTTTCTCGTGGAGTAAAAGTACATTAATCAAAAAGCTGTCAACGACCGAAACGTCGGACGACCGCAAAAAGTACACGAAGATCCCGTAAACCGGCCCTTCAATCTCCGCATCCCAACAACCCTCCGACGACCATTAATTAGGAGGTCAAACCGGACCACCATCAGTTTCGTCGCCGTGAGAGGCTTGTTCAACTATAAAACTTAAGGTCAACACATATGACTCGAAACCTGCCAAAAGGTCCCCCTAAATGAAAGGGTCCGGAGAAAGATGGGAGGGAAAAACATTGTTCATTCCGGAAAAAACGACACATCCAAAGTGTACCGTCATTACACCGACCATTTGGTGTCGTTTCTCCTGCTCGTTTCGTAAATAATTCCTAACTAAACAACCGAGATCAATTTAAAAAAAAAAAACGTCAAAATTAAAATTTTCCAAATGTCATTATATTACTTTAAAAAAAGTATCCGCTCTCAATACAAAAAAAAATAAAAATTCTCAATTAATTTATTATTTATCATTTGTACAGAAGATGTTATATATTATTAATCTAAATTATTATTTTAATATTTGTCGTTCTGAAATCTGAAAAAAAAAACCCCGAGTGAAATATGACACTCTGTTTTTCGCGAAAAGGGATGAAAATATTATACAAAAAACATCGGTCGGAAAACTTGTCACGATGATTTATAATACGAATGTAAACAATAGTGGCCACAATCTAGAATGCGACCCGTGGGACGAAAACAAAAAAAAAATATTCCCGAAAATAATAATAGTAACCGAAAAAACTGTATAACGAAACATTCATTTATTTATATTGCCGTTTGTGTGTTATGACGGAAAATATTGTCACTGAACTTGTCACTGTACATTGTATCTTGATTTTATTTTTATTCTCTGTGATAATAACAATTATTTAGATTCACTATACATAAATATTAACTTAAATATATTAATGTGATCAAAAAGTAAAATTAAATTGTCATTTAAAACTCCCGGTTATATTGTATTTTTCTCCTAGATTGGTAGGACTGTCTATAACATTTGCCAAGTATCTGTACATGTCAAAAGATTTAATTATCTCCAAGTTACACATGTTTTTGTAACTCTTGGTTCTTTCATAACGATAATGCACCAAGTCATACTGTATTGGTTTTATGCGATTTTTTGCCAAAAACTCGACACATATCGTTCCGCAACCACCGTATTCGTCTAATTTGGCTTCGTGCAACTTCTGGCTATTCTGCAAACTCAAAAGGCCAATGCGGGGACGTTGTTTTGACACGATTGTGAAGATAGAAACCGAATTGAAAAAAGTGTTAAAGGCTATATATAACTTTTAAAGGGGATGAAATTGATTTGGAAGAATAAATAAAAAAAAATACATTTTATAAACAAATTCACCTTACTTTTTGATCACAGTGTTATAACTGTAATAATTATAAAATTCATTCAGAAAATATTTAATAATAGAAATTGATGAGTGACCTTGAACCTTACAGGACTATTTTATGTTGTCGACAATAATCGAGTCGCATCATTTAAAACGTTAAATATTTTTAATAAATATATCGTATCGACATTAACGGTTGAATATATTATTCTTACTAATCAGTTTATGTTTAACAATACCGTCGACCGTCACATATTATAGTAACGAGTCTGACCAAATCAAACACTGAACCTCACTAAATTGGATCTAATCAATGTTGTATCGCCACAATATAATTAGGAAGATCAGCGTATGAACAACATTCTCCTTAGCACTAACTAAACCTACGTCTATATCTATAATATTACATACACATAATAGTCCCAAATTCTATTATATGGAAATCTACATACATTATATGGTAGTATCGAAGCAAGGGTTTCTCAGTACTCTTCTAACATTATCATTGATCATAAATACGATTAAATTTATATTATCAATCATTATCATTCAAAAATCATTTTTATTTTTTAATTATATTTGATATACAAAATTAATTAAAAATTTGAGCATAAATTAATTGGTAAAAATTGTATTAAAAAATAAAATTAAACATTCAGATTTTTTAATATGTTAACATTCGGATTTTTTCACTGAACATATAAATTACACATGCCGTTACATTATAATTTTTAAATAAATAAAACAACTACAATGAATCCCATTTTGATTCATTACTGTAGATATAATTCTAATTATAAACTTTGTCATAAATATCATTTTTTTTATTTCAAATTGAAAATATATTAACTTTATATATATACAATATATAGTATATTCTTAGAACATAAAATGAGACCCTACAATACTTATGAAGAAACTAAACGCCTAACAATCCCAAAACAAATATAACACAACTATAAACAAAGGATATATAAACTCGCACACGAAACCATAATAATACACAATTGTCTGTGACATTTTACGAAATTCGACCGTTTACTATACCGCGATTACTGTAATTACACATTACATTGCCCGTGCGTTTCTTTAATCCTTATGAAGAGAAAAAAAAATGGGGGAGATGAGAACGAATAATCGAAATTCTGATCGAAGAAACTCGCCGTCGCCGATATTCTGTCGGCGAATTTCGACCGTAATTAAACTCGAAAAACGAATCCCACTTAATGACTCGCGATAAATAAAATTCGACATATATATATATATATATATATATATATATATATATATATATAATAATTAATCGACGAAACGGGGGGACTCGGACGAAATTCCGTGCAAAGTCCCAGGATTCGAGGTCGTAAATTAAAAGGACGAACGGGGGACTTTCGCGCGTTCTCCGCGACAATAAAAGGGTTTTACTGGTGCGCTCGTTTTTGCAGATTAAAACCGACCTAATTTTGTGAGATCTCCTATAGCCCCCCCCCCAGTCCCCCTTCGCACCTTCCCCCTCCCCCATTTACCCTTGCGAATTTTATTTATTCTCAATTATTTAGTCGAAGCCGAAGGGGGACTCCTAAAAGGGTTCGTATTAAAATGGCCGCCGTTTTATACGTCTTATATAGTCGGTGTTACGATGCAATATAGTATTAATCCATGAGCGAACTAAGTATTAACTTTTTATAAATTAGATACGAAATTTGTTTTACAATTTTACTCAATTTATATATATATATATATATATATATATATATATATATATATATATCGATAAAACATTTCGTTAAAAATATTATAATTATAAATAATAACTTTGAAAAAGTTTCAAATAATTCGGAATAATTATTCGATACATATATTCGAAACGATACCAAAAGTAAACTAAAATTGCAATTAATGTAATAAAATTTAAATATTTATTCACAGTTAAATCAATTAAAATTACATTTCAATCATTCTTAATGTATTTTAATGTTTGATTGATTACATTTTAAAAGCTAATGAATTTTTTTATGGTGTATATTATATAAGAAATGTCAATAATAATAAAAAATATATTAAAATACATGTTTAAATATTTTTTATAATTTTAGCAACACATACTAGTGGAAAGAATTTATTAATATTCATAAAAAACACCTACATATATATAATCGAACAAAAATTATAAATATTTCAATGGTTTTCAAACGGTAACAGACTTTGTCTAAATATTTCATTTCCGGCGTAAATAATAGGTTTTCCACATGAAAAATCCAATGTAACAACAAAAAACATAAAATACAAATAAAAATAATGAATTTCGAACTACAAACAAATAAATTTAATAGTATTATACAATACATTTAATCGAACAGAACAATGATATAGGAAGTTGAATGGAATAAATAAAAAAATGGAAGCATTTATAAATGAAAATTTCATTCACAACGCAATAATTTATTATATTTATTTTAATAATAATTAATTAAAATGCACTGATCAGTATAGGAACTACAAAATTACATATACTACTGTGATCAAAAATGGAGGTGAAATTGTCACTTAAAACTCCCGGACATTAGGAAGACAGGTAAATTATAATTTTTTTTCCAAGGTTGATAGGACTGTCTATAATATTTGTCAAAAGGTTAATTATCTCTGAGTTCGTCAAGATAATGCACCATATATTGACTCATATCGTTCCGCAATCACCGTATTCGCCTGATTTGGCTCCGTGCGACTTCTGGCTATTCAGCAAACTTAAAAGGCCAATCAGCTCGGAAAATACGATCAACTAATAGAAAACTACATATTTTTGTCAATGTTTATTTCTATAATAGGAAAATTTTGAAATATTAATGTATAACTCATTTAACAACAGTGATTTATACTTTTCAAATACCCCACGGCATTCTTTTCAATACAAACATAAGTAGAAAATAAAATAAATCAACGAGGTTATCGCCCTTGGGGGAGATTTGACTTGTCTCTAGAGTTTCTTTCAGAGCTGATTTATTTTTAACAGGGTGACTCGTCGTCAGCCTGCACTTCAATATTTTATTGTGTTACATAAAAACTCGATAAAAATAAACATTAGATAAGCTTAAAATTAAAATATATATCTTTTGTAGTAATGAAGAATGAAGAAATTCCCAATTTGAATGGAGTAAAATATATAAATCATAAAATCAATGCACAGCAGTTAATTTACTAAAACTACCGATAGTCAACACCATTTCCTGACGTTTATATCGGTTTCCGTTTCCGGTTTCGTCACAATCACGAATATCATCAGAGGGTGAGAATGTGGAAGGTAGTCCAAGTTGAATACTCGGCATGCCAACCGCTTACTCATTCTCCCAAAAAACAACATAAATTATTCTGGGAAGAATTTAAATTATTCCCAAAACGAAAAGTTTTGGTCCTTTCCGTTAAGAAAAACCGGAGTTTAACCGGAATCGAGGTGAGAGCCTTAATTTAAGGATGGGTGAGGTCTGAAAGCTGACAATTGTTCCGCTGCAATTTCTATCTGTGAACTTTTGCGTGAAACAATCTTAAAATATTCGATTCCATGCACGAGAAATTTTTCATTTTACACCTGAAATATTTGCGGTTTTAATGCGAAAATTATTCTAAAACTTTCCATGAAAACTGAATTAAATACAAAATTGAGCGCGGAAAATTTTCAATATTATGATTTAAATTTTCAAATTTATCAATTAAAACGAATGCTGAAAAAAAAGTTTAACACGGAAAATACTAAAAAAAATATATACTTTTCATTTGCTATGTATGATACGTGATTTTTTTTCAAAATTAATCCATAATAAATTAGCCATAATCAATTATACAAATATATGTATACGATTAACGCAAAAAGGGAGGTTTTTATAACGAAATTTATGCGAAAAACAAACAAATTGTACGATTTCACATGTTTTTTCAGCTCAATGAAGCGATTTATTATATTTTATTAATGCACTAATTCGCTGAAAATCATAAAATTTGAATCAAATTTCAACAGTTTCATGCATAATTTAATTTATAAATTAAATTAATTATCAATATTTAAACGTTTAAAAAGAAAAACTAAATATTTTTTTTTACTGAAAATATTTTCATAACTGAATATACTTTTTTTACTTATAAGTTAATTCTAAAACTATAAAAAATCATTAATAAAATTCAAAATACTATACAAAATAAAATAATACATGATAACATAAATTGCGACGCTTATTTTTTCGCATATTATTTACAATTAAATTCGACGATTAACGATCGCAACAAGCTTATGTAAAAATTATGCGGAAAATTCGCAACCTAAAAAACAACAAGAAAAATGTGCATTTTCTTTCGTTTTTTTTTTATGTATGTGTGTTGGCCGATAAATATGCAGCTTTTTGGGAATCCAATTACTTAAGTTGTCTAAATTAGCATAACGAAACGATATATTTTTTTAGAGTACTCCTTTTTTTCGCGATTCTCCTGTATATACATCTACATATACATACATATATATTTAAATATATATATATATATATATACACATATAGAGGTGAAGAATAACAGAAAAATAACGTTGGAGAAACACTCACTTTCCGCAAGACCTGATGAATACATTTTGAGAAAATGCTTCTTTTATGTATTGAGCGCGTTTATATGCATGCATATACAAAGGAAAAATAAGGAAAAAAAAGCGTACGAGCTGCGTTCGGGCCCGCTTTTCCGCAAGTGGAAAATTCGACGAGCGCTACGAAAACGCCTTGTATATATATATTGTAATAATACGTAGTCTTTTTTTTTGTTTCCTCTTCGGTAAACGTAATACCACTGTAAAATAAAATGAAAATGTGTTCGGTATGAAAATAAGTGTCCTCATATTGTCATGTTTTACTATTTTTGGTATATATGTGATTATATTGTTATTACTAGTGAATTTCTTACCATCATCATAATACGACAAAACAGCCAGAGCTTTTAAAATATATATATAAAAAAACAATATTTAGAAATTAAATATATAGTATTACGATTTAAATAATTCAAGCCTTGAAATTATCTAAGATGACAGACAAAAAAAACCACTCTTCAAAAAAAAAATAATTTTTAAATTTTCGAATACGAACGTGCGTGACGAATTCTACAGCAAATTTCACTATCATTATATAATTAAACGCGAACGCACTAATTTCCATCACGCACGTTGAATTGAACTCGCACGAAAATAAATATGTATTCGAAAATGAAAATTGGAAAGAAAACGGAAAAAAGATTTTTACGTTCAAAAATGATGCCTAAATTAAATGGCACAACTGAATATTAAAAAAAAACTTAAAATTCAACATTTTTATATTTATATAAATAAAATCAAAATGTGTCTTATACGAGTAACCTTTTAAAAAAATCATCTTCGGATGCTAAACGACGAGATGAATCGAATGCTGAAATTTTATATGAAAAATTATTATTAAAAAAAAGTTCAAATAACAAAATTATACTTTTATCAGTTAATAAGTGAGTAAATAATTAATATAGCATAAAATATAAAGATACTTTTAAGACACGACAATGAAAATATATTACCAATCGCACTAACATATATCTAGATAAATATTAAAATTTTTGATGAAAAAAAAATGTTATTTTTACAATATAAAATTAAATTAGATTGTTTATATTTTTAGTAATTTCGATAATTAAATTTAAATTATTTCTTATTGAAAATACAAATTGTAAACTTAGTTGGAATCCGGTTAAACTTGATACTAGTATTTCTTTTTATTCAATTAAATGCACTTAACTGTCTTCTACTAGTTTACTGGAATTTACTGATAGTGAAAATCTTAAATAAAAGTTATCCATAATTTATACTGTATAACACGCCGGCTTTACACAGTTGAGACCATTAAAATAGTAAATAATAATGTATATATATTTCAATGCATATCATAAATTTGCAATGGTTAATTATAATTAATATGGTTATTTAAATCTATAATTAATCTGCACACATAATCGATTTAGATGAAAGATACTTAATCTTTATTATCGTCAAACTTATGAAAAAAGATTATAATCTTTTTGAAACTCATAAAATCATAATATTATATATTTCACTGACTTATGACAACAACAAAAAAAATAAAGTTTTATTTTAACTTTGTACATATTTTTCGCGTAAAACAATATTTCGCACAACAATTAAATACAATTTGTTGAGCACGTTTATCATTCAGAATACATCATACATATTCATATAAATGTGGGTAATGTTGAAAATTTTCGATGACAAACGTCAACCCAATTACACAACTTGTTACAACAACAATAGAAACTTTGATGCGAAAGCTCTTCCCCCATCGAGAAACATTTCTGTGATTTGAATTTGTAACACAAACTTAGGCCGTGCCCCAAATTACAATAAACATTATAGTTGTCAATTCGACACTATTGTGATCGTTTTCCTATCAAAATACAAATCAGAAAAATCTATATATAACACAGTGATCAAAAAGTAAGGTGAATTTGTTTATAAAATGTAAATTCTTTATTTATTCTTCCAAAACAATTTTAACCCCTTCAAAAGAATCCCCATCCGATAAAACATACTTCTGCCAACACTTTTTCCAGTCCTCAAAAAAAAAACAGGAATAGTCCGGTATAATCTTCAAGACCTTCTTCGATTCGGTTTGTATTTCCTCAATCGTATCAAAACGAAGTCCCCGCATTGGACTTTTGAGTTTGCTGAATAGCCAAAAGTCGCACGGAGCCAAATCAGACGAATACGGTGGTTGCAGAACGATATGTAACCAATGCAGTATGACATGGTGCATTATCGTGATAAAAGAAGAGTTGTAAAAACACGTGTAACTCGGAGATAATTAAACCCTTTGACAAACAGATGCTTGACAAATATTATAGACAATCCTACCAACCTAGTAAAAAATTTAAATTTACCTGCCTTCCTAATGCCCGGAAGTTTCAAATAACAATTTCACCTTACATTATCTTTGTACAAATCCGTTTTTAAATAACTAGAATTTTTCAAATTATAAAATATACTGTTTGCGCTGTAAGCGAACTCGTATTCTAACAAGTTTGCGCTAACAGAAAATGTTGCAACACTTGATAAAAAAAATAATAATAATAATTGTACGAATAAAGTTATAATTTTAAAAAAGCAAACGAACTGCAAAAACGCTATTTAGAACGGTACTACAAATATGAGAAAATCGTTTATAAATATATTACGCTTCCTTGTTCATCTGAATAAATACAAGATACACGTGAAAATATACGTGTATAATAAAATGAATGTAAAGTACGAAGTCTAGTTATCGTCCGGTTTTTGCCAAGAAAACGACATTGCACTTGCACAAGAGTGGAAATTACTCAAAATTTACGATCACCATTTAATATATTCATTCGTTTAATTACAGAAATATATCATACATACGATACAAGGAATATGTATACATATATATATATATATATATATATATATATATATATATATATATATATATATATATATATATATATATATATATATATATATATATATAAAGTCCTGAATATTCCCGACTCGACTTCATAATTGCTCGTGTACTTTTATTTTATCGAAAAAAATGTATTTTTCCGCATGAAAATAATGTTCGTCGAATTCTATGCATCGTAAATATAAATCATTTTATAATACAATTTTTATATAGAAAATAATAAACGTTTTAAAAATTTACAAAAGAAATAAAATTTGTTTAAAAAAAAATGATTAAATATTTAAAAATAATATTTAATTTATATAATATAAGAAAAACTACATAATAAATGAATTTTATGCGTAATAATAATAAACAACGTATAATACTTGATTATTAAAAGAAAATATTGTAAACATAAATTTAGTTATTGTTTCTATATGAAAATTGTATAAATATTAAAATATTATTTATTTTTAAAATAATTCACAATAAATATATTATATTTTCATGCTATAAAAATACGATTTTACGAGAGATTGCTTATCGAGAAAAACGTTTTAAAAATGAAAATGCGTAAACAATATTTTATTTCGATAGTTTTCATCGTTGAAAAAATCTACTATTCTAGATATTTCGAAGCTTTTAAATGCAAATAAGTAAACACTATATATATATATATATATATATATATATATATATATATATAGATATTGATAAATCGATACGATATAAAATGAAAAATGTATATTTCAATATAAGCGTCAATATTTTTTAAACACTCAAATATTAAACAAAAAAAATAGATAAATATTAGTAAAAATGTATCGATTACTTGAAAAAAAAAAGATGATTCCTTTAAAAAATCCGTAATCACACATATAAAATGCTAGCAACGACGACGACGCCGCGCGTTGAACGACTCACGCTCTCACGCTGACGTCATTATACATATATAAAATATTATGTTACTTTTATACTATTTGTAATTTAATTTTAATAAACCGAATATATATATATATATATATATATATATATATATATATATATATTTATAATCGATATAAAGGAATGAATATAAATTATACTTGAGAGCTCTGAAATCTCTTGAAATTTCAAATGGGCACATGACCCTAGATTTATATATAGATAAATGTCAACGATAATTACAATTTTGTATATACTTACTTGCAATAATACAGCCTTCCGTCCCTGCCGGTGTGAACAGTCCATCCCTCTTTAAGCCCCCTGCGAACCTCGTCCAGGGCGGCCTCGTTGTCGACCGAAGGCCCCGGGGCCGCGACAGGCCCCGGACCGGGCCCCTGCTGCAGCAACATGCCCACGGGGTTCAAAACCTCTGGCCCTTACGGCACAACGCCCATCGTTGTACGGCGTATAACTGCACTCTCACCATCTACGGCAATCCTGCAGGACAACAAAAAAAAATTAAAGAAATAAATTAAACCAGTTCACAACATTTTATTTAACGCTTCATACGACTTTCATATGTAATAAACAACGGTATATTATTTTTTTTTAATATCAATTTACAAAGTATGGAATAAAATAAAGGTGAAGAATCGTCGGTTTATAAAATAATAATGTTTAACTCTCACTATTTTACACGTCGGTTTTATGCTTAGATTAACAGTAGCTCTCCTGTTACTTAAACCTGAAAGTAATACGAGAAATGAAACCTTAGTTGAATTCGGGGTATGAAATCCTGAAGCCACATATTCTACATATTTAAATTGCTCCCTCATTTATTAATATAGAATTAGGAATAATATATATATACATAATTTATATTACATTACGAATATATTTTTCGACATACTTGAAATTTGTCGAACATTATAATATTATATACAACGTATTAATAATTATAAATATACACAACATGTAAGAAGGTCACTTTTTTTTAGATAATATTCAAAGATTTTTTTTTTTTGCTAACTTAGGAAATTGCGTAGTCGTTGCAAAACGTACATAATATATTATATTTTGCAATATGTTTGCTCATCCGGTCGTTGTTAAATCGTCAGATAGACGTTAAGATATTATTGTTCAATTTTTATATATTTATTTCGGAATGACATGTAGATTTTTTTATCGCATTGTTTTCTCATATAGAAGTCTAATAATTCGTCTATTCCCATATGATGTTTCATAAGTATTTATGATATGACTCGTGAAAAATCACATATTATATGATAATATATATATATATATATATATATATATATATATATATATATATATATATATATATATATATATATATATATATATATATATGGTATATATATGGGAATAGGAATCTTAAGAAGTTTTTTTTGTTGAAATGTCATAATTGATAATGAAAACGCATAATGTGACAATTTGACACCGATTCCCTTTTTTCAACAATTTCGTGTTTCAGCTGAAAATTTTCGACCTATAACCCAATATTCCAATACGTACGAACATATAAACGGGAAAAAGTGGAAAAAAAGCAATCGAAAGGGGAAAAAATGCCACGATGAATCCAACTAGATTAAATTATCATACGAGTCTTCGAGGATAACGGGGATATTTCGTATACGTAAGGGCTTTTCGGCATGCAAAAACCTTTCTTCTGTGAAAAATGCAATAAAAGAATCCAGATATGTTTTATTTATTTTCCTGTATCCTTCCCGTTTTCCGGTCCTTCTACTCATTCTCTACGATATTTTTTTCCATTATGTCCCTTTTTTATTTTTACATCTTATACAATAAAACATTACGGACTCTAGTACTCTATTAATTTTATTCCCAATACTCATTTCACCGTATTAGACCGATTATTTTTAAATTTAAATAAAATCCTTCTTGCCTTGTCTTGAATAAAAAAAATATAATTTAAGTTTAAATGTACATATAAAACATCACTGAAATATTTCAAACTACGCACAATTCAAAGAATTTCACACCCTCATCCCTTAACTGCCGCCGAGGCCATAATTTAAACACGTGAACATTGTAGATCCTCATCAACGATGGACACCATTGACGTTAGCGAGGTCCAGACCTCATTTATCTTCCAAAGACCGGAATGCAACAAACGGACGATCCTTTCCCATTGACGGCAAGTTTCCCTCGCGACTCAACAGTAATTACATTACGTATACCAAACAATTCAATTAGTCGAGTAAAACGGGACTGATAAAGTCGGGGGGGCCTCGGCCTCGCTTCGTCGAACAATACGACCGCGATTAATAATTAAATCGTGGATCTGCGGCGCGTCGTATTCCGACCGAATAAATAAATCGTGAAATCGAACCCAATTTCCTTAAATATATATATATATATATATATATATATATATATATATATATATATATATATATAAAAGGGGTCCGAATTTATTTATGTCAGTGTCCGATAAAGCTCGCCCTTACAACGTTTTGTCCTCAATTAATTAATTAATTACGACTCATTGAAAAGTTAAAGACATGGAATGAAACAATAAAGCGGTTAACAACTGTTCGTTCTTAATGATATTTTAACATTTTATCCATATAAATTTACAAGGGAATCACTTTCAACAACGACGCTCATTTACGCCCTTTGGCCTCTGAAGGATGTGTTTTTTTCGAGAATATAAATTAGTATTTCAACGTTCGTAATAAAGAAAAAAAAGATGGAATTCCATTTATGGCACTTGTGAGATTTTCACCACGGATTGGTGAAATCGCACAGATGGCTCACAGTCCCTGACTCCAATTTCCGACTTTAATCCAGTTGATGTTCCCGGAATATGTAATGCTCCATAATGTGCTCTACGCCAGTCTCGCATTCCGGGAATATTTCAAATTCTCAGGACAAGACGTGTAATGACGAGTTTGGCTTTTTTGCGTTTTATTTTTGCCCAGAAAAATTTCGACATTTACATACACTCTTAGAAGAACATGCCGATTTTTCAATTAATCTCATGTATTTTATTAATCGGCAATGCTCAACTTTCCTATTTATATAAATAAACCAAAATATTTATTTAAAATTATATCAAAATGTATTTAAAAAAATGAAAATATTTAAGAAACAAGTTTTCAACAGGAAATACGAAAAAATGAGAATCACTCTCCCATCAGAAATAGAATCTGAAAAGGTTGCCAATTAGACAAACCCAACCGGAAATATGCGCATTTTAACCTGTTTCATAACTATGTAAAACTAATCGCATTCCAAGTACAGAATGTCCCATAAATTCCATAGCAAAAAAAATGTGATTAGAACACACAAATAAAATGTATTATTTTTTTTTTCATCTACCATTCGGTTAAGCAATATTCGAGTTTACAACATGTAAAAATACGACGAACGAAAAAAAAATATCCAGTGTAACGTGCACATATATGGACGCACTTTATGAGCATTCCGTTGACCATAATTCCTTGCCGATAAATCGGGACAGTGCTCCATAGTTGTTTCCTACTCGAGCTTTCCAAACGACGGTACGTTTAACCGACTTTCTTTTTAGCAAAAAAAAAAAAAAAAAAACTCGACACAAAAACGAAGGCACAACTTGACGTACGAACGTAAATCCAGCGTTTCTCAAACAATAGTAATAATAATAAAAAAATTAACTCGAATTATCTAGCATATATTTTTAAGCATCATTATATTTCGGTAACGCCGTTCCGATTCCGATTACGCTAATAGCTAACACAGTAATAATAATAATAATAAAATACCGTGAAATAATTTATGATACTAGTATGATTATCTAGTTCAAAGTCATATTAATTAATAATATTTTAGGACAAAAATAATTAAAATTTCAGATAAAATCATCTAATTTATATATATATATATATATATATATATATATATATATATATATATATATATATATATATATATATATATATATATATAAATGCTAATATGTCGTAATTATTATCTAGCAAATACAGCATAATTTTAAAAACAAAATCTAGCGAAATTATGTCATAATTTTTAAAAAATTACTTTTTGATCACATTAGTATTTATTAAATTTAAATTTAACATTCGTATCAAAATTGACTTTTTTTTTAAATTTCATATTATTTCAAATTTGATAGAAAATGTTCGATTACGAGAATTATAGTGAAATGAAATTCACATATAAAAAAAAAATAAAACTGTAAAAGATAAAATCGAAAAACAATATGGCGCATAGTTAAATTGACCGCAACGATTCTAAGCCCGTAAACGATAATTGCGACACTGCCAATGCATTTATCTATAATATCGAACTATTGCGGTTTAACAATGTGAACCAGAGAAGTTCAATATGTGGTACGCGATATTAAAAAAATATATACATATTATTTTATTACATATAAAAGATACGTAAACCGCAGATATATAAAATTCGGCTATAATTTTGCTCGTTACATTCTATAATACGCTTGATTTTATATCACATTTTATAAACTATAATAGTATTAAGTTTAAAAATTTTATATATTAATAGCTTAAAATATAATAAATTAGTAATATAGGTATAATGAATCAACTTGCAGAAGAAATTAATCATTTAAAAATTTTAATTGACTTAAGAAAATATACGATGTGATGTTTAACAACTTGTTTTCAACAAAGCATATACACTTATTCCTCTATTTACACGGTACCTGTTTTACACGGTTTATAAAATACATATCGAATTTTGAAAAAAATGTAGAAATATATATATATATATATATATTTGTATATTTGCGATAAATATCATTAAAAAAAATTGGCAATACTGATGGCAATAACTTTGTAAAAAATGACTGATAGTTCTTGAAAGTGATGACAGCGAATAAACTTATTAAAAATTTCTTTGTTTTATTTTTAATAGAGCACATGTTGGGAGTTTTTTTCGTTTTACACGGTTTTAAAAGTACAGTTAAAATATTCAATATTGTATATTGAAAATATTTTTAATTGTACTATCGATTTTATCATTCGTTATCTTAGTTACTGGAAAAGGGCAACTTTTTAAAAAATATAATATAATGAAAAGAGTTCTCAAAACTTGTTCGCATGACTAAAAAAACCACCGATTTAACTTTCTTTTGATGTTAAACATGCCGTTCATGATATATACGTATCTATTTCAAGGTTCGTACATATCGAATGTCGAATTACAACTATAAATAGTCGAACATAAACGTCTGTCACGTGTTAAGACGATGACACGTGTAGATATAAAACAGGAAATATCGTGCATAATTTTTATATACAGAAGTGCCCCTTTTTTTCTTTTAATTGTCAAAATAATCTCTACCGTCCGTTGAGTGACACATCCGGTGCGAACCGATTCCTCTTCTTTCGTTCGCTTTTTGAGATGATTTTTTTTTTAAATGTGTGAATATAGTTTTGGAACCACAGATGCGTTTTAAATAAATTATTATTATATAGAAGAATCTGCGTTTTATTTGAAACGCGTCAAATACTATTATACTATGTGTGAGTTTATTTAGGCCGCGGTCAATATTTGAATTAGTACGACTCAATTATTCGTAATTTGTGAATTGCGTTAAATGTAATTGAAATGATAAACATCCACGCAAGATGGTCCTATTAAATTATACGTAATTTCATTGCATTATATATTTTTTTTTCATAAATTGCAATAAATATCAATAATCATCGTTATGATTATTTACATGAAATATATTTTTTTAATTATTATATAATTTAAATAAAATAATTATTTATATTTGAGTCTGAATCATACTTGAAATCAGAGTCCTTCCTATATTTAGATCTATATGCTTAAAAATCATAGAAATATCTAAGTATTGATTGTTTATTCAAATAAAAAAAATATTCACTTTGCTACTAATTCAATTACGTAAAGCTAATTGAAAGCAAATTTGTATTGGATAATTATTCGATTTACTTAATACATAAAAACCGTATAATTTTCAAATTTGTCATCAGTTAAATAATTTGTGTCGATTTATATTACTTAAAAATAAAACCGTTATATATATTATAATATATTTTAATAATTTCACGTTTGACAATTATATTTAGGGTTAATAGCAAATTTCATAAAATTAGCAGACAAATAAATATGAATAACGACACGATATCGAATTAAACGTTATATTTAATACGTGATGATAATACTCGAAGTTCGTCGACATATTTATTCCGTGATAACACATAAATGCTCGTCTGCAAACGGATATATTCGTGTGGCTTTTGGACGTTTATGCGCGAAACCCATCAGCAAGATGTAACTTCTCACGGCTGACGTCACGAAAATAGTAAAATTTTATATCTTTCCTCCATCCACCCCCACCCCACCCCCTAGATTTATTTATAAAAATTTCGTGAGCGTGAAATAAAAAAGAAACGGGAAGCCGAAATGCTCTCATAAGATACACGACGCTATAAATCTAATTTTGGTAACTGTCTATGACTGAAACTAAGAAGAGCAAACGATAAAAAAATAATATCTACAAAGTAAAAATTATTAAGTCTAAAAGAAAAATCTATCGTTTAAAAAAAATATATATATATATAAATTGTATGCATTGTTAATTTTTAATAAGAATTCAAATTTACACACTTCTATATAAGTTTCAATTGTCTGTTTGTCTGGGTGAAATTTTGTAATCAATTTTTCAAGCACTTCCCGATATCAGATTGAGCTGAAATTTTGCATACTTGTTTATTCTTGATAACAATACAAGAATCAATTAACATAATAATTGATCAATTAGTGGAAATTAATATAATTGCCACTAATAATGCGATAATACTATAATGCAATATAACGAATAATAATATAATGATAAATTTATATTGTAACGAGAAATAAAAATGTATTTAAAAAATATATATATTTTTATAGTCAATTATTTAACCATTTAATCCATTTATATAACTGAAAACACCCAATATATTATATATTTTATAAATTTCAGAAAGCAAATGCTATACTATTGGATTTCCGCTTTTCTAAATAGTTGCAAAACTTTCTTAATAGAAATGTATACACAAATTACTAGAGTGTCAAAATACCTCTAAATGGGAAAACTTATATATTAAATAAGCTGCCACAACGATGAAAAGTAGTTTGAACTATTGAAAGTATTATAATTCAATTTTGGATCAAAAATTTTAAATAAAAAATATTAAAAAAACAATATAATTTTCCGTTATTCAGTCAAACTTGTTTTTGTGCGGTCTTTTTGTTTACGTTTTTTTTTGTGCGATATATGAATCACAATACAACTCATTGAATTACAAAAATATCACTTTTTTGCTATCAGTGTGTATGTACATATTGCATCAACCTATTTTATTAATCATGCTCAATATTTTTATGCATATATTGCATCAGAAAATTTCAATACATAATACGCCATTTAATAACTGCAATTAGTTGCTGCCGACCTTTTTTTATAGGGTATCCTCTATCGCATATTTTTGTTCATGTATTGTGTTAAAATTATTTTTATAGCTATTTACGAAATATTCTGAATATTTTTTTTGTGCGATTATTTTCTGCGATCCCTATCTACCGCACAAAAACAGATTTGACTGTATTTTATATTATAAATAAAGTCAGTACTGAAACGAATAGAAAAATACTCTTAAATATATTTATATATTGAAAAATATTTAACAATGGAACTTCCTGTTCTATCGGTACAACATTTCTATCACGTAAAAGAGTGACGGGTCATTTATTAATATAATAATTTAATAATATTTAAATATCGATCAAGTCACCGTCTTCAATATGTTTGACAAGCGTAAAACAACGCGATAAACTTGAAATCGGAAAGGACGAAGAACCACAACCAGTTACTTCCTAAGACTTAACGGTAAAGTGCGATTTACACACGAAGGTCTTGACGTTAGTACCATTAAGAAAGAAGAAAAAAAGAAAAATTTTCCACGACAGGCGGAAAGATATACCGTGTTAAGTCGAGTCGGGTCAACAACCGGAAAATAATCGGAAAACACGTCAAAATCAAACATCGCAATTAAGGGAATGCGACAAATTGACGTCGTTAACCTAGGAAAGAACTCTTACTTGATTCTTACTGCACGCTAACTAACACATTTATACTTCACATTTACATTTTTTTATATTTATTCTATGCATTGTGTTTATTTTTTGAAGACGTTTCAAATGACCCTTTATTATCTACTCGAGAATAAGCGTTTTAAAATTGCCAATTAAAAATGTGTTATAATTTCCTTATATTGAAAATAAAAAAATAAATTTAATAATGCTAAAATATTAACGGGCATTATCGAAATCGTCCAGCAATTACAGATCGTATATAATTGAACAAAATTACGCGAAAGTTGCGCAAAATAAAATTACGTACCGAACGAATGCTTCAGAAAAACAAATTCTGAAACTTAATTACGCAATGCAAACGATATAATGAATAATAATAAACTGAATTGATAACGTATAATTATTGCAACATAGTTTATAAATTCGCGCATAATTGAGATAAAAGATGAGTTCAAAGCAAAAACACGTTTTTCTGTATTCACTTTTCAAACGTTTCTCAAATTTTAAGTAATTATATATATATATATATATATATATATATATATATATATATATATATATATATATTTATAATTCGCATTTAATTAAATATAATGTTTCGCTTGACTATAAAAATGACACTAAATATACTGTTTATTTTACGCCCAATCAACCAAAATTAAATAATCGAATTTCGAAATGAAAACTAAAAAAGTTTCACATTAACGAAACGAACCAGATCCGAGTTGTTTTCGCAGAAAAACGAAGGTCTTGAAATTGTTAAAACAATTTCTTAAATTAATAATGTAATTAAATTGAGAATATTTACGAATAGAATTTAAGTAAATATCAAATAAAATTTTATGTATACCATATTTTGAAAGTTTTCTTTCGAATCTCTAAAAAAAAAATAATATTTCATAAAACACGTAAACTGATAAAAAATAGATTAATAATGTTAAATTTTTATATCATAAAAGTTTACATCGCATTAATTGAATTTCATGATAATTATATTTATTTTTTATGCAATAACTAGCCGCAGATTATAAACTCAATTTTCAGATATTTATTTCTAACAAAAATTCAATATACTATACATTATATAATTGTCATTCAAAAATAAAATTAAAATATTAATAAATCATTTATATTCATGACAAGACAAAAATAAATTATATATACATGAATAAAATTACTCTCGTAATATTAATTGAATTAAATCATTAAATAAAAATGCGCGTATAATACTTTCTATTAATATAAAGAAAAAAAATCGACAGCCTATTCAATAATAAATGGTAAACGTTGACGAGCATTGAAAATATTAATGTAATCAGATAACAGTAATTGTCGCAGACTTTCTACTTCTTGCGCGAAAGTGCATCAAATTCCGGTTATTGTGATCGTTAAATTTTAGAATCGTTCTATTCGTTGATGCGTGAAAATTGATTTCTTTGCGAATAAATGAAAACACGCTTATCTAATAATTTGCAACGCTTTAATTCATATTAATTGACATTTACATTATGATTATTAAATAAGATGTTTATCTTAAAGTATGAAAATAAAATATATTTAATTAAAATTTAGTTATTATTGAAAAAATAAAAAATAAATATTCTGACATTATTAAAAGTGAAACATTATATTAATACAGTATATATTTTTTTATATAAAATTGAACAATTAATTTTAAATTCGTTATCGAATATTAGCATATTTTTTAATATATTCGCTTGACATAATATCTTGCGAAAGAGCATCGATCTATATTAGATTTCGCGACTTTCATTTTCCTAATCGAAAACTAGCAACAACAAAAAAAAATATAAATTAAATTAAATAAGTGAACAAAAACAATATAATAAACGTCGAGCAAAAAAAATGGCGTCGAGATGGCAAAATGGCGCAGAGATATTGAGAACGGTCCATACTTTCGTTTTCTCCGCGGCCATATTTACAAACACAATATAACGAAACGAGAAAGACTCGTAAATGGAATTAAAAGCGAAAATACAACCGTATCGATTCGACGGGCAGGGCTGTTAAAATCGCGGCCGGCAAACGATCTACCGGAAACGCGATTAAATCGCAATTGGAACTGCCGCAAAAAAAATTTGAAAAAAAACACTAGCGAATCGTGATTTCGATATTTCGAATTTTCAATATAAAAAAAAAGTGCGGACCGCGAACGCGAATTAAACACCCCCGATTCTCGCTTTGATTGATTGACGACGCGTCACGAAACGACGACCTTTTTTTTCTCTCTTTTCTCACTCTAGCGGCGTTTTTCATCCGTTTTATATCGTAGGATTCTCAAATATTCGCATTCGTTTGATTCTCAAACCGTCTGCGTCTAAGAAGGACTAAGTTTTTTTAAAAAAAACGTATTTTTCGACCCTTAAATAAGAAAAATAATAGACGTGTAATGAATTTATGAAATTCTTTGTGCGATCATTTTTCATTATGATGAAAAATTTTGTTTACAATTTCCCGACTGTGAGTAAAATTTCATATCCTATTTGACAAATTTTTATATTTCAAAATCAAAGTTTCAAACTTGAAAAATGAAAATAAACTTAATTTATTACAAAAAATATATAACAATTTTAAAACATCGTCTGAAAAATTTTTATATTGTTCGTTGTATTATAATTAAAATATTACAAAATCGAAACATTGAATCTCATATTCTAGCTATAATGTGGCGCCTACTGAAACGGAAAATTATAAAAATATACAAACCGCGCACGAATCGAAATTTACAATAATTTTGAATTATTGTACAAAAATTTAAAGAAAAATCGACACTCGAAACGGCGACTTTCTAATTGCGTTTCGATCGAAAGTCGTTAAATATATTATAATTTTTAAATTAAAAAAAAACATTAAATCGATACGGAAATAATAATAAATAAATAAATAATTATATTAAATTGCGATATTAAGTTTGCAAAACGCAATTCGAAGAAAATTTCTATTGACATATCGAACAGTTGCCGACGAAATAATATAAAATATTATATTTAGAAAGTTTCTCCTTTTCATTTCAATATAAAACATAATATTTATTAAAATAAAACATAATATATATATACTGAATAATACATAAAATAAATATAAAAAAAATGAAACATGCGATAGAATAATAAAATAAACAAATCTTGACTTTGAAACGCGGATACGATTTGTTTTTCAAAAAAAGACCGAGCCACAAACTTTTAGACGCAAACTCAAAATATCTATATTTATTTTAAGAAAGAAAAATATGTAATATTTCCGAAACAAAAATTGGTAAATTGAAAATTGTATACTTGAAAGAGTGATATCACGAAAAAAATGCGAACTTTTGAAACGTTCCTTGAATTAAAGAGGAATAATAAAAAAAAAATCGGACACGATTTTCGGTCACGTTTCTTCAAATGAGAAACCAATTGTTGAACTTACATAAAATATTATGCGATTTTTTTACATAAAAATATATTGCACTGTGTAATAAATAATACTACATCTCAAAAAAAAAAAAAAATATATATATATACCATATATGGTATACCGTTTCGTAATTGCATAATTATTTTAAAATAAAGTCGAATTTTTATCGATTCGAACGAAGGTCGATAAGAATTGAACACAACAAATAAATACATACATACATTTGTTACGTCATCAGTTAACAGCATTATTTAACGATCACTACATAAATAAACAATTAGATTTAACGACGTATATTTTTTTTAACGAGCTTAATTCATTTACGGCCAAACACTTTTGTCTGTTTATATATATATATATATATATATATATATATATATATATATATATATATATATATATATATATTATTTTTGCTGTCATAATTTTTTGACAAATTATCTTTGCGGTTTCACCGAAAAAATAACACTAAATAAAATCATAATAAAAATAAATACATTTTAATTCAATTATTCGCATTTTTTTACTATATAATAATAACATATCATTTTTATATTCAAAATACGAATATTATGAACAATATCATAATATATTATATCTTTTGAATACAATTACGGTCGAATTAGCAACTCATCTCAAAGTATTGACGTTCTCAATATCTCTCAAAAAGGCACATATAAACTTTATTATTGATAAAAAAAAATAAGAAAATAATAATAAAACCTTTCAAAGGCAATTGATGCATGTCATCATATTAACTATATACTATAAATGTGACGATTCTATTAAATATATAATAATAAAATTGCAAATGACATGACAACACGTATTCAACGACATGAGACACGCGACATAAATATATAATAACTATAAAAGAATTAAAACAATTATTTTCAACACAGCCATGATATATAATCTATTATGCATGATTTTTTCCCCTAACCTAGTTGTAAAAAGTGTAAAATAACAATGAAAATTACGTACGCTACATATCAATTGATATATTATTCAAAATAATTGCTATTACTTTTACATAACTTCTTCGATATTTTAATTACAATGAGTAAGTGAATCGATGTTTGAACCAGTTTTTCACTTTTCATTTCAACTCGTAATTGAAATTTAATTTAAAAGTTTATTACTATCTCCTAAAAATATTCACATTCGTTAACATATTTAAAAAGTTAGTTCATGCTGTTAACTATTATACCTAGTCTGTAAGCCTGCTATATATAATCTATGTATTAAAACGCGATCAATATTAAAAATTATTTGAATCATTATAAAAACTATAAAGTAGAGATTTTGTGAAACTCTTTAAAAATCCCAAACTCAAGGTTAAAATCGTTAAATTCGCCACCGTCTACCGACATCTAATTTTCTTACGTAACGCTATAAATAATTATATATAAATAAAAAAATCTGCATTAAAATCGTTTTAAAAATCTTTTGAAAACAAACCGTATAATTAATGTTTGGAGATAAAATCACAAAAATTTTACACAGCACAAAATCGAGAGCGAAATAAATGCCATGAGAACAAACAGCAAAACGAAGTACAAAAATCGACATTCCTATTATAATCATAAATGCACCTGTTCGCCATTTTATTATAATATAATCTACGTGTTTATATTATATATATATATAATGAATACAAATTAAACTTTTGAAATTTCGACATAAAGCGGAAACCTATCTCGAAAAATTTCGACGCCGAGTCGATCGTCCAAGGTGAACAACGTTCGTAGAAAATGTACGAAATATAAAAAAATAAATAGTAATAAAATAATATCTTGTAAATAAAAATAAACATTAAAACCGTTATCGAGACGAATTGTTTACATTCTCTTTGCTGGTTTGAAATATTTTTTACTATGACGAATAATTTTCCGCGGTAGACAGATTTGCGATGAAAATTTTTAAATAATTTTTCATTCATAAATACATTCACATACATCAATATGAAAATGCATATAATAATATGCGAACACCTTGACCTTTCTTTTGAGTTCCTTAACACTGGTTTTTTACCGCATAAATCGTATATGAAATTTTATTTAAACGCACATTTAATACGATACTCTTTTTCATTGTCAATAGTTAATGATTCTAATAATTAATATTTTCGAATTTTATTAATATAAAATCTTCGACGATATTCAAGTAAAATTAATAATCACTTTTTTTTACACGCAGCTATAGCTTATTTTATATGAATCGCGTGTCTGACAAACGAGCCGTATTTTATTGCGCACAATTATCTCAACTCGTTTCTATCTAATAATCGATGTCTATCGTTAAAAATATGACTGGTATATATAACACTGTGATCAAAAAGTAATGTAAATTTATTTATAAAATATAAATTTTTTATTTATTTTTCCAAATCAATTTCATCCCCTTCAAACTATTTCCCGTCCGATAAAACGCACTTTTGCAAACGCTTTTTCCAGTCTTCGAAACAGTCTGAATAGTTTTTTTCAGATATAGCCTTCAAGACCTTCTTCGATTCGGTTTTTATCTCCTCAATTGTGTCTAAACGGCGTCCCCACATTGGCCTTTTAAGTTTTCCGAATAGCCAGAAGTCGCACGGAGCCAAATCGGGCAAATACGGTAGTTACGGAACGATATCAGTCGAATTTTTGCCAAAAAAATCGCGAAGAACCAATGCAGTATGACATAGTATATTATCGTGATGAATGAACCAAGAATTGTAACTCGGTGTTAATTAAAACTTTTTACAGACAAATGTTATAAACAGTCATACCAACATTGAAAAAAAATACAATTTACTTGTCTTCCTTGCTTTTTGATCATATTTGTATATAATGTAGATATATGCATTTTATATTAAAAAAAAAAACTATTATACGACAATGATATCTTCAGAAGAGCGAACATTGTGAAGATTTATTAGGACAACCTTGACTCGGTTCCGCTCTAATGATGGAAGAAATAACGGTTATATTCTTCGTGAACGGAAAAACTACTTCGACAAACCTCAAAAATAATCGTTCAGTTGATGAAGAACGTTTTTATGTCTCTCTTCGACAATATATTTTATTCGTTCCAACTTCATGCGATCGTATTCAATAAACGGATCCATTCATATTTATTTTTATTGTCGTAATAACTGATCTAGATAAACATGCGGTATGAATTAACTGCATAAAGGTAAACAAGTTTTATTTCGATCAAAATTATTAACAGTACTTCAAATTATATATATATATATATATATATATATATATATATATATATATATATATATATATATATATAATTTGCGTTAATCGGAGAAAGATGGTAATACATTTTTTGTCTATACTCTATTTTTTCCTTACGGATATTTACGAATTTTCTTTTCTAATACAAATCAGTAAACATTCATAAAAAAGTTGCTCAATTAAAATTATGTGCAATCAGTATTCTATACAAATCAACGTGTAGTTAAAACTGACAATACTTTCCCTTAGACTTAACCAATATTTTAATTATATACTGATAGTTCGATCAAAGTGTTATGCAAATATGTAATATAAAAACGGTCAATAATATAATAAAAATATAGTGAATAACTAGATCTTATTTACATCGTTGGTGAAAGCAGAAGGGTTGTAAATGCAAATTGAGAAAAAAAAATAATTTATACGAAAAGAAAAAAGTAGAAATCGTTCGCAATGGACAGTTAGTGCTATGCAAATCGCCATTAGTCTACTAACTAACTGAATTAATAGAATTTTTTTTTCTATAAAGAATTATTCAGAAGAAATTTTTCTTTTAACTTTCGTTTACAACGGTTCACTTTTTTTTATATAGAAGGCACGCAAAACGACGATCAACAATTACAAGAACAACAACAAAAATCAATTACCGCGATATGCACAAACGACAAAGAGTTTTGAACGCGAAGAAATGAAGTAAAAAATTCAAAAAAAAAAACTATGAATAAATCAAACACACAATAAAACCTCGATTTGCGTCGTTTTCGAAGTTACGTCGTCAATTAATTTTCGTCATTTCAGAGTTGCGTCATTAAAATTTCGATTTGCGTCGCTAAATTTTATTAAATTTTTCAATGTTTAATTTTGAATTTCATGTAAAAATGAAGGATATCTATTTGTATTTGTAATAGTGATCCTTGTAAATGATGCTAGCGGTGTTAGAGCATATTTCGATTTGCGTCTTCCTCTTTTAGTCCCAATTAACGACGCAAATCAAGATTTTGGTGTAAAACATTAAATAAACTTTTATGATTTAAAAATATATATATATGTAATTGTACAAATTTTCATATGAAATATACGAATTAACGCAAATGTTGAATTGTTCGCACATATGATATATATATATATATATATATATATATATATATATATATAAATATAATATCCGCGAGCCGGTTTAATATTTTAATATTTTATTACGCGCGTAAGAAAATACGCGAGAGCCGAACAAAAAAAAACGATATTTGAACTAGAAACGTATTGTTGAGAAATTTTCCGAGAGTAAACTTAATCCGAAAGCCGGTCTGCAGATTTTACACGAAAAGGCAATTTCGCATTAGGCTCAGATTTTACGAGGCCGGCTCGTTTATCACAAATATTTATTAAACCGCACATATTTTCTCATATGAAAATATTATCTATTGTAAAAACATAAAACCGTCATTTTCAATGAAGCGGCGATAATTTTATCAGAATAATGGATTATGGTTCGAAAAACCCTTATATTATACATAAACACGTTTCCCGTTTGTAACATAATATTTACATACTAATTGATTTATATATTTACCATATATGATAGTTTAAAAAGTTCTACGTTATATAAAAATAAATAATATTAATGAAAATTAGATGTTAGAACTGATGACACGATCTCACAAAAATCTAATAAAATAGAGTTATAATATCTAAAAATTAACTAAAATTTTTTATACGATTATCACGTAAATCATGAATAAAATAATAATGGCACGTAGAAAATTCTGATTACAGTTTTAATCAGACGCGATAAAATTTATAACCAGCTATTAATTATATAACAACAGAGCATAATTAAGACATTATCGATAATCCTTAAATAGCATGGTCAATCTTATAAATTTATCGATTTTTCGAATATATATATAATAAATTTGATGTATGTCTATATAAAAAAAATCTATTATAATTAAACATTAGAAAAAAAATAGCAAAAAATTAGTTAATAATTTAACCGCGTTTATACGATTTACGGACGAAATATATCCGTTTTTATTATGTATTGAATAACAAAGCCGAAAATCTCGGTTAATGCAATTATCGAATTACACAGGGTCTTCTTATCTTTGTTTATCGCATCCCAATTCTAATTCTAAAAGGTCTAATTGGTAAATGGAGCTCGAAAAACAATTCAATTTGACATATAAATTTGAACGATTTTGCGAAAATTTAGAAATATTCATGAAACAATATACACGACCGTGATTTTATTATGGACCTTAAAATAATATGCAGTATATTCAATTAGATTTTTATATTTTTTTAAACATCTATAACAATATCGGCAATTATAAAAAAACTATAAAAATGATAGCGAAATCGTTAAAAATTAAATTAAAACAGTTTTTTTATAGTTTCACATATTTTTAAAAGAAACAAACGTAAAATTGCCCGAAGTCATGCTGAAAATTCTTCAAAAGAATCGTCTGTAAAAACTTTGTTTCAAAACTTTTAGATACTCTGAATTGAGTCATGACAAACTCTTTTCCTTAGAAACTTTAATCTCGTAAGCAATAAGACAAACAATCAAGTTTTACAATATTTTTCGCTAAAAAAAAATATCTCCTAAAATATTACGTAAAAAAAATGTTAAAAAATTTACTAAATCGTATGTGTGAAAAGGTTCAAAAATACGATTATATAAATTAAGTCGATTCATATTATATAATATAAACTAAAATTGAATATAAAATGCCTATTTTCCGGTTTGACATTCAAAGAAACGTGTAGCTGAAAAAAAAATCAAGTGCTTTCCTCAACTTTATCCCCGTTCGCCTATTGTGTAGTAGCAAGAAATAGAAATGTCCATCGGATTTCGCGAAACTACACAATGGCCCGACGACAAAAACCTGAAAAGACACACATAAAGCGATCCAGTCGCTGAAAGTCGCCGACGAGTGCAGCTGAAACCGGAAAGCGAAAGACTTTTATTCGCCTCTGAAACGACGCACATAAAACGAGACGAAAGACCGATACGACGACGAATACATTTTTTTTTTGTTCTTTTCAGCGAAATAACAAAAAAAAATGTCAAAGTTCCACGCGAAAGAATCCCTTTGTGACCGACGGCATTAAAAACGGTGTGCCGCGGCGTCGAAACGAAGACAAGTAAAAAAAAAAAGTTAAATTGCAGAAAAAGCGCTGAAAAAGAGCGATGCTGAAATTTAAGCGCACTGAAATCTAATAAAAAAATAATATGCTTCAATAGAATGAGCGGATCAATAGAATGAGAAAAAGACTAAACTTTATAATCTTACCATAATATATCAGGTATTAAAAAATGAAAACCAAAACTCACCTGAAACAAAAAAAAATAGAAAATTAATAATTTCACAATAATTATTGAAAAAATACGATATGCATATTGCAGTTGTTGCAATTAGTAATTAACATCACAATTAATGCATAATTGTATAATGAAAGAGAAACGGCATTAAAAACGTTATACACTTTCGTTCGCTAGTTATTTTCATAATGCAATTTACTATTAAAATAATTATTTTTGTGGTTGATGATATATTTATACAAACGAGGCAAATACAATATATATAAAAATTTCAATATCTTTAAAAAAATAAGAAATATTTATTTTCAATTTAATATATTTTTAATATAAAAAATAATCGAATCCATGACCCACTTTCATATTTAAAAATAAACTTGCAATATACACTAATATTAAACTCGTTTTTTTTTTATGTACTACTGTGATCAAAAAGTAAAGTGAAATTGTCATTTAAAACTCCCGGACATTAGGAAAGCAGGTATATTGTATTTTTTTTCCTAAGTTGGTAAGACTGTATAACATTTGCCAAGCGTCTGTTTGTCATATCGTTCCGCAACCACCGTATTCGCCTGATTTAGCTCCGTGTGACTTCTGGCTATTCAGCAAACTCAAAAGGTCAATGCGGGGACGCCGTTTTATCATGATCGAGGAGATAAAAATCGAATCGAAAAACGTACTTGAAAAGACTAACCCGACTTTTTCGAGGACTGGAAAAAGCGTTGGCTTTAGTGCATTTTATCGAACGGAGATTACTTTGAAGGGAATGAAAGTGATTTGAAAGAATAAATAAATAATTTACATTTTTTAAACAAATTCACCTTACTTTTTGATCACAGTGTAATATATATATATATATATATATATATATATATATATATATATATATATATATATATATATATATATATATACAAGTATTTCACACAAAGCTTTCATACTTTAGAATATGTTACAAATTGCCTGTAACATATATTATATAGTGCATACATTTAAATATCATATTCGAATGTTACATGCTTGATTAATGAATCGTGAAACATCATATCCTGTTGTAAATATAAATGAGCGACTGATGAAAGGGGGGACTTATTATGAACATTGTATAATAGTGATTATAAACCGTTGTTCCGTAAACCTATGTTTCATATTATCATACGAATGCAAATATTGACTAAAGACTTCATATAATATTTAGTGATAATTAAACTTGTCTAATAAAAAAAATGTTGAACACCCCTGTTATATTAGAATCGAGTTCGCTATTATTATTTTTCTCTTAATGCATGATAGATCAAAAGGCGATATTGTATTTAAAATTGAAAAAAAGTACATTTTAAATAGAATAAAATATATGAAATACTACATTAAAACAGAAATTGAATACAAAATGCTATAAAAAGAATATAAATAGCACAAAATCAACGACATACTACTGTGTTCAAAAAGTAAGGTGAAATTATCATTTAAAATTCTCGTGCTTAAGAAGGTAGGTAAATTGTAAATTCTCTTTCCTATGTTGGTAGGACTGTCTATAACATTTACCAAACGTCTGTTTGTCAAAAGGTTTATTTATCTCCGAGTTACAGGTGTTTTTACAACTATTAGTTATTTCATTACGATAATGCACCATATAATACTGCATTGGTTCATCGCTACTTTTTTTTTGCCAAAAACTCGACACCGTATTCGCCTGATTTGGCTCCGTGCGACTTCTGGCTATTCAGCAAACTCAAAGGGCCAATGCGGAGACGCCGTTTTGATACGATTGAGGAGATAAAAACCGAATCGAAAAAGGTTTTGAAGGCTATAGGACTGGAAAAAGCGTTTTAAAGGAAGGGGATTACTTTGAAGGGGAATAAATTGATTGGGAATTTTCATTTTATAAACAAATTCACCTTAATTTTTGATCACAGTGTTATATAAAAGAAGAATTGATTTTATTTTATACGAAACATAATAATCAAAGGATATTATATATCGGATTGAATTTAAGGCAATAGATCGAGTGGCTGCTCAACGATGAAGTATTCCATTCACGCATTTTATTAGTATCACTAGAGTGTCTGCTCGGAAAAACACGAGTACCTACTAGACTTTATTCGCAGCACCTTTTGTGTCTTTCTTCAAGTTTTATCCTATTTTTTTTTTTTGGACTAAAATGAAAGGAGATGGAGGAGCCATTGAAACTGCGACAACTTTAAATTGGCCAATCTGTAACCTTTCACTGGCTCGTTTATCCCCGAGGATGTTACGTCGAAAGAAAAATAGGGGAAAAACAGAATATATATATATATATATATATATATATATATATATATATGTGTGTGAAAATACGCGAATAAAATAAATATAAAAGTGCACGCGAAACGTCGATTCCGGAAAATCTATACCCTCAAACCTAGGTTTCACGTTTATCGTTTATTTTACATGCTAGACTACGTTTTTCTACACCTATCTTATATGTGTGCTCATCTGCTTTCTGTTTTGCGTTTGTTTGAAAGGTCTCGTAATATGTATACATATATATATATATATATATATACATGTTTTTGAATATACAGCGGGATCCCGCTTTTAACACCAAAAAAATTTATACTTTCTTTATCAAACAAATGTTAAGATATTATTTTCGGTTCTATGCCTAGTTTTGAGAATTACAAAATATTTTTTTTAATTAAAAATGTAATTATAATATCATTGACCCAAATATGATAAGTAAATTTAATAATCAATATTATCAATTTTCTAAATATAAAAATATTTTCATAAATAATATATATGGCAATTCATTCCAACTAAATTCAAATAACAAATGTAAAAAATATTATTATCATAAATAATTCGGTAGAACCACTTCATACTCAGATTTTTTTCATAAAAATGTAACTATAAACATCATTTCTTTATTATATATTTCAAATATAAATTTTATATAAAAATAGAAATAGATAAAAGCAAAAT
Source organism: Leptonema lineaticorne (assembly GCA_024500535.1). Classification (NCBI taxonomy): domain Eukaryota; kingdom Metazoa; phylum Arthropoda; class Insecta; order Trichoptera; family Hydropsychidae; genus Leptonema; species Leptonema lineaticorne. Next base: position 16,829,304 of record JANIJI010000009.1, on the reverse strand, counting down.
AAAACAACAGCGTCCGACGAGTGTTCATGCGTCATGAAAACTATAAACAAATTGAAACCTACGAGCAGCGCTCGTTGTAAATTATTAAGAAGGAAAAATAAGAAAATACATTTTTTTAAACCGTCACGCGTGATCCTACTGTACTTTTTACGTGTATGACATGTTTGCGAACGTTTTGACACTTATGAATCGCTAGTAAAAACGTCATAATAAATTGCATTTACTTCGTAAGATCTTTTCGCATTCAAAACATATTCTCCATAAATATTTTACAATCTATTTTCGAATAAAAAAAAGTATGAATGTGTCGATATACATATATATATATTTCGACATAGATTTCCGACCAAAGATGCAATCGATTGATTTTTCGAGAAATTGAACACGCGCTCGTTTAAAACGTCAATTCTGCACAAACGAATTTCCCGCTCTTTTTCTTTCAATGAAACCCACGATAAGGCGGAGGGGAAAATCTCGACTTTTTTTTTATACCCGCTTCGGATTTAGTTGAAAGAATGAAAAAAAAAGAAAAGGGGACTTTTTTCCCGTCTTTCCCCAACGCTTTAGAGTCTATTTCTCGTTCTTTCGACCGGGAACAATCCGATCCGACTCCGGAGATTCGAACATATTTTCTCCTTCCGCAGATTTCGAACCGGAAAATGTGACAAAAAAAAACACCACGAACCCAAAGTGTAAGAAAAAGTCCGAAGGGATAGAAAAAAAGTGTTCCCGTAAAAAAAAGTAGGTGACGTTTCGATTTCCGAGACGAGCGTCCGAAAAGTGGACTGCGTTTTTTTCCGAAAAGTCGGAAAATGAATACCCGCTTTTCCATCGTTATTATTATTTTTGAAACGTTCGCATAACGCTATTTATATTGTCTAATAAAGTGAAAAACATTTTTTTTTCAAATTGACAAAAATACATGAAATATATAATACATTAAATACAACTAGAATATAAAATTTTATTGAAAAATTGCATTTATAGTACATTAAATTTAAAGAAACTATACAATTTTATATAAATATCGTACTCAAGAGTATAATAGAAAAAAAAGAGGAAGAAAAACGCTCTTTTATAAAAAGAACGAGACTGCAAGATTTTACGTAGCTCTAGCGGTGCGATTTTTTTTCTCTCTTCTTCAGGAAAATTAATGAGGAAAAATTTTTCACGAGAATATTATTACTAGTTACGCGAGTTTTTCCCGTGAAAAGAGGATCCTCGTTCGCAAATTATTCCCCGACGAAGAAAAATGCTTCCGTACCGAATAATATTTATCAAATAATAATAACGATAATGTACGACGTCCGGAAAATTCAGTATACTTCTTTGACAAATACAAATTAATTTCCACAAACCCAACCCGTCCCCCCCTCGACCTGTGCACGTCCCCTTTCCCGTTTCATCCCACTTTTAGTGTAAGATAAAAAAAACGGCTATAAATTGGTAAGTTCATACGGAGAGCTTTGGAGTTTATCGTTTGTTTTTTGGGCTTTGAAAAAAATCTTTAGCAAACACAAAAGTGCTTTTATCTGTTGAGCCGCAAAACAAACGGTGAAAAATTTCAGATAAGCGCGAAAAAATTAAAATTTATTCTTACGGCCGTTTCGCAGAATAGGAGATCGTTAATGCGATATTTTTCCTTTTTTTTCTTTCGCTCTTTCACTTCTTTGTCTTTTTTACACACCCTCAGAACGATCTGCAATAACTTTGCGTATATAATAATTTATTTGTATAAATTACCATCAACACGACGACCAAGAAAAATGATAAAAGTTAACGCGAAGGTTTAATTAAAAGAACTTATTCACGAGAAAAACATTTTTTTTTACACAATTGCAAAAGAAATGTTTGAAAAAAATCAATCTAAAATATTTAACTTAAATTTTCATATTCATTATATAATATAACGAGGTTTTTAAAAAAACAGAACATTTCTCGTATATGCTTTCAAATATATACTAAGAAATACAGTGAACGATTATTTCATAAAATAAAATATTTATATAAAATCGAATATAAAACTATCCAATAAAAAAAATATAATTCCAAAAAAAATCATCGCTAAAGCTTCAAACTTTGCCAATTAGAAAACCATAAAGTTCGCACCGAATCAAAGCGGAATTTTCAATGCAAAGTTTGAAATAAAAAAAAAGCTATCATATTAAAAGAAGATTTCGAACGAAAAAAAAATATGACAAAATCGAGCAGATGAAAAATATGGGTCTAAAGGAGCAGAAGCATTAAAGTTAATTAAATTTGCTAACGGTTTCCTTTTGAAAAGTCGGGACCCTTTGACCGATGCACATTCGAAACGGTTTTCTGCCAACCGTAAAATGAGAAAAACATCCGACATGCACGTGTATAATACAGTGGGGCTACGCTTTCAATAACAACAATAAAAGGAATGATTATAAATATCTATTAAAACTAAATAAAACCGCAAATCCGCAGTATTTTTTTTTTATTAAATTAAAAAATATATTATCGACATATCTAATCTTCAATATATTTTTTCTATAACACTAGAAAAACCTTTGTTATATTATATAACATATCAAAATACAAAATTGTACATATTTTTCGCGGAATACACGAAGCGAATTTGCCGAACAACGGTTTAAAATTACTGTACCGCACATTTCTTCGATCTTTATCAACATATTATATAAAATTGTTGACAACGACATTGTTTTGTTTTTTTCATTTTGAGATAAAATCAGACCTGTTTTTGTGCGGTATATAAGGACCGCACAAAAAAAATATTCGGAAACTTTGTAAATAGCTATAAGAAATAATTTTAACACAATATATGATAAAAAATATGCGTTAGAGGGGACCGTATAAAAAAAATGTCGGCGGCAACTAACTGAAGTTATTAGATGGCGCATTATGTATTGGGATTGGCTGATACAATATATGCATAAAAATATTGAGCATAACTAATGAAATAGGCTGATGCAATATGTACATACACACTGATAGCAAAAAAAAAGAGATGCTAACACTTTTGTAATTTAATGAGTCGTATTTTAATTCTTATACCGCACAAAAAAAAGAATCGCACAAACAGAACGCATATAAAAGACCGCACAAAAACAGATTTGACTGTACTAATGTCGAATAATGTTTATTCTAAACGTGTTAAATTAACGACTTTATAATCAGAAAATGTTGTCGGCATTGTTTCAATGAGAAAATGTGATTTTCATTACAAAGAGTGTCGTGTGACAATAGATACAACCTTGACTTTATTTTTTTAATATAAATCAAGTGTCATACGTACTATTTGTATAAATATCAACACCATATAAGTTTCATTTTACGTAATATTACAAATAATTGGATTCCATACTTTTAAGTCAATACTAACGAAAATGAGATCTTTCGTATCTAAAAATGAAAAAAAAATTATCGATGATTATTCAAAATATAATCCTATTGAAACTCTTCAACATTCCTAGAGACAGTAGAATTAAAATAATCCTTCGTTAAAATTAATGATATTTGTCAGTTAAAACATTCTTAAATGATAATCTTTAATTACAAAAAAAAAATCTGTAAGTATACATTTGAACATAACATAAAAATTGACAATTATTTTTAATTTTATTATACGATTTTTAATTGTATTCATTTAACTGGATTTTACTATTTAATACATAAAAAATATTTTTAGAATTTAATACAAAATATCTCATATATATATATATATATATATATATATATATATATATATATATATATATATATATATATATATATATATATATATGTATGTATGTATGTGTGTGTGTGTATGTGTGTGTGTTACCATAAATATAATGAAAAATGATTAAAACTGTTTTTTTTTTCATGAAGGCACCTGAGGCTTTTGCCCACACAAAGTATCAAACGACAACTAAAATATATGAAATAAAAAATACTGAGCACATTTAAAACTGAAATGTAATTCATCAGAATTCATTGTAAATCATCGAAGAATTCTTCAAAAGTTAAAAAAAAAAATTACGTCAGCCTTAGACTTACTTCATCTTGAAGATCAAGAGCTCGTCGAATAAAATATTTTTTTTTCTTAATTACTATACCGTTCGAATATTTATAAACACCTACTATCATCGAACAATGAGTCATGATGAATAGTAATGGCGTGGGTCTCGGTCAAATGAACAAATAACAAAAATAAATAAACAAAAAGACGTGCCACCTTCGTACGTGAAACCAAGGTAAAATTTACATATTATTGTCATAACATTGTCTTTTAGCTATGCTGGTTACGTGTAAAATTATTATAGAACGCAACTGTGTATATATATAAATTGTATATAGAATGAGTCAGAAGATCCTATAGTAGAATTTTTTTTTAATATAAATATTTATATTAACACTTTAACATGGGGCACAGTTTGTCACTGTCAGCAACGTAAAAGGGGGTAATTTTACAAACATTTCGCAAACTATACTGTATCAATATTAAAAATCGAAGAAATTGAGAATAAAAAATACTCTGCAATATTTTTTTTCATATAAACTAATATTTATTCCACAAATGACTTCACTATTTTATGTAAAATTCAATCGTATTACTGCGTTACCACCGTTTACCATCAGACGACGCAAAGCGTATTACTACGCTTCCCCCTTTAAACGATAGCAGGCGTCAATCATATTCCTACGTTGTTTCCCGGTAATGTGTTAAGAATAAAATTTTAAAACATTTATTTTAATAAAAAAAAATTGAAAATTCCATTTTTATACAATGCATATATTTAAAAAAAAGAATAGAACCAATAATTTCGGACCGCACTGTATGTATACTCAAGACATTGAAGCGAATGTTAATGAAAATCTTACGACGGAATAAAACGATATTTTCATTTGTATATATATATTCGAGTAAGTTAACCGAAGTCATACGTGAATGTACTTGAAAATTCCTTGATTATCGTAGGAATGTTATTACAGTCGTTAGCATCCAGATTTACTGAGACGTCCTGTATATTATAAAATGTATACATATAAATGTACACGTTTAATCGATTTCGTCGAAAGTGTCATTTGAAAATATTTATATCACATTTGCGACGAATAATCTATTATTAACCACTGAATGATTTAAAACGAGCGATGCTCGCGTGCACCACTCGTGCCCGAACGCACTAACACGAACCCTGCTCGTAGGTTTCAACTCGTTTGTAGTTGGTAATAATACATGAACGATCTGCATTCGTTGGACGTTGAAAATCATTTTTTTTATAAAATGTACATTTGAAATATAAAATAAAGTATATAACGTTCATAGTTACATTTCGGTGTGGCGCTCGCTTTATATTCGCGGTCTGTTGAATTCCTTCAAATACTTCAACGCTGATTCGCATTTTGCGTTATGTGCGATAATAAAATTTTCATAAATTCAGATCGTCCGTTTTGTTTACAAAAAATATTACAGAAATGCTAAATTACTAAACACGTGTGAATAAACACGCCAAGGTCTTGTAATTTTTCGGAAAATTTGGCAAATTTTCCATCGAAAGCGGTCAGTGGAAAAACTCATTTTCATCTATTATTTATTTATCACGGTACGCGTACTATAAATGTGTTTACAAATAAAAATAAAAACATAATAATAATATCTAAATTTAAATCTTGATGATCGAGGTCAGTAATTCATTCTTAATACGTGACAAAAGAGTAATAAACGATAATTTTAGATAATATGGTATAATGCGCGAAATTGCCAATAACATATACGAAAGCAGGCCCGCATGTGAGATTCGAATCCGAAAGGTTTTTCCATTACCGTTTTTTCTGTTTTAATTTAAAGATTTTCCTTCGTAAAATGAGACTTTTCCTCGTAACGTTGCCAACAAAGAAGAAAAAAAAACGTTGCTTTAATTTTCTCTTCGGAAAACCATGTAGAAAAATTCAACAATGCGAATATATTTTTTCAGGTACTCACTCCTATGTGTGTGTGTGTGTGTGTGTGTATTTTTCTTTGATATATTCATATGTGAATTTTATATTTCAATTTAATCGTAAATTTATAAAAAAACGGATGTGTATCCAATAAATCCGTAATGAATATATGTATATTGTATATATAAAAATAGAGATCAAACAATTTTTCAAATCTCTTTAATAAAAATATATTACATAATAATCTATAACACTATAGTTCAATTTTCAATATTAAATTATAATATAAGATACATAAAAATATATAAATTTATAACATATTATTTATTATAATGTGAAATCGTATATAAATCAACTCTTACTTTTATCACGTAAATGCGTTATATTTTTTATATATTATATATATTTAGAGCACATTTTTCAAAAATATCAAGCTATTTATATAGAAAAAAATATGCGAATCTTGACTGAAATAGCTACTTATTCAAGATTCAGTAAGTCACACACATACACACACACACATATATATGTATATATATATATATATATATATATATATATATATATATATATAATATTTTATATTAAATTTTTAACAAAAAATATTTTCTTCATTAATACAATTATCATTTGTCAAAATATTTTTTTTAACTACAAAAGTATGTAATTAGAATATAGAGATTTCCAATTTTTTCTTCAACATCTGTTTATAATTAAATATAAGTTTATTATATGTATATGTATATATATATGTGTGTGTGTGTGTGTGCGTATGTATGTTTTATTTACATAGTTAATTATCATGTCTAACGGTCTTAAATATAATGAAATGGATCAAATCTTCCTTTGTCAATGAATATACATATAAAAACTGTATAAAAATATTTTTCCAAAAAAAACACTTTCATATCATATTACCGTATTACCTACCAATAACAATAATCGCACAATTGTACTATCATAAAAATTTATTTCATATTGCGATATTATACTATCGCATTATTTGTGGCAATTATATCGCAAAAGTGATATAATTAATTTCTACTAATTGGACAATTGTTTCGTAAATCTATTTATTAATTTTTGCATTGTCATCGAGAGTGAGCAAGCATGCAAAGTTTCAGTTGAATCGCATAGCGAAAAATGCTGGAAAAATCGATTACAAAATTCCATCCAGACAAACATACGAGTGAAACTTATATAAAAGCGTGTAATAAAAATGAAAAATATATATATATTCGTCACATGAAAAATAAATATGGAACTAAAATCCAATTAAAATAGTTTAATATTTGTTACACTCAAATATTACTCGCTGAAGATCTCGGGAAGTGCATACAAAACTTGCAAAAGCCTTGAGCGTCGGGATTAACGAATATCTTTTATACTGAAACTTAGTCAAAACGTAACCGGGATACACAAATTCCACATATGTATATACATATACATATATATATATATATAAATTTTCCCTACGAACCGGATAAATGAAAAGTTGGTTCGTCGCAGAAACGGGATTAAAACCGGGAACGTTACGTCTGGTTATCGACCGAGTTCGACATTGCGCGCGTCTACATCTTTCGCAATTTCCACATCAAACAATATTTATTTACACGGGCGCTTATTTTCCAATCTTGAAAAAAAAATTGTACCTAATTTATTTCGCGCATAAAATGAATAGCGAAAAAAAATATACTTATTATATTATATAAAACGGGGGGAGGGCGGATTGGTCGCAAGGGTAAGCAAGAAAACGTGACGACGGAAAAACGTAACAAGGGACGCCATGTAAATAAGCTTACGGAGGGGGGGGGATAATGTAAAAAATGTGACGTCTTATAAAAATTTATTTCGACATATATATATATATATATATATATATATATATATATATATATATAAGTATGACGAAAAAATAGGGTTCAATAAATTTTCCATTTTCCCTATCTATCACAATATCTCAAAAATGCACCGGAAATTTATCATAACAAGTGTTTTTTAGCATATTTTTAAATTTAACTTCTTAATGCATTTTTAATATCAATATATATATATATATATATATATATATATATATATATAAATTATTAATCACTTAATTCTTTAAGACGAGCGATGATGACGCGCGCCACTCGTGCCCGAACGCACTAACCCGAGCCCTGTTCGTAGATCTCAACTTATTTGTAGTTGCTAAAGATACATGAACGATCTATACTCGTTGAACATTGGAAATCATTTTTTTTTAAATAAAATGTACATTTAAAATATAAAATAAAGTATTTAATGTTCATATTTTTATGAAAAAAAACCGAGCATTAAGTAGTTAAACAAACCACATATTATATATTTTATATGCCGGTTTTTTTTAATCGTCCTGTATATGAAATATATAGACACGGCTGCGGGCGTCACCTGTGCATAATTGCCAGATGAAATTCGTTTGATACTCATCTGAAAATGTCTGAAAATGCGACGTCGTTAAAATTCAAAACGTCAAAATATATACGTCAGCTAAGAATCTCGTACTTTGCTCCCGCTTTTTCGGGAACTACCCGAGAAATACGGGAATAAAACGGGAAACTTCGACTCCCCTACGTTTCGCATCGCTTTTTTATCTATTTTTTTTTCACCCTCGCTAACGTTTAACTTGAGTGTGATCAAAGTTAAAGTTTTTCCCTAAAGGAACGCATTAAAGATATTTCCTAGAACATGCTTGTCTTAATAATTTTAATAATCTTTTAAATTCATTTTACATTTAAGCTGAAATCTTAAGTATGAATTGTGAAATCATTTTAAATATCAAAATATCACAATCGATAATTCGCATGCCAATGCATGAGATTTTGGAATAGATTCTAAAAATATCTAAAGATCGTATCACAGTTACTTTTCTAAACGTTTTCGAAACTCGAATCCGGAAACGGATCGAAAACGGAAACCTAATCGGATCCGACACGGTCTGATTTGTATTTTGAAAAAAACGCGAAAGTTTCCCGGAAGCAACCTGCTCGTTCTCGTGCATAATTCAAAGGAAAAACTGAGAAAAGCGCCGTCGAAAGGAAAACGCCATCCCGCATCCCTTTGCAGCTTTTCCCGATTTCGAACGCAATTTCATCGTACAGAAACACTTTTGTTATGCAGATGTGCAGAATCGTGTATCGAATGAAATATTATTCAAATTCCAAAAACTCTTAACAAAACCGCGGCGAAATTTTCTAGTAAATACGAAGAATTTTCATTGAACCTCCCCTAATCTATAAATAATTTTGTAACTTCTAAAAAGTCTTGTTCTATCTACCATTTTTTCCCCCATTCATTATGGAAATTTACATTAATAATTTTATAAAATTGTTATCCATAATTACTGTGCGATTAATACAATGTTTCTCAAATACCATAAATATCGATACTTTTTTTAATAAAATATTTTAGTTAATAATTCTATTTTTAAGAGACACATTCCAATTATTTATAATTTTCCACTATTGAATTCAAATTATCAAAGAAATAATACTATATAATAAATATATTCTACATATATACACCTTATTCTTTTAAATAGCGATTTTAAAATATCATAATTGTTATTAAATTCCAAGAAGACTATTATCATTTGACTCCAATTATGTTTATAATAATTTAATGCTAAGAATCAAATTGAATATTATGTATAATAATATTAATAAAATACACGAAAATGTTACGAAATAAAATTCGAAAATTATTCATACGTCAAAAACGCGGCCTGGGAAAATCTATTAAAAAATATACTTCTCATTTATCTGATAATATAGTATAATGATAATGATGACGACAATGACAATGATGTAACAATGTTGACACAATAACGATTTAAATAATTCCGTATAATGATTATGATATATGTCTGTAATTTTATATGCAATTACGTAGAATATAACGCAATTTGTCGGTAAAAAATATAAAAGAGGATCAAAAATTAAGGTGAATTTGTTTATAAAATATATTTTTTTATTTATTCTTCCAAATCAATTTTATTCCCTTCAAAGTAATCCTCGTACGATAAAACGCACTTTTGCTAACACATTTTCCAGTCCTCGAAATAGTATTTTTCCGGTATAGCCTTCAAGACCTTCATCAATTCGGTTTTTAACTCCACAATCATGTCAGAACGACGTTCCCGCATTAGCCTTTAGAGTTTGTTGAATAATCAGAAGTCGCACGGAGCCAAATTAGGCGAATACGGTGTTTGCGGAACGATATGAGTCGAGTTTTTGGCAAAAAAGTCACAAAAAAACAATGCAGTATGACATGGTGCATTACATGCTCCGAGTTACACGTGCATTGTAAAGACACGTGTAACTCGGAGATAATTAAACGTTTTGAAAATGTTATAGACAATCCTACCAACGAGTTTTAAATGGAAATTTCTCCTTACTTTTTGATCACGGTGGTATATGAAAACATAATAATAATAAAACATTAATACAGATTGTGTCAAAAAGTCTTTTATGAATTCGAAATACTCTGTATACATCTTTTATATAGAAATAAATTTTACTTAAATTATTCATAAAAAAGATTCTTCGAAAACACTCAAAGAAAATGAAATATAATGTACAATACGAAGCCGCGAATGTACATTAAAATCAGAATAAAAAGATTCAACGTCTGATAATATTAAAAAAAAACATTATAAAATAATGAAATTCATCCTTATTTATTTTTCTACATCGTATATATCATTTTCTAAGATATTGAAATTTTTTTAAATAATATTTTATTTCACATCAGCAGCAATTAAATTTAGAAACTATTGTAAATATGAATATATATTTATTATATAGGTTCGTTCATCGTTTTATCCATAGAGATCTTCTTTTTTGTTTCCTTTAGGATGACGCGATCCATTCAAGGATCAATCCCTCTCAACGAATCCTTTTGTTTCCCGAGTCCCTACTTCGAATACCTCGCACTGGGTCTTTCATCCGCTTCTTGTTTATTATGAATGGAGGATTCGACGGGAATCGAAGTGCGGAGAAAAGTCGAAAAACAAAAAAGAAAACCGCCCTTTTTATCAAAAAGAAAAAAAGGACAAAAATCGCACGGGAAAACGAATGATTACCGACGCCATACATGAGAGCAAAAAAAAAGCCTTCGACGAAACTCACAAAAAAACGTAGACAAACAACCCATTCTATTATAGTAAACAAGTGTGTGACGTTGAAAATAGCGAACCGCATACGTTAGAATATAAATCCTCCGCTTTCGCATCTATTGTTCCTTTATACAATAGTAGTATAAGAAGAAAATGAAACGATGTTATGAAAATTATTTCTTGTCACTTTTGAAAACTTCAGTAAAAATATAATCTTTTCACGATGAATCATGTCCGAAAGTGGATATCCAATTGTATAATATATAATATATAGATAGTGCGAAATAATCTGTTCGACGTGACCCCGAATGAAAATAAAGTAAAGCAATCGGGTCAAAGGGTTCACAATCCGACACATGTAAAAAGGGTCTTCGGGACCCGGAGAAAACGAGTTTCCAGTGGCAAAGGGCATCCGACGAGAATGTATGAGGAGGAACTCTTTCTAGGATTAACCGGGTGAACTTGAAGGTCCAAGGAAAATATCCCGTGGGCCACAACGGTCGAATACCTCATGGAGACAACTGACACGTGGCACATTCTGAACAAGACAAATTAGAAAATGTCGTTTTGTTCCACACGTACCATTTCCGGTAAAAAAAAACGACACTTGATACGCATATAAAACGTTTTATTTTAACTAATTAATTTCGGATTAAAATTTTCAATTAGAAATACAAAAAAAATAGTGTACAGTGAAAATTCAATTTATAAGTACAAAACATATAAAAATTCAAATTAAAATTAGAAATAAAAATCAATTTTGCAACTATTCATCGCCACTTGATAACAAACGTGCACGTTTTTTACAGACTAGACCAAAAATGCTATCACCAGTAGATATGTTAGATATGTCTAGCACGACCGTTGGCTTTAATTTAAATAATCAGAAATTATGAGTCAGGTAAATCAGGTATTCCCCAAAATGTAAATAAGCCGTGAAATAGACCAAGTCGCTAATAATGCATCTATGAGCATAAACCGACTGACGTTTTTAATTATGAATACCGCAATTTTATTTTTTTGCTATATAAATAAATTTCTGTAAAACACTCAAAATTAGAATTTAAAAAAAAATTGAAATTCATTATAGATCAACAAAAATATATTTATTCTTATTGGTAAACCGCGTTATTTCAAAATCGTGTATAAAAATTTCGTGTAAAAAAAGTGTTAAGTATATATATATATATATATATATATATATATATATATATGACAAATTTATACTAAGAAAAAATTAAATTAATGACGCGCGAAACAAGTTTTTGCCTTATATTTTATATAACATATGTATATATATATATATATATATATATATATATATATATATATATATATATATTATATTCAAAAAAATTTTCCTGAAAATCCACCTGGAAAATTATCGGACGCTTCTGGTGGAGCCTCACCCTAATCTTCATTTACGATGAAAACTTCCGTTGACTAATAAACTTTTTCGCCTTTTTCTCCTCTTCGATGGGGAAAGAAATATTTTCTTATGTCAAAAAAAAAATATATCGCGAAAGATGAAAAGAAAGAAATTTTCCGCGAGAAGAAATAATTTATCCCTTTTTTTCCGTATTTGCTAAGCCACACTTATAATATTTCCTTTATTATATAGAAAAACCAAAGTAAAACTTTTTAAGAGTCAATAGGTGGGGAAAAAGCGTTTAGATCAGGGATAAATAATCTTTATTTTCAGATGTAAAACTTTATCGCAATAAAATTATATACAAATTCAAATTAATGATTAATAAAACAAAATGAACTCATATTTACAACGATTTTTCAATTATTCATTAACGCGAGTTTTCTCTGTGTTTTCATTGAGCTGTCGATTTTTTAGCTGAAAGAAAAAAAAATAAAACGAACGAAGCCGTTGAAAAATGAACATTTCAGAAGGGCAACGCTAAATAGACTCGCGTGCGTAAATTTTTGTGTTTCTTTTTTTCAGCATTTTTCTAAACAACGCGAGTAATTATCGTCGATTTTTTTTCGACGATAAAAACTTCCACGTGATAAATTGAAGTTATTCGTCGCTGAAAAAATGCGTATAAATATTAGTTCATATATATGAAAATAACCGAAACCGACGAAATTAATGAAAAATTTTCAATATATATATATATATATATATATATATATATATATATATATATATATATATATATATATATATATATATATATATATATATATATATATATGTCGATATAATAATTTGAAATTCCGATGAAAACGTAGAGAAAATACAATAAAAATGTACACAGCTGTATTTGTTGACTTTCATGTTTTTTAGACGATAATGAAAAATATGCAAAATAAGCATTATTTTTATGTAAATATCAAATTTCTATGTAACATTAGAAAAAAACACGCGTTATTTTTTTGAACTTTAGAATAATGATTCTTATTTTATAAAACGTATAATAAAAATATTATTCTATTATGATTAAAGGACAGGTATTTTTTTCTAAGGTTGGTAGGATTGTCTATAACATTTTCTAAGCATCTGTTTGTCAGAAGGTTTAATTATCTCCTAGTTACACGTGTTTTTAAAACTCTTGGTTCCTTCATTACGATAATGTACCATGTAATACTTCATTGGTTCATCGCGACTTTTTTGCCAAAAACTAAACTCATATCGTGCCGCAACCACGGTATTCACTTTATTTGGCTCCGTGCGACTTCTGGCTATTCGGCAAACTCAAAAGACCAATGCAGAGACGCCGTTTTGACACAATTAAGGAGATGAAAACCGTATCGAAGAAGATCTTGAAGGCTATACCGGAAAAAGACTATTCCGACGGTGATTACTTTGAAGGAGATAAAATTAATTTGGAAGAATAAATAAAGAATTTACATTTTATAAACAAATTCACCTTACTTTTTGATCACAGTGTTAAATACTTAATTTTTTTTTAAAGTATAATGTATAATAAATTCATATTATTTTATCAAATAATCGATCTTTCAAAATTATAAAATTGACATAATTAAATAATTAACATGAAAATTCCGATAATAACAATCACGTTAACACGCGAAATATTATACAAAATTATAATATTTATGTAATTCGTGTCCAAAAAAATTACATTAAATAGTACTACACATATTTTTACATATTAAAACTATATATGTATAATAAAAATAAAAAAAATATAAAAAATTAAAGCGTATAATATATTAATTATTTAGAGCGTATAAATTATACGCCACATTTGCGTTAATTTGAATCTTAAATAATAATAAAAATGTAGCAATTTTTTATTTATAATAATAATAGATTGTAGTGATTACTTAATATTATTAATGATTTTACATATTATAAAAAATAAAAATATATATAAATAGTTTTAAAATTAATTGCTAAATATCAATATTAAATTTATTAATAGTTTTATTACTATTTTGTTATGTAAAATTATTATGTAGGCGTTTATTTTGAAAATGGAGTAAGTCTATTTTAAAGAAAAAAATCTGTTTTTTATTTATAATTAATTCATTACAAATTGATAATTCAACTGTTATTTTAATAAAAATATGCAATAAAATAAAAAATATTGAAATCTCATAAAATTATATTAAATTTTATTCATTTGAAGCTCTCACTATTGAACTTGCGTCACTTTCAAAATAAACGCTTTCATTATTTCATTAACTGGCAAATTTTCGTATTATAAAAATATGATTTTAAATGTATTAGAAAAAAAATGTTTTAAGAAGAAAAGATCATATAAAAATATAACAATTAGAGTTGCTAATAACTCTATTTTTTTTTTTTTGAAAATAGACTAACTCCACTTTCAAAATAAACGGTTCATTTATTAATTTTATACTAAATCTTCGACCGTTTATATTCACATTAAAAATTGTTTTAATATAATGACAGCATTGACATCACTTAATTTTAGAAAAATCCTAAGTATGGTACATAATCAAATAATAATATTATATTAACATGATAGCAACATTACAAAAAAATTTACTCGTCATAAGTACACTTTTTCATGATATGAATGGAAAAACGATGGAAAATAAATAAAATAAGTCGGTGAAAAAAAAAGAAAATCGCTATCCTACTCTGATTTATCAAGGTAAGCCTTAGCAAAGATAAGACCGACGGAATGAAAGCGACAGA
The DNA here is from genome assembly GCA_024500535.1 of Leptonema lineaticorne. NCBI lineage: Eukaryota > Metazoa > Arthropoda > Insecta > Trichoptera > Hydropsychidae > Leptonema > Leptonema lineaticorne. The sequence continues at coordinate 16,814,107 of JANIJI010000009.1, read as the reverse complement.
AAATCCTTAAAAACGAGACGAAAGAAGCAATAAAAAAAGGCAGCTTCGCCACATCCATTAAACATTTCATTCATCTTCCTTAAGGCTTTCCAACCCATAAATCATTCCTTTTTCGTGCGACTAAAGCAGATGCATTTGCCCAAGGGAAACTTTGCGTTTTTTTTTACCCAACGTCAATTTTAAGCTATCCATACATTGATAGGGAACTTGAAGAAAGCAACTCGAAATAGACGTTTCAACTTGTATGTACTAAACTAAGCTTGATATAACACATTTATAATTGTTTTATTTGAATATATAACACTGTAATCAAAAACTAAGGTGAATTTGTTTATAAAATGTAAATTCTTTATATATTCATCCAAATCAATTTCATCCCCTTCAAAGTTATCCCCGTCCTCGATACAGTCAGAATAGTATTTTTCTGTTATAGCCTTCAAGACTTTTTTCAATTCGGTTTTTATCTCCTCAATCATGTCAAAATGACGTCCCCGCATTGGCCTTTTGAGTTTGCTAAGTAGTCGCACGGAGCCAAATCAGGCAAATATGATGGTTGCGGAGTTTTTGACAAAAAAAGTTGCAAAAAACCAATGCAGTATTACATGGTGCATTATCGTGAAGAAAGAATCAATAATTATAAAAACCTTTTGACAAACAGACGCTTGGCAAATGTTATAGACAATTATACCAACCTAGGAAAAAAAATTACAATTTACCTGCTTCCCTAAAGCCCGTGAGTTTTAAATGACAATTTCACCTTATTTTTTTATCACAGAAGTATATCAATGAAATGAACTTTTTGAAAGTAACAGTAAAATATTGTTTTAATGTATTGATTAGATTAAAAATTTTATCAATTTTACGTTACAAGTACACAAATCAGAAATATCAAATTCATATCATATTACTGGTCACATGCGCTTTTGTATACTAGTTGTGAAAAATAATTTCATATATATATATATATATATATATATATATATATATCATTGTATTATAAAATCAATAATATAATATTTACATATAAATATATATTGTAATAAGCTCGTTAATATTTCGACGTCCTTCACCTTCGTCACCTAAGTCTATACGCAAAGCTCTATCCTGTCATCTCATTCCACAAAACCAGAGCTTTCATTTGATGACAATAAAAAAAATAAAACCAAAAACAAAATGCGTCTAGACGACAATTTCCCCAGGATGTGTTCGAGTTTAACGACGCGATCACAAAACGACAGATCTCCGGTCGAGGATTACGAAGAAAGCCGCCTTTTTTTTCAACAAAAAAAATTGGAAAAGCACGCGGTTCCTGTCTAATATATATATATATATATATATATATATATATATATATATATATATATATATATATATTTCAACAAGATTTTCTTTTATTTTCACTTGTGCAAAAGCCTGTTTTCCCACGTCGTCGAACTTTTAAAACGGCGACCGAATATTAAACGAATAGGATGGTGAAAATGTGAAAAGGCGTCTGTTGAATCCGCCTCTTTTTTTTTTGAAACTGAGATATTTGTTCGTACATGATTCTGTTGACCCTTCGGTTTATCTTAAGGTCAACACGGTGAAGGATATACCATATTATTAAAACGCGGTCACATTGGGAAAATGAGCGAAATGTGCCGTAAAAAGATACCGAAAATTAGTCCTTTTAACGTAGTTCGTAAAAAATGAGCAATATTAAAAATGTATGAAAATTTAAAAAATATATATTAAAAATACATCCGTTAGAAATTCTTCTCGAAAATATATTGATTTATTCTGAGAAAGCAAAAAAAAAAGAAAAACAAAACGATGAATGCAATTTCATAAAGCGAGAAAATGCGAACTTTTGAACCCGGAAAAATCCCATTGAAGAAAATGTCGACGCGAGAAAAGTCGAGAAAAACTCGAAGATGTAAAAAAAAGAAAAAAAAGTGGAATCAAAATCAAATTAAAAAGAACGATAAATGCGGACAGAAATGAGATTAAAAATTTAACCGAAAAGAGAACAAAAAAAGAACGAAATTTTTGTTGTTTTTATGTGTTAATTAATATTTAAGAACATTTTAACACAGAGAGAGTAAAAAAACATATTGAACGCATTTTTTATCTATGAAAAAATAACCGTTTTCATAATAGTATAAAAATGTAGAAATACTCAATTTTTCTAAAATGTAATGTTTAATTATTTTTAAAGACTTTTTTGGAGAATAAAAGAATCTACTATTAATCAATTCGATTCAGAATGCAAACTTTGTTATCAAAAATATTAATGATTTTTTATCACTTTTCTTTTCAAAATTAAATATTTATATATATATAATAATCGAAAAAGATAATTTCAAAGAAATATTACAGATTATCATCAATATTAGATCAAAATGGCGAAATTTATTTGATCCGATAAAAATGTAAATAATCCAATACTAAATTAATTTTATTTCAATATAAACATTTTATAAATCTTAATGTGATGATAAAAACATATTTTAAAATTATTATAACTATTTCGCAAAACATTTAATTGTATCAATAGTCAACCGAATACGCCTTTAATAAAATTATTTATTGATTTTAATAAAATCTCAAAAACGACATTTCGATTTTCCGAAAAATGTATTAATTTTAATGGATAATATTCAATGTGTAAATTTCGCATATAAAATCGTCTCATTTTGCAAAAGTCGAAATTATTATTCGCGCAATATTGTTCTGAAATGAAATTGGGTTACCGAAACAGGGACAAGGATTATTATTACGATGTTGTTATTATAGGCCAAAGCGATTTTTTTCAAAAAAAAAATTTTTTTTGAAGAAAAATCGGAGGAGGGGTAAAAAAAGAAACGTCGGGTGAAAAAAAAAGGAAAACAAAATAATATTTTCATGAATATCTTATTAAACGGATATTTCTGCGAAATGAAAACGCTCCTTTGTATATTTATTATTACGTTGAGAAACGCACGTAAAAATAATGACATCGTTTTATTGAAAATTATATTTTTCATTGAAAAAAAAAACAATGAAAAATAAACATAATTCGAATTTTATAATACGAACATTAAGGCGATTAATTAAAATACATATATATTAAATAAATTGATGATATTAAAATTCTTATATATAATAGATATATATCGAATTAACTGTGTGTCATAAAATACCGTTCAAAAAAAGAAAGCATATAAATGAATAGTTATTTTTATTAATACTTCAATATATATAAAAGCCATATTGATTTTTAATAAAATTAATATGAAAAACGTTTCCTATATTTGTAACAATTTTTTTCTATCCTATATCAAAATTTTTAAAGAGCCACAATTTTTTTTCTTATCCAAAAATTTTTTCACATCTAAAGAACCGCATGTGGCTAGCAAGCCGCAGGTTGCCGACACCTGTACTAGAACATGAAATAGATCGGTTTAAATTGCGATAGTTTCTTCGATTTTACAATGCGAATCATTGAGGAAAAAAGAAACATTTACGTGTTAAAATAGAAAGAAAATATCGTGAGAAAAGCGCAACATGAAAAAAATATTGCAATTCGAACAATTATAAATTGACCACAATTCGACCGAATCGAAAACCGGTAAATAATGTCGAATTTATTCCCGGTTTAACGCTTTTCAATGCGATTTACGGTAATCGATGTCACAATGGGGTCACAAATTTAAAATTCGCATAAATTACGAATTAACTCTTATAACGACGAATGTGTCATAAATTCGCATTCAATATACATTCTAAAATATTAATATATTATATTATAATACAAATAATATAATATATATATATATATATATATATATATATATATATATATATATATATATATATATATAACACAATAACAATTCGTTCGAAACGAGCGTAATATAATAGTTATATTTCGCTCTAGACAAACGTAAACAATGCCGTAAAATCAAAATTATCGGATTAATATAATGAGAAACACCACTCATTATAATCGTAAATGTAAACAGAATAATAATTATATATAAACAAAAATTCATATCGACTTAGAAACGAATATATCTAATGTTTATCAAATAAAAGCGACTTCCATATATATATTATAATATATATATATATATATATATATATATATATATATATATATATATATATATAATCGTATTATATTCACCCCTAATTAAATATATTATAATAATAATAATAAATAATTAATATACTTCAAACGATTTTTTTAAATAAAATATTACTGAAAATTTAATAATATTTATTCAAAACAGTTCTAAGATGAACAATTTTAATAAAAATATATATACTCGTACATTTTAATAGATAATAATAAAACCAATATTACTTACATACCAATTAAAATAGCAATAAAATAGAAATTAATTATTCATAATAAACTTAATGACAATCGCCTTGATTAAAATAATTACTAATGTAAATGAAAAGACGAGATAAAAAAAATCGCTACAATTAAATAAAAGATTATCTTGTCATTGTATATTAATATCTTGTCTAATTATATTTATTAATAATAAATTAAAATAAGACATTAATACAATAATCAATTTTAATCATGTTTAATGTATCCCGGATGATCACAAATAATTAATTATAATTATTTTATTACGATTGATTGATTCCATTTTAAAACTATAAAAGTAAACATCGTTAAAAATATCACTATCGTAGTTTTTCAAAAAAAATATTAAATAATTCAAAATTGTATAAATAATTACCATTATTTTTAATTGTATTAAATTTGTGTTTTAAAAATTATTTCAAGTGAGTCACCTTTTTACTGTAACACACCACATATAATTTTTTTTTTTTTCAATACACATTAGATCTCAATTTATCATTATTATTTTCATTTTTTTAATATAATAACGTGTTATTTCTTTTAAAAACTGAACCCAAAGTATAAAACTGAAAAAAATATAGTGTATAGTTATTTATAAAAATAAAACAACGCTTCGTATTTCAAAATATATGATAGATCCCGTTTTTCCGCATATAAAATTGTAACCCCGCTGATTTATTTATAATAGCATCACTAAAACAGACAGATATAGTGAAATAGACGAAATGAAAATCATTACACACTCCAGAAATAGATTCAAAAATCGATTCCCAAATTTTACTACAACGCACACTTGCATCATCCAAAAAAATAAAATAAAAGACCGAACCGTTTCGATTTCGTAACAAAATCGATTTCGAACAAATGACCGATAAATTCGAAACCGTTTAAATATAACTCGACGTGAAAACGAAGGGACTCGTCTTTTTCGACAAATTTCCAATTCCATTCCACGACGACATCCTCTTCTTTCTTCAAGAGTACCGACATAGAGCAAAAAAAAAAAATATTTATATATATATATATATATAAAGACAAACACACACACACACAAGTCGCTAAACAAAATGACAGGAAGCATAAACAACGCATAAATCACAACGGATTTAGAAACAGAAGTCTAGAACTAGGCGCCGGCGTCGAATCGCGATGATAATTCAACAAACACTTAATAAATTGGTGTGCTTATTTCTGATACTCTTCGACTAATCTTCGTCGACTATGACAAAAAAAAAACGCCTGCTGTAGATTTTTGTTACATGGTTTTAAAATCTATTACGCAATATAATTATAAAATATATTTTTCAGACATGGACATATCGCTGAACAGCAATCGAAATTCTTATATTGAAGAAAACCACAATATTAGAAACTAATCTTTGTATAAAAATCCTACAGGCAAAACGAGATGTAAATCAACTGATATTATTGGTGATGACACAAAGAAATTGAAATCACTAAGTGGAAAATTGAAATATTGACTTGGGAAAAGCTAGGAATCTTCAAAATCCGCAACAAACTCCAAAAAATAAAAGTTTAAAATATAATTTTAAAAAAATATATGATTAATATTTAATTTAATATCATCCATATCCATTAATACAGCTCTATTCAATATTTCAAATTAATCTTGAAAATAATAAAATATTATATTAACTACTTAATGTTTTTAGACGAGCGTTGCTCGCGCGTGCCACGCGTGCCCGATCGCGCGAACCCGAGCCCTGCTCGCAGGTTTCAATTTATTTGTAGTTGGTAATGATACACGAACGATCTATACTCGTCAGACGCTGGAAATCATTTTTTATGTTTTTATAAAATGTACAGTTAAAACATAAAATAATATTTTAATATTCATAGTCACATTTTTATGAAAAAAAATCAAGCGTTAAGTGGTTAATAATAAAAGTATATGAATTTCTTATCAAATCTAAATTAAATTGAAAAGTTTTCATTAGAAAAATAATTCAAAACTTTCTAATTTTCTGCTGTATATATTTTATATATAGTATTAATATAGTTGAATACACATAAAATTTAATTTATTATGAAATTAAATGATACATTATATTATATTATACGATCTCGACATTTTTTAAATAAGAAAAATGAAGGGGGGAAAACCTCTAATACGATATTTGAGCGAAATGTCTAGATTAAATTTGTTCCTCCCCAAGTTGGCAAATTCGATATGTACGCGAGAAAGAACATCGTTTTTTGAATTTTCCAAGCAAATGGAGATTCTTATTGGGATAAGACGCTTGATTAAATCACATCCTCTATATTTTCGTGAACGTCTACGTTGATTAACCATAAATAAAACCTCAACGGCATACGCATAATGATGAAAATTCATATATATATATATATATATATATATATATATATATATATATATATATATATATATATATATATATATATATATATATATATATATATATATAATAAAAGTATCATTAAAAAGTGTTCAGAATTTCCGATTTCACAATAGTAAAAAATAATTTTAAAAGAGCAAATTGCCCCAAAGCTCGATGAACAATTCACAAGATTGAATGGATTGAACACCGCCAAACCGTCACAATTGTATAAGATTAGTTTGTCGAGTTGGAAATGCAAATTCGTAATTCGAACTTCGAGGGTTTTCCTCACACAATACACAAAGGTCCTCGTGAAACTTGTCAAACGAACGAACGAGCATTTTAGAAACTTTAGTTTTAAGGGCATCATCGATTTAAGCGGCAATTTATTAATCGCGAAATATTCACCTCCGATTAATATGAGATTACTTGATTTAGTCGAATAAATTCAATATAAGAACATGCATGAGACAAGTAAAAAGGATCAAAACGGCGTGTGCAATTTGAGAAAACGTCCAAATTTCGAAACATAATAAGCGTGCAATCATAAATCATGAAAACTTGGACCCGGATTCGAGACGAAAAACAAATTGCCAAAGCTGTTCACCAAAAAAAAAAAAAAAAAAAACAAAGTGGCAACAGCGTCTAAAAGTCGAATCCAAGTTTCCATCGGAACAATAACTCAATTAGCACTGTGTACACGTCGAGCGGAAAGCTTTTTACTCAGCTTCAAAAGCTCTCAGTGTATTATGAAATTTTCGTCGTGAAACGAGCTCCAAAGTACGTATAAAACAAATTAACCAAGAACTATATGCCAACTATCCGTATTATCGCTTTTATGGATTTCGTTGGTTCGGACTTTAACCGAGATCTCGTAAATCAACGTCGACATAGACAACGACGGCATGTTTTAAAATAAATTATATTTGCGTTAAAATATATGTCAATGTTTAATTTTAAATAAAATTATTGTTTGTTTTGGATATAAATTTCTCCTTAAAATTAAATATTGTATATTATTATTATTATTGAAAAATTCGTTCGAGTGCACGTCTTGCATATTATTTGCACATACACAATAAAATATTAATATATAAGCACACAATGGCGCAATATCGTGCGAATATTCAACTTTTACGAGTATGTCATTTATTGGTAATAATCGATTTCAGAGGCCGTCCCTTTTGTAGTCCGAGTCTCGACAATTTGGAGGGCTTTTGTCGAATATTGACATTCCATTATTTAAGATTCTTCCCGTTTAGCGAGCGAACAAAGTGCGAAAAAATATTCTGCAAAAATAGCGTCCGGAATTGAAACGTAGCGAAATTGAGCAATTTTTGAATCCTGACTACACTAAAAATAATAATAATATTTTTCAAGAAGAAACTATGAAAAATAGAATTCAAATGATGAAAGTAATTTTGTTGGATTATCATATTTTTTTTCTAAAGGTAGTCCCTTGAACGTCTGGGATTTCGAAAAATAATAATTCTGAAAATGTTTTCGTTCTAAACGCGGTAAACAATATGTGATGGCTTTTATGGGGTTCATTATATGCAAATATATCCCGTCGATAACGACTTTTTAATCTGGGTATATAGAGGTTTTATTGCGGTACTTAACATGGAATAGAACGCGTTAACTCGTATTTGTCGATCCATCACAGAATTTCCGAAATAATGTTTCGGGGTCTTTTATTTAACGCATATACAGCGTGCTACTTAAAACGAAATAGTTTTAAAAACATGTGCTTTAAAAAGAACGACGCGATCGTTATGGGTGAATGTAATTATTCGTCATTGAATAAATTCTACTATTTTTTTTTAAAGGATGTTAAACAGAGAACATATTCAAATGCTTATATAATTACTCAGTTCCTTTTCCTGTCACATAAAATACTAATTAGATATGTATTCGTCGTGCTAAATAAAAGATTCTCGTAAAACAACATCGTCATTAGTATTAATAATGTACACATTTAAACTTACATATCATTACAATATATAATATAACGCTTAATTGAAATAATTTTAATAAAATATATATTGTATATAAATTTTTTTGAGTAAAAATATTAAATAAATCATCTAGTATATATATATATATATATATATATATATATATATATATATATTTGTGTGTGAGCCAAACTACAAATTTAGTTCAAATGTCGTCCACACAATAGTTAAAGCGATAGCATCGCAGAAAACCGCATCTGCGGTTTTAGATTCAATCTCTGACTACAATAAATGAATAACTATATCGACCATAGAAGGTACGCAAAATAGTCACCCTATATATACAGGACAACATACAATTTAAAATATTGATTTTCTCTAGGTGGGGTAAATTTTTATACAAACACTTCATTTATAGATTTTATATATATATAAAACAAAATAAAATTGTAAAGCGAAATTTCAATTATTCGTTATCAATGAAATGTATTTGATAATATTACAAAATAATATATACTTAGTAAAAATATTTTTTTTCTAAAAAAAAGCATACATTATATCGTATTTCTGTTTTGCCAATAATAACAATCGCACTCGTCATATCGAATTATTGTACTATCGCTTTATTTGTAGCAATTATATCGTAAAAACGATATAATAAATTGCCACTAATTGGTCTATTATTTTGTAAATCTGTTAATTGATTCTTGCATTGTCATCGATATTGAACAAGTATGCAAAGTTTCAGCTAAATATGACAACGGAAAGTGCTCAAAAAATCGATTATAATATCCCACCCAGACAAACAGACAAGTGAAACTCAATTAAAATTATGTAAAATCATTAAAATTCGATAACGTATCAAATTGTTTAATAAAATAATACGTATATAATACATAAATGGTCACAATGCACAACCTTAAAAAATACTAAAATGCAACTCTGTTAAAAGTATTGGGAATTTTCTTATTATCAGCCTATTTATTTATTTTTATTGTCGAATTATGATCGATTCACGATCACGAATGATTGCGAAATAAATACCGCATATAAAAATCGTCGAAATAACGAAAATGTGTTCCGCGGCGCTGGTATGTGGTTTCAGACTCAAAATTCGTTTCCAACGGTACATTGTATAAATATGAAAAAAAAAATATATATATATATATACAAGAAAGTGACTTTGGATTCGACGAGAAGAACTAATTCGACATGATATAACAGTACAACCGGTGAATAAAATCGGTAAAATCGGGTAAAAAAAAAATCACCGCGAAAGAACCGACGACTAAATTGCCAGACCGAAAAGTTAACGACTCAAGCTCACCTTGACACACAGTCAAAAAACCGGAATGTCTATACAATATAATATAATATATATATATATATATATATATATATATATATATATATATATATATATATATATATATATAATACACGAGCGTACAAAATTGGTGTGAGTTTGTCCGTGTGTCGGTGCGTTACGACACATAACATGTGTGCTAAGTGTTAAAATGATATAAGAGAAAGAATTTACTCTCAATTTCTACAAAGCGTTTGTGGCACGAGCCGTGAACGAGCCGAGCATGAAAAAGCAAGTTTTCTCCATTATTACCCCAGATACGCCCATTTTGTTACTCGTATATAAGTGAATATATTGTTAATAACCGTTGTCCGAATTCAACATAATAAACGTTACTCGTATATTTTGCTTTTACAAAAGATTTACTAGTGATTCCGATCGATAAACGTATTCAACGACGATGAATCAACAAGTCGGAACAACGAAAAAAATTTGCTAAAATGCCGCGAAATTTCTAAAAAATCTAAAAATATCATTTATTCTATTGGCAAATTAGTATATGTCGACATAGTAAAAAAATAAAATTACATTTTCAAGATGGCGAAATATCTTACATAATGTATGACATTTCATCACAAGTATACATACGCCTTTATAGCAATTACAAATGAAAATCAAAAGTTAAATCCACAATATTAATTATCAACACCAATATCATTTGAGAAAAAAAAATGTCAAAAAAAATTAACAATGATATCAAAAATCTAGATACAATCTAACGTTTCCCAAAAAGAATTACACGGAGACGTTTTACAACTTTCCACCCTAAATATTAAAATTTTTCAATTTAGTCCAATAATTAACTGCCTTCTTAATTTTCCCCTGGCTTTCTTTCAAATTAAGATAATGCAAGTACTTGCATTATCTTAATTTGAAAATCCTTTATATACTACCTCCCTTTGATACTTCTAAAACATTGAATACATTAACATAATTCAGATTTTGCTACAAGTCCCAAATATTTTTAAATAAAATAATGTACTATTGAAAAATAATTTAAGTTAATTAAATATTGAATAATTATACGGTTGAATTTAAAAACGAAATAAATATACAAAATATGTACGTAAGTTTTGGGAGAAACAATTTATACGCTCCCGTCTAAATTGGAAAATAAAACGGACTCCCAAAAATTCCAACATCTGCCAGAATTCCCGGTATTCTCACACCACGAAACTCAAAAATTATACATCGGAATTATAAAAACAATTATTTTGTTACGTGCCGACGTTGCGTCACAGAATTAATTTATTTTATCAACGTTTTCAATGTCGACTTTCGCAGCCGAATCAGAGCGAAAAGCAGTCGCTTTAATCCGACGAAATACAACAATAATAATACGCTTTTTGGAGTTTAGATCGAGTTTATTTACTCGAAAATAGCGTAAAATTAAATACGAGCGCATATAATAAATAAATAATAATGAAAATGGAGACGCGTCAGAGCGTTAAGAATTAATTCCAATTGTTAAGTAAATTTGACGTCAGTCAACATTAACAGAAAGCTTGTATTTTTTTTTATTCTTATTTATATATGTTACTGTTGTTACTTTGAGAGTTTTCTATTAACTGATATATATATATATATATATATATATATATATATATATATATATATATATATATATATATATATATATATATATATATATATATATATATATATATATACACTACTGAGATCAAAAAGTAAGGTGAAAATGTCATTTTAAACTCCCGGACATTAGGAAGGCAGGTAAATAGTAATTTTTTACCTAGGTTGATAGGATTGTCTATAGCATTTGCTAAGCGTATGTTTGTCAAAAGGTTTAATTATCTCCAAATTACACGTGTTTTTACAACTCTTAGTTTCTTCATCATGATAATGCACCATGTCATACTGCATTGGTTATTCGCAACTTTTTTGCCAAAAACTAAACTCATATCGTACCGCAACCACTGTATTCGCTTGATTTGGCTCCATGCGACTTCTGGCTATTCAACAAACTCAAAAGATCAATGCAGAGACGCCATTTTAACACGATTGAGATGAAAACTGAATCGAAGGTTTTGAAGGCTATACCGGAAAAAACTATTCCGACGGGGATCACTTTGAAGGAGATAACATTAATTTGGAAGAATAAATAAAGAATTTATATTTTATAAACAAATTCAACTTATTTTTTTTTGATCACAGTGTTATATGTATATATTTTATTATATTATATTTTCACAAAGGTAAATTCAAAGTCAAAACTGGTCGTTTACCCATCAGGTTCGAACGCCTTTGGTCTTTTATATGCCCGGTTAAAATCGTTGTACTTTCGTATGGATTTTCGTCTGTGACAGATGTTTACAAATCGCGGTCCGCGAACGCTCTCGTTTTCAAATTGAAACGCGGTCGACCGAACGGTGACGGATTATTTACAAATTTACGATCTGAAAATTTACTAATATTTATCAATAAAACCGTCATTTAAATAAGAACGATAAAAATAATATTGTAATATAGATATAATAAAACTTACTATTTAGACAACAATAAAGAACATTTGAATACTTGAAAAACTTTTACGTGAAATAAATGAAACTTCTTTATAATTATAGTTCGAAACTTTATCTATGCAAGTATATTCTAATTTTCATAGTCATAGTAAAATATTATGAATTACACTTTAAAAACTAAGTCCATAAATAAATACTTACATTATGGTATATTCATTTATAAACTTGGTTCATTCCAATCTAAAGTTTATATATAGAAATCCTGTTTTCTATTATATCAAAGAAAAATAAATTACAATATTACGACGGACCTCACTTGATATACACTGCTACATAATTCAAAAATACATTACATGAAAGTAGTAATAAAAATGTTAAAATTAAATTCATAACTATAGATCGTAATGAAATACGAAAAAGATTTTGTATGTAAGCAATTTAATACCCCTTTGAGAACAAGTTTAATATCCCTGATTTACGAGACGATTCGTTTGAAACGCTCTTTTGTCTTTCATATTTCGAAACGCTCATCTTCTTCATCGACATGGACCGTGTTTATTATTATTTATGTGAGACTATAATTTTCAGCGACTACCATTTTTTTATGTCTCTATGTAAAAAAAAAAGAGAATAGTATTTCGACGGTCTAAAACGGCTTTTTGTCTGGCATGTTAATTAATTGTTTGCAACATGGCGAAGAATACCCCTTTATCTACAGTCTATCGAATCGAAAACAATTTTTGAATATAAATTAAAATACGAAAGTAATCTAAAACTACTTTCATTACTCTCAACGTCAATCTGGTAAACTTCCATTCTCACCATAATCCAGCTTTATTTACGAAATATAATTATACCATAAGCGAAATATACTTTATTCTTTTTGTAAAAGTTCTCATTTATTTATATCGTTAATAGTTATATTTTACAAAACAAATATTGCATTTATACACTATATACGTTAAAAATAATAATAAATTCCAGATTAAAAGTTTTCAAGACGCTTAACTGAAAACAGAAACGTTTTAACTAATGTAATAAATAAATATTCTTTAAGAGCATATAACTGAATAAAGACAGTGCGAATAAAAAAGTATCGTTTAAAATCCTTTATAAAATTTAGTCATTAATATAAATTAATAATATACAATAGGGAACCTTATAAAATAAATATTATGAAATTAAAAGGAAAGCACTTGATCTTTATCGAATATAAAAATATATATTTATAATATATGAACTCAATATATGATAAAAATGTAATAAATTGTAGTTTTTATAATACTTTTTTTATTTTAAAAAAAAATGTAATTTACATGTAGGTAAATGGATATGTAATTTTTTATATGTCGCGTCGTGAACGTGACATTTTTAACGTCGACAAGTGGCAAGCGGACACTTTTTTTATTACACCCAATACGCTTTTCATATATATATATATATATATATATATATATATATATATATATATATATATATATATATATATATATATATATATATATATATATATATATATATATATATATATATATATATATATATATATATATATATATATATAGAGCAATAATAAAATATATTCGACGGCATCGTCAATTGAATATTTTATTCGACACGTTTAAACGCGTAATGCGCGCATTCGGTATCGCGGTTAATTATTAAAAAAGAATGGCTATATATTATATGCGAAACGAAACGGGACGAGACGTCGAAGGCCGTCATCGAGGAGCGAATCCGAGTCGAATGTTAATCGTAGATGAAGCGGTCAATTAAAATGTCCGTTCGGTCTGTGCTGGTGTTTATTTATGTGCGCGCGTGTTCATTGACACTGGCGAAAAGCGATGCGAACGAAACGTCGAACGCCGGTACGCCGTGCGAACTGTTATGGCCAAAATCCGCTCGGGCGCCATTTCGACGTCAGCGTGCCGACGTTCAAAATCCAAGTACACATTAATATTTAATATTCAACAACGTTGTCGCTTTTAAATCGTCGATATTCAACATTCGCATATAATTAAAAACCATTCATATAAATTTGTCGACAATAATTATAACTTGTAATGAGAAGAAATTAAGGATATTTTAAACTTGTAGAACAAAAAAAAATAAATAATACTTTCACATTTTCCATAAGAGTTAATACTTAAAAAAATATATATTATCAACGACTTTATTTTTGTAAAAATTAAATATACGGTGGTTTATTGTTTGTAAATTGCAGTGTGTAATCTCATTACGGCCATATTAAACGGTTTCAAAAGAAAATATGCTAATTTTCCGAGCGCGCTAATACGATTAACATTCATCCCATTATACTTATGCATATTATTATGGTTAAGGTCATAAAATATTATGTCATGTGACATTCTATGATCTTATATATATAAATATATATATATATATATATATATATATATATATATATATACATATATATATATATATATATATATATATATATATACATATATATATATATATATATATATATATATATATATATATATAATATAAACACCGTCCATAACAACTTGTATTTTTTTTTGTATAAAAGAAAACTTTAACATACTTTGTAAAATTATTTCAAATTAAAATATTAAATAATAAATTAAACTTAGAACCTATTAATTGCAAACCTATAAATATGAGTTGCCATAATTTTCATGTTTTGTTCTAGGCATTATTGATGGAAATTATTTTTGAAAAAGTAAGTTGATGAAAATTGACATTTGCCATATTTTAAAAGTGTAGAAATTGTCGTTATGCAAAATTATTTATTAGATCAGTTTTAGTTGAATTTTTATTAAAGTGAAAAAATAAGGAAATAAGTGATCTACGATGACTTCTCAACTTGAACAATAACAAAAATACTAAATATATATACTTAAATGGAGAATGTTAAGGATACGTCAAAACAAAGTGAAGACTACGATTTAGAATGTAAAAAAAAGGTTGAAAGTCACTGATTTTAGCAAGTGCGTATTATTTGATTTTACAAAAACACTCGTTCGTCCAATTTCCACATTAAATGTGTGTATGTATGTATGTAACGACTTTTTTTTATATTCATTACAAAATCTGTTTACACTGCATATTAACAAAATGCCAACTGTCAAAATGTGCGTTGGCCACATTTTTTTTCTGTTGACCCTCGCTTTTGTTATTGAGCATCGTAAGCGGATTATTTCGCACAATGTTCTTTTTCCCTATCGTAATTCATATCGTTTCGTGTGGACGCAACTTTAGTTCTTTCGCGAATTAATCGTATACCCGCATATATTCTTTCGTTTCACTTTTCCTTGTATATATATATATATATATATATATATATATATATATATATATATATATATATATATATATATATATATATATATATATATATATATATATATATATATATATATATATATATATATATTAAAAAATGTTATTATCTTTCTTTTACGTAACGAAATGTTATTACGTTATAAAAAATACACGCGGTTCAACAGTCAAAAAAGAAAAAAATTCGCACAATCTCTGCGATGTGTCGAAATATAAAAATTAGTAATATCATTTTTTTTCTCACGTTACGGAATTTTGATAAAAATTCGCTTTTTAATAATTTAATATAATTTTAAATTCATTAGTACTAATGGTGTATTACGACTTTTAAAAAGGATAAGTTTCACAAATATAAATTATTAGTAACTTATAAAAAATTTCAGAATTTCACTAAAAAATATGACCATGTCATGCTTTTAATAAATGATACTAAAAATATATAACTAAAGTCAGTCTTTAAAAATAGCACATGGCAATAATTATTTTTTTCAATTGTGTTTTATTGATTTCAATTTCGCCGTAGACAGTCATAAAATTTACAATGATAATAGACCGCATATTAGCACAGCGTTTTTTAAACTTTTCGTGTATTTAGAAGACAAATTAAATCTGACAATATTATTAGAATTTCTAATGTAATTTTATTATATATATATATATATATTTATATATATTATAAAATTACATTATTTCAAAGTTTGCGTTTATTGCAAAATAACAGTTGAGAATCACTACTCTAACAGTATAAAAATAATTCAGTGACGCTACTGCCCTATATGGACCTTGGCCTCTTGAGTCGAGTTTCCAGCTCCTTAATAAACCAACCTTCATTTTTTTTTGCTAAAGAATTCAATGTACTGTTTTAAATATACAAAAAAATAAACATTTAATTGCGCATTAATAATTATCAATTAAACAAAATACATTATAAAATAGAAATTCGAATTGATAACCTCAAATTTCACTATGAAAATATCGACTTTAACACATTAATTATCGTCGAATAAATTAGAAACAATTTTTTTTATTAATATTAAATACAATGAACATGTAAATTAAATCGTCGACCGTAAAATTACATATAAATGCTAATTACTCGTTTAGCATTACCTAATTTCAAACCTACATACGATAAATTATTAAAATAAATACGCGAGCATTTTCATTGTATTTAACGAGACCTCAATGTCGATCAATTTTGAAATAGTAAAATGTTAAAATTCCTAAATCAAAATATTTTATGTAACATTTTTTCAAAAAAAAAAAAGGTATATTGAGTAATCATATTGATTCTTAATAAGCGTTCTTGGAATAATATTAATATTTATCGCATAATGGTTAACCGCAAGTTCAAATGTAATAACGTATGATTAATTTAACTCAACGTTCAATACCACACGACAATTGTACCGCAATGTATAATTATTACATTCATTTAACAAAGCTAAACAACCCAGAGCGCAAGAATCAAAATAGAAAATATTACCTAAATTATGCACTAGATTCCATGTTCAATTCTCATATGAAACCTTCATTTTCAGATATTTTTATAACATCATTATTACATTATTAAAGCGGAAATGCTGAAATTGACTTGATATTAACATTTTACCATGGGGCACAGTTTGTCACTGTCAGCTACGTAAAAGGGGGTAATTTTGTAAGCATTTTGCAAACTATACTGTATCAACATTAAAAATCGAATAAATTGAGAATGAAAAATACAATGTAATATTATTTTCTTATATACCAAATATTTATTCAACAGATGACATCATAATTTTATGTAAAATTCAATCGTATTACTGCGTTACCACTGTTTACCATCAGACGACGCAAGGCGTATTACTACGCTTCCCCCCTTTAATCGATAGCAGGCGTTTTGTGTTGACAATGAAATTATCGATCATGCTCAAACGACGATATTAATATTGATAATAAAAACCTAAAATATAATATATGACATTGAGAATAATGAGTAAAAATCATCATTGTAAAATAAAAAAATTGTTTTTTAATATTTAAAAAAATATAAAAGACATCAGAAAATTCCCTTTCATCACATAATCATATATAAAGACAATAAAAAACAAGCACTACATATTTTTTGAAGAAAACTATGTTATTTTATATCGTAGACGTTTCACTATAATATCATAATAGATATTTTTTAAATGTTCTAACAATATTTTAATTCACAATACGATAACTTAATTTAGATCTCTGACGATACTATGAGCTAGAAAAACTTTAGGAATGTTGATGTTATGACAGATATCACATTGAAAACCAAACGGTCGTCGTATATAATATATAATAAGAGGCTAGTTAAACACAATAGAATGAAAAAAAAAAAAAAAATATATATATATATATATATATATATATATATATATATATATATATATATAATTCAATTTTAGCAGCAGAACGTTTCAACAATGGAGACGTGAGCCACTGGTAATTAACTCTTCACGACACGTATTTCGGACAATTCAAACGGTACGAGCTGGACGTGCCGAGCTAGAAATCTTTTTTTTTTGTTTTGTCTATTTATCTATTTTCATTTTTATCGTTATTCTTATTGTAGTTTAAATATATATATATGGTATATGGCTTCGAGTGTCGACTTAATGGCAGAATTGAAATTTGAATAGACCCGCTTTCAAGAGGCATCCACTATATATTAATTACCGTGAGGAATCCCGACGTTACAAAATTGAACCGGCGAAACGTCCCATAAATGAACTTAAATTTTTCATAGCTAATTAAAACTTTTTGACCTTTTTTTTAATTTTATTTTTCAGGTCCGCAACCCTTCAATCTGCTCCCTTCGCGATTAAACGTCAAATAATTATATGAAAACTTGTTTCGTGCTGTTCGTTGTTCATTTTCTATATTAACCCGTTGACTTGTAGCGTGTTTAATAGGAATTTTAAAATGAATCATCTCGTATTAGACGATCTAAAACTTTCTGTATTATTTTTTTTTTGCACAATTTATCTCATAAATTTTAAAATAAAAATCTCGAAATAAAACTATTATTATTTAAATGTAATTATATTTATGATAAGAATCATATAGAATCACTTAATGTAATCCGATGATTTTCATTTTATTAAAATCACAAAATCATAAATTAAAAAATAGATGACGACCGTTGAATATGTATTGAGAATCTTTGTTCTATTCAATTTTAAAAGCAATAACAATAACGATCGATACTTTATACATTATTTGGATCATAACGCAATATTCATTATGAAATAAAATATTTTTATATATATTTAATAAATCAAAACCGATCGTTTTCTTCTTTTACAAGTCATCTAAAATTATCTAAACAACTAGACTCGATCGTTTACTACATTGCAAAATTAATAATAATATTTAAAAAATAATAATAATCTTCGACAATGGATGACTCAACGTTAGATAACGCCTACATAAATTAAAATTCAAGATAGATTTTATGCGAAGATTTCGCTTTAATTCGCATCATATAAAAAAAAACATTAAAAGTGTAAACGAATAATTTCGAGTAATAAAAGGACATTAAATAAATAAAAAAAATATATATATATATAATAAAACATCGGTTACAAGAAAGTTCATTTGGGGTCAACACTTTCTAGTCGATCGCAAGCCGTCTACAATGTTTTACAACCCGCATTCGAACGCGAACGTGTCGTAAAATTTGAAAAATTAATTTTATAATCGTAAACATCACCTAAAATAGCAGTTTGGAAAATCGTGAAAATAAATAAATAAATAAATAAAAACCGCAACGGCGTTGAAGAAAATGCGCGACAGATCGAAATCCAGAGTTTTACATGTAATATATATAACGGGAATTATATATATATATATATATATATATATATATATATATATATATATATATATAACACCGTCAATATTAAAATCTCGTTTATTGTCGAAGAGTGGAAATAGTGCGGTTCGCTATATAAGCTAACAATCAAAGAACGCTTTAAATTATAAACACAAATTTACGACGACGGGAAGTTGTTTTGTTAAGTAAACGACGAATTAAATGCGTCACTAATTGTTAAAAGGACATTACGATAATAAATCACAAAATATTATAAAACAATTGGGACCCTAGTCGGTTTTTTTGTTTATCAAAACCGAGATAACGTCGAACGGCAATTATGCACTATATATAATTGCGTGGGATTTGTGTAAAGCGGCGTTCAGACGATCATTATTACTACTATTTAGCAATAGAATAAATAGAAAAAGGAAAAGCTCGCGGTTTTATTACGTCGGTTTTCCGCGAAAATCAAAGAAAATGTGACGAAAGATCTTGATTAAGATCAAGTTGCACAAAAAAAAAAAAAAATAATAACAAACACATTTTCGTTTATGCTCGTTTTGTATGCTTTTTATACTTTGACACTGATTTTAATAGTACATATAATTCTGTGTTAATACACATGTTCGTTTGCTTTGTTTTACAATCATATATCAACTTTATTATTGAAAAAATCTGGAAATCACATTAATGAACAAATTTTATTGAAAAAAAAATGTATCCAACACTTAAAAAATAAAGTTAAAATGCAAAATGTACAAAATGCAAATTATTATATATCATAGAGTCTTTAGCTCTATGTGAACAATTTTTCAATATTTATTTCTACAAAAATATTTTTCATGTAATTGTTTTTTTTTTGTTACAAAAATTAAAAACACGTACAACATCCCTGATTTTGAACCCGTTACCTGCATAATAAACAAACTATAAAAATGAACTAACACAAACTTCATTTTATGACGGATCCAATTCTGTTTATATTCGTCGAATTTTAATACAAACAATTCTATATTTCAAAAAATCGCTGAACGAGCTCTAATATAAAGCCAACTTTATATATATATATATATATATATATATATATATATATATATATATATATATATATATATATATAAATTATATATCAGTTATGTAAAATAAAGCAAAATAATTATGTTAAAAATATCCGTTTACACAATACGATAAAAATACGAGGAAATATAAATGTAATTATTTATAATAATGCAAAATTTATAAACATCGCAATTGATATCTGTTATAATTTAATATATTATAATTTCTATTGTTCTGCTAGTTTAATATATGATAAAATTTTCTTCGAAATAATTTATATCTATTATATACCATATAAAAATATTAAGCATACTTATTTATTACAGCAAAACAAATACTCCAATCTGCGGAATATTTTAAATTAAACGATTTTAAACCAGCGAAACGTATAATTAAAACGGAAAATGGAAAATACCAGCGGCAACGACGACACGTGCGAATTTTCCGCGAAATTTTCTTCTCCCTCGGACCTTTTTCCGCTTTCGCTTTCGAAAGATGAACCCGAACCGGGAAAATGGGGGAAAAGCGAAATCGGAAAGGCGACGAGCGAAAAATTCGACGCGAACGAAGAAAACAAAACAGAAACGAAAGAAAAACAAAACAAAACAAAAAAAAATAGTAAAATTGCGAGTGAACGCTTACTTGTATGCGCGTGTGCGTGTGTGTGTGTGTCTGTTTGTGTGTCGATATTTTTCCGTATTTTCTTCGGAAAAATCTGCGCGATGCAAAGACGGTTAGTCCTTCTTGAAAAATATCAACGGCAAAAATGAAATGACTCGTTCAAAAGAACACACACTCGTTATATTGAAATAAACAACGAAATCAACGCAAAATAAAAATATATAAATAAACAATAACTACAAAACTAAAAGAAAAACACAAAAATCACTCGAACGCTTTTATTTTATTTTATTTTATTTTATATATAATATAAACGAAAGAGCGGGGAAAAAATGTAAACATGCATAATTTCTCCGAATTAATTTTACTTCACTTGTACAACGTAATAATGTATTCGAGAAACGTGACTGTATTTTTTATTTTTTTTTTTTTGCGTGTTGCGCGCGAAACGTATACTTTTGGCCAAACGTGAGCACTGTCAGTCGAAACAGCGCAAAACACAACTAAACTCCGCCACAACAGACGTTCAACTGGCGTTCGTCGCTTGATGCTACTCCCTTCCCCCTCTTCGTCTCGTTGATCCGTCATCTCTCTCTATCTAATGTGAACTTGTATGTATGCTTCTTTCTCTCACCTATTCCTGAGCTTGCCTACGATCAAGAAAACCAACATGTACTTGGACGAGAGCAACGTCCAGGTTTCGATAATAATATCAACCCAATCTAATTCCAATAAGAAATTATTTAATACATTTTAATTTGATTCATCAAATATATGAATTGTCAATTCCAAATTTATAACCTTACAAATATTCAACAATAAAAATTATTGATGCGTATATATATTAAAAGTTTATAGAGCCATGATATATAATAAAATGAGTATTATAATTTATTCAAAATACAGTAAAAAATTTTGATTTTATATTCATCATTAAAAATATAATACTCATAAAATAAGAGTGTCTTTTTTTAACTTATCAATCGATTGACAAACTAACTTCTTATTTTATAAAATATTTTAAGTTAATATTTTTAATTAAAAAGTTATTATTTTTAATTTAAACGTACTAATAATTCGATTTGCGCGATTTCGCACTGACTCCATTTTTTTTTACTTGCAACAGCGGTTCCCAACCTTTTTTCGTCAGTATACCCTTTTATTTGATTGTTTCCTTATTGTGTATCCCTAACACACACACATGCATATATATATATATATATATATATTTATATATATATATATATATATATATATATATATATATATATATATAATACCAATATACTCGCTGGCAATTAGCTTAATGTACTGTATTTTTCATTAATAATACAACTGTATAATTTTTATATCTTCCGCTATAGTAACTTTTTCTTTGCGCACCCCTAGGGGTACGCGTTCCAAGGTTGAGAACCGCTGGTTTATAAAATCAATTATATATATATATATATATGTGTGTGTGTGTGTGTGTGTGTGTGTGTGTGTATTATTATAATATCTAATTTTCTTGATAACAAATAATTTATTATTATATATATAAACCGCTTCTTCTCGCCTCGAAGACATGTAAAATTCAATATAAAAGTATAATATTAAAAAAACGATTTTTTTTTGACATAACTCTTTAATGTAATCGAATTCCAAAATTAATTAACATTAATTAACACTTTTTATACATTTAAATAATTATAATTTACTGCTTATCAACATTCGCTCTCTGAATTTTTACAATTTTACTCATTTCTACAGGTTCACATTGAAGTCAATAAATCACATGTATAGTTTTGTATTTGTATTATATTTATTTTGTAAAATACTATAAAATGTTATTTTTTATAAGCATAATTTATTTAAAAATACATTAAAAATGTTTTTATGTGGGAAAAAAAACAATTTAACATATAAATTTAACTTTACTTACACGAATTGTTTCTAAAAAAAACTATTTTATAAATATTCGAAACTATTATATTAAAAACCAAATTTTTACAAATTTAAATTTCTTATATTAGTGAACGATTTATGTAAACAAATTAATATTATTCCATTAACTGGTCGCTGAAAATATTATTAAATCCGTTATTAACTCGAATTAACATTAAATATTTAATTTAGAATATGATTTATTTAAAATAATGAAAAAAATATATTTGACTATACAGCTGTTGATATTTTATTTACATAGTTAATGTATAAAACTAGATTTATTCCGAATTATAATTTGTAAACTAAGAATAAACAAACTTTTTAGCAGTCATCTTAAAAAAACTAATCAAAAACTTTTGTTTATTATATTTTGCAATTATTAATTATATTTACAATTTTTTTTTATAAATATTTGAAAAATAAGTGAAATTAAAAATTATAAAAAAGCTATTAGTGACAGACCGAATTTGGTCTGCGAACCTTAGTGCACATACAATTTTATTTACCTGAAATAATTAGTATATTGGAACAAAAAACGTAAGCAATAATAAAAAAATATATTACAAATAAATATCTCGAAAATAAAATATAATTACTGAGAAATTTTATCAATCTTTTAATTTTTATTTAATTCAATAAAAAATAATTTAATGATAAAAATTATTTTTTATTATTTAATTTAATAAATTAAATTTCATCTTAGTTGAAATTTTCAACGTTTCCGATAATATTTAAAAGTTCATAATTTTTAAATCTATTTTTGATTATAATTTTTAACGATATGCAATTTCAAAGCTTCCTGCAATTATCTTCCGGACGTTTCTGCAAAGTACACTTTTAAAGAGTTATTGACGACTCGTAATTTAGAATTAATGAGATTTTTAATGACATCATTTCTGAACGACGCTGCACTCCTTTTGATAAATTCATAAAAAGAAATTAAAAGTTGAATCTTTTGACCGCTTAGAGCGCAACATTAGGAAGAAACCTTAAAATATTTCTTAAAAACGCGCATAAAAGTCGAGCGTTTTTATATTTTAAACGCGCCATCTTTTATTTGCCGCTCGCTAATAATTGGTATTAAAATAATTTACGATAACAAAATTACGATCCTATCGATACGTTTTTTTATAACGAAAACGTTAAAAAAATTTACCGCGAATTATTTTTTTCTTCATAAGTACATATATAATTTTTCAAATATTTGATTTAATTTAAATATATTTTTTCACTAAAACGTAATCGTATTTTTTTATTATTTGTTTTAGATCGTGTTTATTTAATATAAGAAAATACTCGTTTTCATGCTAACATTTGAACGCTAAAAAAACAGGATACACCGTAAAAATATCGAAACATCTTTGGTAATAATTATAGTGATTTAATATTATTCTATATATATATATATATATATATATATATATATATATATATATATATAGAATAATATTAATTATATATAATTATCGTAAAAATACAAGAATAAACCGTACAAAAAATAATTGTATACTAACTATTTTATTAATATAGTTTAAAATAAATTAAAAATAATATATCGCTGTAGTTAAGACAAATTATATTAATAATCGTAAAACATGTTGAGTTATGATTTATTTGTTATTTTTATGATTTTATTATAAAATTATATTAATAGAAGTAAAAATAAAATAATTTTTAATTCTCACGCGGGCTGGTGTTGCCACTCGACGAAAATTGTTGACATTCGTATTTTGTAAGCGGGCAATCGTGATCGCAGCGCCAGTCGGCGTTCGTCCGTCGGACGTTTTGGTCGTGCGGGCGTCGTCGTCGATCGTTGAAAAAAGCATCGAGAGCGACGTCTTCGTCGGGACGACGCGCTCCGCATCAACATCGCGATGGCGTCGTCCGACATCGAGCAGCTGATGGACGGAGCTCTGGCCTCTTGGGTGCGGGTTTCATTTTGATTTTCGTTTATGTATTTATTGCATCGCTCGATATATTATTATATGCGCTCGCGTATGAGAAGGTTCGTCACGGTCGGCCGCCCCTCGACCGATGCCGGTGTCCGGTTTCCGGCCTCCCGCGTTCGAAGCCTGTGACTCATTTTTATGCCGTTCCCCCGTTACTTATTCTATCGTCTCTGATACGAGTCGGCGACCGTCGCTTTGCACAAATTCGATTCGATCCCGCACTCGATCGCTCGCCATTGTTTTCGTTTTCGCGGCCTTTCTCTCGTTTTCATGTACGAACCGATATTATATTTCGTTTTAACCGTTCGCGCTTATTTGACAGGTAAAAGTTCGACAGTTCGAAAGCCGAAGTACTCTTTCAAAATTTCGATTTAAAAAAAGCGCTCTCCAAAGTCCGAAAGAACGGGACTCTTTTATATTTGTGAAATATAAGTATTCGTTTCGTCGTAATATCCGTATCGTTTTAATTTTTTTAGACTTAACGTTGAACCGTTGAACAGTATATAACGATCGAATTCACAGTGGAAGAACCCTCGGATTCTGCCTCTCTGTATTCTTTCATAATTGTTTAAAACTATTTCGATCGATTCGCAAAATATTATCGATCGCTTTGAAAAAATAAATAGATTCTTCTATCGAATATCCTCTCTCAGAACGTGTATTGAGCGCAATATAATATACGAATTTTATTTGAAAAATTACTTATTTTACGTTTCTAGTATTCGTTTTGATACTCCAATCGTTAATTACATGACTCTTTATTTACTGCCGCCTCCAACTCTCAATACTTATATCCGTCTATTAATGCGCGTCTTCCGTTCGCTTTAATATTTAATATGTTTTTCATAATTTGAATCTACATTTATAAAAATATTTATCGTTATTTTTTCGTGTAAAACAATACTTCAACCGAATTATCTCCGTGTACGCGAGAAAGCTTTTTTATCTCGAGCTTCGTTGAACGTATTTAATTTAATTCGAGATAACGTTTCATCAAATAGAATAATCATAATTTTATTCATTTTGAAAAAAGTTTATTTAAAAAAGCGTACCGGTATTGACGAGTTATTTCTTAATATTTGTCTCGCTTGTGTAAATTTGAGTCTAACGTTTATTCAAAACGTATATGCGTACGATATATCGGTTTCCCATGTGACGACCGTGGCACAATTATTTATTTGATTTATACGCTGAATAAGGATTCGAAGCTATGATCGTATGCATAGAAGCCGCACAAGGTTGCTAAGTTGCCATACAAATTATTTCAATGAATGAATCGACACCGGTTTATTATATACTAAAATGTATAGAATTCGGATTGTAATTAAAATCGCATCACAATAGAGTGCGTATACTTTTTTTACTAAATTATTTTATTATAATTATCAATTCTCTTATATAATATGAATATCATTATGTATATTTGCATTTTTTTCAACCTTCAATTCTACAACATATTCAACGAACTATTTGCTTTTTTTTTTCATTTTATTTTAATCCGCATAATAGTTTTCAAGAATTCTATATATTTTATGTATAAACTGGATCTCGACTAAATTTTCTGTTCATGCATTAATTTAAAATAAATCATCGTAATCTAAAAGTCATCGTAAATTAAAATATCGTATAATATTATTTAGTTCCAAAAATTGACAATAATAATAACCTACTAAACCATAATATTGTACTAGTGATTTATTATTATCTCCCGTAGTGTAAAGCTAGAGTGCACTTTTCACTTTTTATATTGAAATACTGTGACGGTTCATGATATTACTTAATTGCTGCTATTTTCGATGAACCATTTCAAAATAAAAAAAATATCAATTTCCTTTTCTTCTTTGTCATTCGTACAACAACTGAACAATTGCTTATTGTGGTATAAAATTGAAAATTTCCAATAATTTCGAATGCAATTTCAATTTTATATTTAGAATAATAATCACCTCAATTAATATTCACTACATATTTTAAATATGATTTTTATCATTTTCACTTTTTTTTCACAAATAATTTGTTATAGTAAAATATATATTGAAATATCAACACTAAACTACTGAATAAAAAAAAATAAACCTAAAATATAATCACAACAAAATAAATCAACGTTGTAATATTAAACAGAAAATCCAAGGACCCTTGTGAATTATGATACTCTAATTTATTTATTTTAAATGCAAAATATTTTCCTTTCGCTTTTTTATATAATAATACAGTTATTTATTTAATATATCTATCAATGTATTTCTCTTAACACTTGTTTATATAAATTTTTATTCTTTAACAGATTCCATGTTATAATTATTGTCATTAATTATTGTAATAAATAGTTAACTATTTACAGATTAGAATTTTTAACATTCACTTATGTAAGCAATCAATTATCAAATCAATTTTATTAGATGCGATAAATTTCCAATTTTTTTTTCTTTCATTTTAATAATTCAATAAGGAAATTAAATCTGATACATAAATTTTACAGTAATGTAATTAATATTGTTTTCTCGCCAATTTCGATTTAATCACACTAAAAAATATATTTTTTTACCATATTCAAATAGATAATATTTAAATTAATAATTATGTGAAATTTCGACTGCATAAATTATTTTTTATGACCAATTTTCTTTAAAAAGCAATATTTATGATAATGATGCATTTACATTTTCCATTTTTTTACTTGAATTAATAAATATAATTACAATACTATTCTTACCAAAATACCTATATGATCTAATGACAAATTATAAAGTTCGTAAATCAATATTGGATTATTATAACGTAAACTAACTGTAAAAGTTAGTTTGTTGACATTAAACGGCATATGTATCTAACGATCATCATTAAAGTTTTATTAGAGACAATACTCTACAATGATATATATGATGAACCGTTCTATGCTCCGAATATCGTGCTCGCCTTTTTAAGACAACTATAATAATGTTGGAGAAAGTTTTATTTTTTTCAATTGTTCCATACCCATATCGTAACAAGTATTGTGGACGTGCACAATGTATCTGTGAAAATATTCAATCAGCACAATAAAAGTTTCATTTTTAAACATTCCTACATTAAAATATATTAAATTCTTTAGAAAAATCAAATTAGAGCATTATACTCCAAAACGACCAATAGATTGTCACAATTTATTTTTATAACAATTAAAAAAAAATATTTTTCCGAAACGTAAATCAATTTTTATATGAAGTTGAATGCTTAACACTGATTTATATTCAATTTATTTCAGTTGAGCTCGTGTGTATCACAATCAAACACATTGTTGGAATATAAATCATTATTTAATGGAAATATATTACACGATGTTATACTTCAAATAGACCCTGAACCCCCTCATCAAATAGCTGATTTGGATGGACTAGAAGAGCAAGCGTTGATTGTCGGTAGAATAAGAAATTTTGACTGTATAATAAAAAATTTAAAAGCTCTTTATGAAGAAGAATTGGGACAAACATTGCTCATAGTGCCTGATTGTGTTGTAATTTCTAAAACACCAGAATCAAAAGAGGGCGTTGAAAATATGAAGCTTTTAATTTTATTGTTACTTGGTGCTGCCGTCCAATGTCCAAATAAAGAATTGTTTATCACTAGAATTAAAGAGCTTACTCTGGAAACACAACATGGTATTGTCGAATGTATTAAACAGGTACTAACTAGATTTATTTTTAATCTGAATTTTATTTTCATATATTTTGCGTATGTAAGTTATGATGAATCTCATATTTTAGGTAACCGATAATCAATCTTTAGTTCTAACACCTGATTCCTTAGAACTCTTTCAATCGCCAACTATGTATAATCACGTAAGAAGACTTGCAAAAGAACGGGACTATTATTTAAGCCATTGGGCAAACATGTTAATCAATGAAATTGCTATAAATGAGGACAACATTAGACCCCCAACCAAACCAACATCTTCAAGAACAACTTCTAACTTGTACAATTCGTCAACTTCCAGTGGACTTGAAAATAATCATTTAGCAGTTGAATTGGCCGATTGGAAAGCCAGATTACGAAAGCAAAGACAAGAACTGTGAGTGTAAAAATATGTATTTTTTTATTTGATATAAATATATTTACTGTTATTTACTTCAAATAGAAAAGCATAATTTAAATTTCTATGAGAACAAATTGTGTATTCACATCTATTGTTTTACATTCATTATAAATATGGAAATGAGAAATAATGAGAAAGGTTAGTTTAGCTTCATCTTCAAGTGTTTTTAATTGCACGGTTGAATATAATATTTGTAGTTCTGAAATATTATGTTTTTTACTCAAATCGCTCATTACATATTAAAATGTCTTAAATATATCCATAATGATCGTGTAATTAGTACTTAAAATGATAATACCAGATGAACTAATCAATGCGCATTTCAATATATTTATTAAAATTATAATACTTCTTTAAAAAATACAAGTCAGATGTAAAGTTAGCAACTGCATTAAGTATGTCTCTGGTATATTTATATGTTTAATTACATATACCGTAAAGCAACTATTGGAATATTCTCGAGCACTTTATAAAATTTCCGTTTTCAATTTGATTTTAGAGAGGAAAAATCCGAACAATTGGCTGAATGTCGTGAAGAACTAGAACATACAAAAAGTATTTTAAATAAACTCAAGATTGAAAGTCAAACTTGGTGCAATGAGGCTCGTAAAACAGCCGCATATAGAGACGAAGTTGATGCACTTCGAGAACGCGCCGAAAGAGCTGACCGGTAAATAATTTTGAAAATTTCTAAATTTTTGCAATTTTTTTAAGTCATTCATGCTTATAATGTTTATGTCTTTTAATATTAGTTTGGAGCAAGAAGTGCAAAAATATCGTGAAAAATTACAAGATATGGAATTTTATAAAGCTCGCGAATCGGAACTGCGCGATGATAACAGAATTTTGCTTGAAACCCAAGAAATGCTGGAAGAACAGTTAGCTCAGTCCAGATTACGTGCAGATAAAAGTCGCACACTTGAACAAGAGCTATTAAGAATGAAACAAAAAGAAAACGATGCTGCATTAGTAAGTATAATTATTTATTTTACACTTACAAACATAACGAATAACAATATTCTGATTTAGTCAATACATAACCTTGAATTCAATATAGTAACATTTATACATGATATGTTTTATAAATAATAGTTAAAGAAACTTATTATTCATTACACGAAATTTACTTTACATTACAGGAACGAGATATGGAGCAACAAAGAATACAAGAATTAATTGAGGAAAACTCGCATCTTAACTACATAATAAAAACGAGTCTGAACATGACAAATGTTAGCATGGATCATTCAAATGAGGATTCCGATCATGGAACTCAAGGGACAGAATCGGGCGATAATTCGCTTTCAGAACAACTTACTAATAACGCCCAAACGAGAGCTCTAAAATTAGAATTGGAAAATAAAAGACTACTATCTACTATTGATTCACTGAAAGAACAGTCATTTTTAGATTCGTCTGATAAATTTCTGGAATTGGAAAAAGAGAAAAAAAAATTGACACTCAAATGTGATCAACTTCAAGACACGTGTAACAGAATGAGTCAACAAAATTCAGAATTAGAAAATGCATTCAGGAACGCTCTGGAAGAAAATCGAAAACTACAGGATACTATTGATAATCAGAAAAATAATTCCGAACGAATTAATATTGAACGAGAATCCGATAGAAACAAAATTCAAGAATTAGAAAAGCATATAGAATCTGTGAATAATGACAAACATAAAATTACATTATTATGTGATTCTATAAAAAGAAGAGCGGAAGATCTGGAAAGATCAGTAGAAATAAAATCTAAAGAATTGGAAACGATAAAACCAATAGTTAATATGGCAGAAAAAACTCAAGAACAATTAGCCGAAGTGCAAAACAAAGTCGTGCAATTAGAAAAAGACAATTATCAATTATCGAAAGATGTTATTAAATTCAAAGAAGTAATTGAAGAAAAAGATATAGCGATAGATAAATTTTCTGAAAAACAAAATCATGATCAAAAAGAAATTGTTAATTTAAATAAACAAGTTGACTCTCTTTCCTCGCAAATGACAAAATTGCACGATTTAGAAAAGAAATCTCAGGATTTATCCTCTCAAACAATGATGGACAAAGAAACGATCGAGTCTCTTCAACACGACCTAATTGAAGAAAAACTTCATTCGGAAAAGGTCAAAGTTTGTTTAGAAAAATTGGGTATCAACACTACTGAAATTATAAAAAAAGAAGTTATTTTAGAGGACGTGGTAGAAAAAATTATGCGTAATACTGAAATATCTAAGATCGTCAGCGATGTGTACGTTAAATTAAATATAGATCAAATAAACGATGAAAAAAATTGTAAATGCAAAGAAAATTCACACAACAACACAGAAATAGAGCAGATAAAAAATAATTTAGTCCAATACGAACAGTTGGTCAATGAATTATCAACTCTAAAAATTGCACACGATACGTGTAAAGCTGAAAATGCGAAACTACAAGTGGCCATATCTACGCTTACTGCACAAAATGGTTCATTGGATTCTCAAAAACTTACCTTGCAATTGGCAAATAGTCAACTTGCAGCTGAAAAAGATGAAATAATCAAACAACTGGATATGATGAAATCGACTTACGATACTTTAATGCATGACCAAAATTCTTTGCAGACGTTACATGAACAGCTAAATTCAGAATATGAATCGTTACTCAAAGAACGAGATGTTCTCAAATCTTTAATTAGGGACTTGAAGCTTGAGAATAGGGAAATGAAAGAAGAGAGCGTTTTATTTGAAAAGAAAATATCTGATTTAATGGAAGAAAGGGAAATTTTGAGAACGGAATCTCGTAATTTGTGCAATTTGCGCAAAGAACATTCTAAACTGAAAGAAGACTTTAGGAATCTTTTCAGTGCAAGTGATCGACTAAAAAATGAATACAGACATCTTCAGGATGAATATAAAAATATTCGAGTAGAATCCAGCCAACTTAAATTGAGAAATACTGAAATGTCTGGGGAGCTAAATATGAAAACAGATATTATTAATAGTCTGGAATTGGAACATAACAAAATAGTACAACGATGTGAAGTAAGTATATTGATTAATTAAATTATATACTGCAATCAATCTTTTAATTTATGAAAAAATATTTAAACGAAACAAATTTTTATCTCTACTTTATTCCCTGAAATTGTAATATATAATTTAATCCTTAATTGTAATGAATTATACTATCATATATTAGTTTATTTTTTTTTTTAATTTCGTCTTAATTTTATTGTATATTGTTTACAGATGCTTATGCAGATGAACGTTACATTAGACGCAGATCGACGTTCATTGATGGATCATGTTTCATGTTTATTAACTCAATATCACGAACTACTAGCACATTCTATGGAAGATAAGCAGCATTATCATCAAGAAGAAAAAATGTTTGCTGATAAACTTAATAATTTATGTCGTCAGAAAGAAAAATTAGAAGAAAAAATAATGGAACACTACAGAAAATTAGACAACTGTACAATAAAGAAAAAAAGTTTTGGTTCTAATTGGGTCAAACGAGTTCGAAAAGCTGGTTCTGATCTAATAAGTAAAGTACCTTCCAGACATAGCAGACGATCCTGGAGCGTAGATGATAGTACAAAATCGCCACAAACACACGCGACCCCTGGTGGATCAGAATCTGGCGAATCCGACACTGCGAATAATGAAGATCCCAACAAAACTGAGAAATTTTCTTCAAATATGGACCAAGTCAGCTCCACATCTGCTACACCGTCGATTTCAAGTTTAGATTCTCCAAAACAAAATGCAGACACTTTCACTCGGAAGCTATCTCATAGCTCATTCCATGGTTCTCTCGGTGGCGGAGATGATGCCCTCATCAGAGCATCACTTCGTAGAAGACAGAATCATGGAAAAATGAGCAGTAGTCTTGTCAGTGGTCAAAGAAATAGTTTTCAAGGTTTTGAAGGAGCCGAATCTCCCACAAATGTAACCGCAGCGTTGGGTTTGTGTAGAGCTGGTTCTAGGCGAGCTGTATATTTAGCCGAAGACAACTCACAAGCAACGTTAACATCTCCAATAGAGTCAGAACTCGAAAAATCGAAAGAATCTCCTGAGAAATCAGAAAATCCTAGCACGTTCCTAGTTTATAATCGAATTTCTACAGTAATCGGTGATGGTGCAGCTCAGACCATGTCGCAACTACACGATAGTAAATCACAGTTAGATAATTCAAATATAGTTAAAGATGACAAAGATGCTAATAAATCGAACAGAACCACCGCTAAAGAAACTGCAATCTGGTATGAATATGGTTGTGTTTAAAAGTATAAATAGGAATTTTCTATGAAAGGGTTCCTAAAATGGTATTTTACTGAAAGGATGATTTTTTTTAATTATAGATAATTGGTACTTCTTCAATACGTTATAATTATTAATATGAAAAAATGTGATATTCGTTAAGTTATAGTTGTGTATTTTCTTTGAACCGTCTTTTTTTGTATTTTTGTATTATATATGTGGACATATTTTTAATTAAAACTTTTTTAGGATATCTTCATTTGATTCAAATTCGAATGAACGTTTTTAGACGTGAGAGTAATTAATCAAGTGACTTAGATTTTTGTGCCTTTGTTGCAATATCATTAATGAAAAATAATTTAATATTATTAATTAAATGCGCATTTCTAATTTAATAAAAATAAATAAATAAAACGTGTATAGGATTGAAACGCATGATAATTCATAGTGAATGACAATGAAAATCGAACGATTATAGTAAAAAGAAAAATATGTACAAAATACACATTATTTACTTATATTTTTTTTGTTTTTTGGCCCTCCTTAATAAAATATGAAATTATTAATTCATAAAAAAAGTCATGATACAATGTCATCATTTTGAGACATTTACGATTTTTTATTAAGATTTCATTGTCGCATTTTTATCAAAGTATTGTTCAAAATAACTGTGATTTTTTTTATTACGATTATATTAAAAGAAAAATATGTATTATTTTTAGTACTCGTTAATCTTGCCTTTATTTATCTTGATTTTTATTCGTAATAAGCACGACTAATACTAATGTGTTTTTTTATTATTATTATAAAAGCACAATATTATTACATTAGTCTAATATTTATTTTAATGCTGAATATATACCATTTACACATATAGTATATATATATATATATATATATATATATATATATATATATATATATATATATATATATATATATATATATATATATTCTTTTTGTATATTATTCTACAAAATAATATTTTAATCTTGTGCACTTTTTTTGCATATATAAAAACCCAGTCGTCTATTTTTTTTTGTATTATTTACAATTATTTCTAAATACGTATTCGTTATTGATAAGTTTAATTTATTTATTATCATCGCTAATAAACTTACCATATAACACTTATTTATATTTGAAGTACAATACTATTTATAAATTTACTTTATCCATATAATATTTTTTTTCATATTTTAATCTAAAAAGTGCTGATTATTATTATTATTATTGATACAATTTTAGATTGTATTAATAATATATTTCAATGCTAGTTTTAATAATATTATCATCACTGTGTGTAAATATATATATATACCATATATTTTTTTTCTGTAATGGAAAAATGAAATGCAAGTTAATTGCGCAATGTGCCTATTATATGATTATTTATAATTAATTAATATAAAATTCATTAGCAATTTGGCAATATTAAGAGTAGAGATGAACATATGATACAATCCGATTAGCCAAATCTATTATTTTTATGTAATATTTTGGCTTAATTTATAAATTAAACATCCAACTACTTGTTTTATTACTTTAAAAAAAATTGCTTCCATATTTTTTTATTAAAATATTGAAACCAAATCGCGACATGAGGATTCTTCAGGGTAGATATTCGCACAATGATATATAGTATTAATACTGGTGTTATGAGTGATATTCATTTTTTTTATAATCAATCAGTATTATATTTTTTGGTATTTTTCTTTGATATTATAAATTAAACGTTCATAATGGATATTGCTCTTCTGGACGGAAACCAGGGCTCCAAAGGCATTTATGGTAGGATAAGAATGGCAATTTATGATATATTTCCATGAATAGTAAAAAGAAAAACAAAAAGACTTTGACCGGTATTTTTATTTTTGTGTTGTGTATAAAATGTCTTTGGTTATGATTATATCGGTACTTATTATTATTTATAACGAATAAATTATAATATAATATAATAAAAAATGAGTTTGTTTTATGCAGTATTATTATCTCTATTGGTTGTATCTGGTAATATTTCCCATTGTATTTCAGATTGAGGTTTGAGTACCATCGAAAACGGTACTCCTCCAACAATAGCCGAATTTCCAGATTTAATATTCGCCGGCAGACACGACATAACATACTAAAAAAAAAAAAGAAAAACATTAATTTATTACGTGTATTTATAATTAATCGTACACGAGTGAATTAAATATATACCTTCGGCTGTGCGTCTTCGCACGACATGTAACCGATACACATGGACGGTGTCGTGTGTCCCCATAAAAATTCGCCGCGACTTCCGTCGTATCTCAGCCCTATGACGCCGGCCAATTTTTCAGGTATACCCCAAAGCATTGGCGATTCGCAAAAACTGTCTTTTAAACACTTCGATAACGCCGTCGTAGGACAGTCGCCCCTTAAACTCTCCGCTGCCGTTTTGGCTAATTGAGTTCGGACGAGATGCTCGCCGCAACCGGAAGTGCACGTCGCAATAGAAGGTACGGAAAAATCCGAATTTCCCGTCGTGGCCCACACTCCGCTGCCGAATGATGCCGCCTGACCGACTCTTCCCGGATGCTTCAGAGATACGCCGCCGGAACTGGCAGCGGCCGCTACAATACCGTTTGCATCAATACAAATGGCGCCGACCGTATCCAACGGACTAAATTTTAAATCAAAATGATCGCAATATCGCTTTAATTTCTTCCTGTAGTGTTTGTATTTTCTGAGAGCGCTCGGCGCTATCATCTTTTTGCTATCGACGATGTCTAATCCCGACATTTCTGCCCATTTCGTAGCGCCCGTACCGGTCAATATACAGGGTGGCACGCGACCCAATAGCAGACCTTCGCTTTGCTTATAGCATATTTTCTTCGCTAAAGATATAGGATTCTTTACGCCGGATACGGCGCCGCACGCTCCGAAATGAAGAGTTTGACCGTTCATTATGGATGCATCGCACTCGACAGTACCATCCCATGTTAAATTTGAACCGTATCCAGCATTGGTAAGTTTACTATTTTCTAATTCTATATTGAAAAAATAAATATATATATATATATATACAGTAATAAAAAATATCCCTTTACAATTTAATTGAATGTACAATATATTAATTTCAAATTGTTTGAACACTTGTTTAAAATAATTTTCAATTGAAAACTGCGAATTGAATTCTAATACAATAAAATAAATAGTTAAATTTATACCAATAACAGCGGCCTCGACAGCGTCAGTTGAATTTCCACCTTCGTTTAGCACTGCGGCCGCTTTTTGACATGCTAAATTGCATAATTTTTGATAATCTCTATTAATATCCAAATCCTTTTTGTGATATCCGGCACCTGATAACGAAATATAACAATTTGAAAAAGAACAATAATATTACATTAAATGGTAAAAAATATTAGTAATGATAAAATTAATGACAAAGAGATTTATTTATTATAAATACTATTTAGCGGAAACTATTTTGTTTTATAATGTTATTTCATTAATGTAAGCGTTTTATACGAATATTTTCATACCCAAATGAACCGCTATAAAACCGCTCATGACAAACGTTTGTTATTTTGATGCGTTTGTTGACAGCTTCTTTTGGTCTAAAGAACAGAATATATGTCTTAAACGCAAATGCCACATAAATAGCGTTACTAAATATTTTTTTATAAAAATAAAAATATGTATTTTTTAGAAACTAAATTTAAATCTAAATATGTATTTATTTAGATTTAAATAAATATTTTGATTATTTTTGCAAATTTTAAAATAATCTTTATATATAATATATCTTAATAATAAATGCCACAGATTAGATTATAAAAAAATGTATTTCAATTTTTCAAAATTGAAATGCTACTCACCTATTATTCTTATAGACGTTAAATTATCTATCCATAAAAAAAATTCATTAACTAATTAATAAATTCTTAACCATTCCATTAATAATCTCTATTGAGCGCACTGAAAAATACATATTTTTCAGTGCGCTCAAAAGTCCTGAAAAGCCTGATATTAACTATTTTCGATTTTATTTATAAAGGAACAATACTAACCTTTTTTTATATAAAAAAAATCTATAAAATCAGCTACAAGATAAAGGAAAAATACAACAATAAAAATGGATAAATTTTCGTTAAGATTGAAGCGAAACTTGTTATTCTTATAAACATTTTTATTTCAATTCATCATCTTACATTTTACACAGTACAAAAAATTTACTTGCCTTTAAAATGAGGCAAAAATTATGAGTCACATTAATAACTTTAATGAAGGAGTTAGAATGTAATAATCTAAATATCTACAAAAATTTCATCAGTTAAATGTACAAAAAGTCATTCTAATAATTATACAAATAACTTAATAGTCTTGCATGGCTTCACAGACGGTGATCAGTTAGGAATGATCACTATTTATATAATAATAATAATAATAATAATATACGTACATATGTATAAAATATAAATGCACCTTTTAATGCGATTACAAGGTGGGCGAAGATAAATTACTAAATATTAATTAATTACTTCATGTTATACACACACACATATAAATATATATATATATATATATATATATATATATATATATATATATATATATATATATTATACGCGCTAATAAGAATCGTTGTTTTATTATTTTACACAGTTTTGAGATCAAGGAGAATCATAATGGAAAATCAATAAAAGCAAATCACAGTTTGTATTATTGTTGACTTTCTTCCATTATTACACGCACAAAACAAAAAGTATATTTATAATTAATTTACAGCTTCATAATAATAATTTATATATAAGCCATCATTATTTAAAAAAAAAACTTACACGTCGAAAATCGTTTACAATAGAAATATTGAATTGGCACTTTTCAGCGAATCCGTTCATTCACACATGCACATAGATAATGGAAAATATACGCTTTCTCGCTATGACTCTCACTTTTTACATTCATCATTTATTACAATATACAACATAATTACTTTTTTTTCAAAACCGTTTTTTTTTTCACTACATTATATTTAAAGTGTCCAGCCTTGTTACATTACATTACATTACATATACATATATATATATATAAATATATAATATTTAAGGAGAGTCTGATCTTTTTTTTTTTTTATTAAATTTTCAGCAATTTATTATTTACGCTCAGAGAAATTTCATACAAATATCAATCATACATTAATAAAATATTGAGATTTCTCTGAAAAACATTTTCGCAAATTATTGTTAAGTGAGCAATTTGATAACTAATACTAACAAAAAATTACATCCAAAATCAAAACAGCTATACTTTTTTGTGTATGTGTGTGTTTGTGTTTTTTTTTTTTGATATACACAAATTTTTAATGCACATTAACGTTCAATTTTTTTTCTCAATAATCGTATAACATCTAAATAAAGCTGTGACAAGCGAGGGATTTCACAATTAACATACTTTTTTTATCTACAGGAGCGGGCACTAGTGCATCTTACAGATATAAATTATTAGTGACAGGAAGATGAACCGTGCATTTGCATTTTACATCCCAACACTTTACAATTTACAAACTTATTTATTACGAATAATATTTTTAATAATGATAGTGATAATGATAATAATAATAATAGGATTCTATATAGTAAAACCCTCCTAACCCAAAATATACATAATAAGATATTTACAATAACTATCGATACATACACACATATATATGTACGTATATTCATACATATAAAAGAATCTTTATCACAACTAAAAATAATGGTCGATAAAAAATATTTACAGTGCGAAAGAGCGTCAGAGAACTTAGTTCCATATAATAATAGTAATATGCACAAATATATAGGGACAAATATACGTTATTATCCAAATATATATACAAAGTTCGTAAACTAATGAGACACTTATGATTATAAACTAAAATACACCTATTAATCGACTTTTAGAAATCGACTGCATTTGGCACCATAGACGAACGGACCTTGCACAATCAATCAGTTGTAGAAAAGTGATTAAAAAAGACACACTCGATATCACGGCGGAAGTTATAAACGGATCACTATTTCACATATTTGAAAGTCCGTCGACTATACGGCCAAACGCAATCGACCACTTATATTTAACATGTACACACATACACATATAATTGAATATACATGTACACAATTTTTTTCGAAATAATATCACAAATAGCTAAGTAGAAGTGTTGGAAAAAGTTACAAATGTATGACAATTAACATTTAATTCGTTGTTTCCTTAAACAAAAAGATTCACGGTAACATTTCCTTCTTTATTTCATCTTTGGGAGTATCTGTGGCTGCATTAATATCAGTAGCGGCTCGTTGTAAACAATCTAACGAATCTTTTACGGCATGATAGATAATATTTTTAATTTGAAGTTTATCTTCGTGGTTCGTATGTGTATCAGAAAGATCTCGAAATTCTTGAGTTAAATGGAAACAGTGAGATACGTTTTCAGGAGAAACAAAATCTTCGGCTACTTTAATACAATCGTGAAGATTGCGAACCTGATGAGGTGCACCGGCCGGAATAAAAACTGCATCTCCCAAGCACTGAGCTACTGCATAACCTTCTACCCTATATTCTTTATATAACCGCTCTCTAAGAGCCGCATCTAAATAACAGCTTTGATCATGGATCGGATCGTGATGTGGCTGTGGGTGAGCACCCCTCTCTATTGCAGTCTTATTGAGTAAGTCACGTATTTTATCAGCATCTCTGGGATTGTATATGTGCCATAAAGCGCCAGGTAATTCTCCCCGTTCGCGCACCCTTCTCCTCGTTAGAATATCGCATCCGGCCTCGTCGATCGCTCGATAAGCCTCTTTTGTTATTTTATCGCCAACGTCTTTAGGACCGCTGACATACACCATAACATTAACAGCATCGCTGACGTCCAAATGAAGATTTGTAGTTCCGTGTCCTGGATGCAAAGCTGATCCATAAGCAGTATACATTTTAGGACCAAGATCTGGACGAACGAAACATTCGGGCAAACGAGATGCAAGATTCAAACGACCCGTGCGTAGAGTATACTCTTGTAAAGGAAGATTTTTCATGAGATCCGCAAAACGAGCTGGAAGTAATTCGGCAAAATCTTCTCCTGGAGGCCAATCCTTTAGTTTTAAAAGCATTGGTTCACCATGTTCATCTTTCAATCTTTTAGTGGTGTGCTCGAAACCATCCCAAAATTTCTTCATCGGCTGATTAGGAACTATATTTCCAGTAATACAATTAATAAGGTCGTTCTTTTCATCACCAAAATCGCGTGAAAAACTTTCCGGAGTCCAAAGATCTTTATTCATATTCCTTAAAACATCAGACACAATAACAGGTTGACCTCGTTTCCATTGGTCCTATGAAATTAAAAAAAAAAAGTTAAGTCACAACTTACAACTAAAGTAAAAACAATTGCATTTCTAAAATCTTATTGTATACCTGGAAAATTTTATAGTTGCCAGCATGAGTAGGATCTAATAAGCGTAATAATTTTCCATCACATAACCATGTGTGAGGAGTATCTGGATAAAGAACTTTCGATTCCAACAACGTCATTATTCTAATTGGTAATTGTTCTTTTCCTGATATATTATTTCTATGATATCGTCTTACAAAATGTTTCAATTCAAACGGTTTTACATCCATATCAGCCTCCCTATCTTCATCTTTATTTTCGTTAATACTTGATATCACATCGTCCAATATATCTAATCGTGACTTTTTAATTTTTCCAGTTCCATTAGTAGGAGAATTTTCTCCACTGCCTGATTTGTTATTAGAAGGTCTTATAAGCAACTCTCGAAGTGTAGAATAGTTTTCTCCAGATTCAGAATCTGAACTAGAGGAATCATCATTCACATCTTTAGTGGCATTTTTAATGGGAACGTCAGATAACCAACTAAGCGCAGCACTATTGTTTTTCGGTTTTCCTGTATTCTCCGTAACACCATTAGATATAACTTCTTCTTTGTCTTGTCCTTTGATTTTCTATAAGGAAAAAACATCATAATTTTTAAACTATTCTAAAAATTTATAAACGCATTAATGGTAGGTAAGTAAATTAATACCTTTATTAATAAATTTCGACAGGCTTTAATAGCAGATGGTGAAGGTGGGGTAAGTGGAGGACATTGACAGAAACGTGGCACACCCCATAATGTTGAAATTAGATGAGCACTACGTCCAATTTTTGTTAAAGCATCACCGGCAACTATTTGAGTTGGCATAAGACGAGCTTGTTCGTGTGGAGCACGGGAAGTGCACGTTAACCATCCATACTCATCGCGTTCACGAGCTGCACTGTTACCTGTACTCCAAACTTTCCTATCACCTTGTGCACGACTCTGAAGAATAGATTCAAAGTTGAGACGATATAGTACGGAAACTTCAAACAATTTTATTTCAACTTTAAAACTTTGCTTACCTTATAACAATCCAAACATACAACAAAACCGCATTTACCACAAGCCCAGTGAAAATTAAACAATGTAGTTTCACACACATCACACATTTCTCGCACTCCCTGCACAACTCTTTTCCATGCTATTGTTTTATCTAAAAAAAAATATATATATATATATATAAAATAGAAAATTCACCTTCCATTATTGTATTTAAAAATATAAAATAATATATACCTTCGTTTAAATTATGATTTTTAGCTTCACATTCTTGTTGTAACAATTCACAAAATTGATCACCAATTTGTCTCAATAAAAAACAGCTCATTTCAATATCCAAATCTTTAACTCCATTAGATTGTAACCACAGTTTTCTATCTTCCTACAGTTCAAAATATCTCTATTTAATTTTTTATTATAACTAATTAAACATATAAATTGATTTTAAACTATACCTCAGATGGATCCTTGTTGGGATCAGAGAATCCAGCAATCGCTAATTGACCATTTTTAGTGTATCGAAGCCGTCTAAATGCATAGAATCGACAAAATATATTGGGCATGTTTTTTGAACGTTGATGAGGTGTCCAACGACATTCGCGACACTTCGCCAACTTGGGAGCAACATCACAACAAGCACCATCTTGGAGAAAAGATTCACCAGTTTTTTTAAGTTGATTTATTGGAGGTTTATTAAATGGTGCCCCAGGAGGGTCGTCTTTTGATCTTTTATTTCTAATAGGTTCATCATCTCCTGTTTTATCGCTTTTTGAGTTTTTTGGCCGCCTTCCCCGCTTTCTAGGCTCTTTATCTTTTGGTTCTTTTGTACTATTACTACTCCCACCGTTAGCCGTTCGTTTAACTACTGATGAATGATTTAAACTCGCACCAGAATCAGAATCTTTATCACTATTACTTTCTTTATCACTATCACTTGCAGTATCACTTAAAGTAGAGTTCTTTTTCTTTTTTATATCATCTATTACAGATTTTCGTGAACCTCCGCCTTTTTTTCGTTTTACTTTAGGCGGTTTTCTTTTTGGTGGACTTTTGACATTTCTTTCTTGATCAGAACTCGAACTGTCTTCTAATTTACCACGGGAATCGTCGCAATGGCCATTCATTTCTTTTTGATTCGATTTTCGAGATACTTTTAAAGGTTTATTTCTAATAATACTGTTCACTGCCATTGAACCAACATTATTAAACGCTAATACTTCTGGACTGCGAGTAACTAAAGGTAACATCACACTACTCCCTCCTCCATTACCTATCGACTCCTGTTCGCCTTCTGGAGCTGTTTCATGACGTTGAAGCCAAGCCTTTTTTAAATGCCGAACAGGTGCATTATTATCTTTAGGACTACTGGATGGTGCTGGAGATGCAACTTTGACAGGTGTGATTGAAGGTAACGGCGAAGGACACGAAGAAGACTGGACATTTGTTACTTCAGTCTCTCCAGTCTTTTCCACACATTCTGTTAAACTTGGAGGTCGAACTGCACCATCTGCTGAAGGGATTCTAACTGGCGAATCAGTCACAGTTCTGGGTGCCGGCGAAGTACAATAAGCCGCGGTATTCACCATTGTCGTTATTGTCGTAGCTGCACTTGCAATTAAAGGGGTAGGTTCACTGACACGAGATAATAAAGGTGAAGTATTATTAACCAAAGGATATTGTTGAATTGGCTCTGCACGGAATGGAGGACCGGGTGGTTCTATTCTTCTTTTCTTAGAATCAACACCGCCATCAGATATATGAACTGGAGTCCCACGTCGTTTAGGAGATCGATCCGAATCTTCTCTCTCAGAAGACATTCCCAAGTCCAATGGTTGTGTTTGATATGCTAAAGGCATAGGAGCTGGATGAGCAGCTGGCGGAGATGCACCAGGTGGTAGAAATGGCCTTGGATCTCCCCTCCAATGCGCAGGCGGAGGATGCGGTGTTGAATATGAAGTTGATATCGTATTCGCTTTTGATGTTAATGGTATTGGATTAAGAGGAATCGGAGGTTCTTGTGCTCGACAAACTGGAATACCGCTAGTAATACCTGCATTTGGTTTACCATATATGTGAGGAGGAGCTGGACTAGACACTTTGGGTTTACTAGGTACTGGTGGCGGAACAGAAGTAGGAACTGGTGTATGGTACGTATATCCACTAGGAGGCCGAGCATATCTATCCATTTGTTGCGGTGGTGGATGCTGAGGATGCGGCGATTGAATTGGAGTTCTACTTGTAATAGGAGCAGGAGAATTATGTGGTCTTCCTCGTTGAACTACAGGTTGAGATGGAGGAGCATTTCTATAACTAGAGGTTGGCTGTTGCGAAACAGAAATATAGTGCGCCGGTACATCGTTTGCTCTTAACTTTGGTGAGTGTCCAGAATGTATTTTGGGATCTAACGAATGGTGCGATATTTTGCCGTCATGTTTAACAATAACGGAATTCTTCAATTCATTCATTAATGGAGGAGGCGTGGGAAGCGAGTTATCTCGATCTCTATCTAATGTTTTTGTTATAG
Source organism: Leptonema lineaticorne (assembly GCA_024500535.1). Lineage (NCBI taxonomy): Eukaryota > Metazoa > Arthropoda > Insecta > Trichoptera > Hydropsychidae > Leptonema > Leptonema lineaticorne. The sequence continues at coordinate 16,769,645 of JANIJI010000009.1, read as the reverse complement.
TCAAACTATTATGTATTTGTGCCGGATTTATATGTTCATTCTTGTGTTTACTATCATGATTTAAATAAGGTCCGGGATGATGATATTGAGAATAATTGAAAATATTAAAATTAGGTTCTCCTTTTGGTAAACCACTAGGAATTGAAGTTTTTTCAATTGGCTTTTGAGGTATCGTAATTCTACTATGAGCAGGAGGTGGCGGATATTCAGCTTTATTAGGAACACTAGGAGGCCTTTGCACCTATCGAAAACATAAAAGATTATTTACAAAATTCAGAAAAAATATTAAATCAAAAGGACTGAACCCTTACAACAGGCGGCGCATAGTATGGTCTCTCTCTAACATCATTTCTAATTCTATCGTTAACTAACGCTCTTTCGTGCTCTTGAGCTACAGTATTTCTATTTGGAGGTGTTAAACTATTTATAATATTCCAAGATTCTCTCTGAAATAACAAAACGAATTAGGAAAAAAAATCATTTTAAAACAAAAATACCATTCGTTGTTAAAAATATTTTATCACCTTCTGATTGGCAAGCCTAAGAGACTCTTCAAAATGTTTATGAACCGCTTTTTCTTGTCTTTCTTTTTCTTCTCGCTCTATTTTTTCCCTTTCGCGTGCTCTCTCATTCCTTTCTCTCTCCTTTTCTCGATCTCTCATTTGCTGATTCTCTTGTTCAAAACGAATTTCATGTTCTCTTCTCTCCCTGCAACAATGAGGTAATTTAGACTTGGAAAACAAAATTTTATATACAATCTTAACTGAGCTAAAAATCGACGTATTCTGTCAAAATCAAAAATAAAAAGATTGCAACTTATTTATCGTAAAATAATTCTTCACTAAAGAATAACGCATAATTCTTAATTTTTGTTAATAAAAAAAACAATAAATATTAACCTCAGCAATCGATCGTGTCTTTCCCTTTCCACATAATCATCAGAATATCGCTTCCAGATAATATCGTGTGAGGCGTAGAGCTGTGGTGGTGGTGGAAGATGCATCAACTGTGAGGGTTGAAAATGCGCAGATTGATGACTCGGAGGAAGTCCAGTAGGCTGATGAGATCGATGCGACTGTAAAGGTTGATGCTGATGATGAGTCGTCGTCACCGCTGGCTGATGATGCTGAGGAGGCAGCTGATGTTGGGGAGGCATTCTATGCGTTAAAGGTAACGGGTGGGGGTGTGGATGCTGAGGATGTGAAAGGGTGTGCGAATGTGAATGCGAATGCGAGAGCGAGTGCGAGTGAGGATGCGGATGCGGATGCGCGATCGTCTGCGAGTGAGGATGCGCCATCGGCGGCTGGTTTGGCTGCGTCGGCCTCTCGAGAGAGCGCCTAGGCGTTTCGTGATCTTCCGGGACGCTAAGGGCGCTCGACCGCGACCCGGACCGCTCGTCCCCAGAGGCACCTCTCAAACTGCCAAGGCCAGAGTCGCTCCGGTCGTCGGCGAAGAGTCGACCCGACTCGTCCATCCTGAAGGCATCGTCGCGTCGTCCGACCGCGACTATTGTCGACGATTCGTCCAGTGCCGATCGAATTCTCACTTCATCGCGGCCGGGACCCCCGTCCAAGCCGGGACCGCTCCCGGCCGCCTCCGAGATCGCCGCTACTGCCGTGACCGCTTCAACGCAATCTGGCGATCCCGAGTGTTCTTTCTCTTCTATCGAACCACTATTTTCGTCTTCCGATGGCGGTCTTTCTTCGACTTTCGGTTCGGGTTTGGATTCGGATTCAGGTTCCGGTTTTGGTTCTATATCTGGCACGGGATCGGGATCGGGCTCGACTTCACTCTTCTTCCGTGCTTCTTTAGCGTCTTCGTCCTCTAATTTGATAGCACTCTCAACCACTGTGTCATCCTTTCGCTCCTCCGGTTTTTTTATTGATTCTGTTAAAGAAAATAATATCTATTAAAATAACTTAATTATTTCTCAACTAAATATAATACATATTCTTTGTACATTTTCAAGTAATGAAACGTACGTAAATAGAAAACTTATTACTCTCTATTTGAAAAAAAAAAGAAATCTGAAATATTTCATTACAGAAAGAAAAACGTTATAAATGAACTGAGCCGCTACATTTTCAAGTCGATTAATAGTTTATACAAATTGTGCTCTCTTTTTCACTAATTATTATAAAACCTGATATTATAAACAAAATCGATTAAAAGAAAGTTCTAAATTATAAATGCAAATAAATTTAAAAAATCGAACATTCCCAACTATTGCATTTAACCGTTTTTAAAATTATTATTGTGATGCGAACGTAAATTGGGAAAATCATTGGAATTTGCAGAGCATGAATCGCATTGGCGTACGTCCAAAGCCAAAGCAGAATGCGGAAAGAGTGCTCTTCATCAATTCTCTTTGCGGAACAAAGAAAAAAATAGAAAAAAAAAGAAATATCTTCAAAAAAAAATTACAAACGAAACAAGAACTAAAACGTGCAAACGATTTAACGAATGTTTTTTTTTAAACAAATCTCTCCACAAATACGTAAAAACTTTAAACTCATTATTTTCAACTATTCATTTGTGATATTAAAAAATCAATATTGTTTATTATATACACAAAATTAAAAATCAGAGAATTGAGTTAACATAATATTAATCTCCAAATATAATCATCGACAATACAAAAATAAAACAAAAAAGTTTTATTTGATGTATATTTTAACTCTAAATATAATAGTAAATATAATATAATTTGCAATATTAAACGTGTTTTAATTTTCACACGCGTTTAATAAACGCTATATATAATATATAGTTTAATTTATGAAACGGTTACATTACAACATTTCCTATTTCATTAAAAATTTTCACTTAATGAATTTTTCAATTTCCCCTCAAAGTGTACTACTAATAAAATTTTGTAATAAATAAATAACATTACAGAATCAAAAGAATATTCTTATAAATAAATAATAATGAAATTTAAAAAAAATAAACAAATACAAACTATTATACAAAAATCTCAAACCCATAATAAAAGTAAATACATCAATATTAATATTTCATATTTATTTATTTATTACTTGTATAATACATGCAAAACCGAATCAGGAATACGAGCAATGTAATCGCAATAAACTGCTCAATTGGTCTACGATCAGACTAATTTATGCAACGAAACGTGTAATTTATATACGCGATGACAGAACATGGCAGCAAACCATAAGTAGATAAACATGAAATTGTATCGTATAATATATATATATATATATATATATATATATATATATATATATATATAAAATATAGAGTATATGTTAGAAGGCATGTGGCACATAAGTAGGCGGTTTTTATTCCGAATGACATCATTTGCATGCATGCACAGGCGTGCACTCTGGCCAGATTCTGATGATTCAGTTAAAAAAAAAAAGAAAGAAACCGTTACGACCAGACAACAGGCCGCTCCACATCTGCTTTGTCGAATTTTCGTCTTATCTTCGAGAGAAAGAGAGAGGACAGAAGTGTCGTAAAATGAGAATTAAATGTCGTTATAGTTATCGCAGGCGCCGCTTTCACGTTTAAATTTAAGATTTAACTTTTTCTAAACTTCTATTATTTCACATATATTAAATTAGATTTCTCAAAAAATAATAACTCGATTCTAGTCCATTTTGATAGACATCACATAATCGTAATTATATTTTTATTAATAGTTATTTATTACATATAGATCTTTCGGTCTAAAAAAATGTTTAAGATATGAAAAACGATCGATTAACTGAATGCTTATTCTGTAATAAAAAAAAAATATCACATTGACGAAAATAACAACGACAAACACGTAAAATTATAATTTTGATTCGAACCTATTAAATATTTTTACATAGCGGATTCGAACAAAAATCATTTGATCATAAATTATGCTTAATTATGTTAACTGTTGCATAAAAATGCGGTTGGTGTTTAGAGACACACACAACACATTGCCAAGAAATCGCAGTGTTCATTCATTTTGAATAATATAAATAATCGCGATATGAAAATTACCTTGAGAATAATTATAAATATAGATAGATAGACGTTTAAAAATGAAACAAACTTTGTTTTATTTATCGCATGTTGACCCATCTGCAATGGCAATGCACTGTCATAAACGAACCAGAACAAAATAAGGGTGAATGCTAACAATGTCCGGGGAAAACGTTCGATCGATACCCAGCAAAACGGGAATGCGTTTTGCAGGGGCAGGTGCACACCTAACATACATCTGTATAACTATCCCTCTACATATATATATATTGCACATAATGTATCCCAGGTTCCTGAGGGTTAAAAACGCGTCTTGCATTCAAATTCGACATTATATAAAAACATATGATTCATTCATTCATTCAACGTAAATTTCGATACATGTTACAAATATCATTATCGGCTAGCATATGACTACTAAAAATCCGTATGTAAATTACGCAATTGTGCTTTATCCGTGTTCAATGTAATGCAAGGTCCAAAAATAATATGTTGAAATCTTTATATATAAAAAAAAACTGATCGCCTATACAAACGATAAATATACGAAGATAAATAACAAAAAAAAACTCGAAAGGTTATTTATTACATATATTTTAACAACTTTCTAGATAAGACCTGATTCAAACATAATTAGTTTGTATCGATCAACTCTCCTTTCAAATTTTAATTCCTTCATACAGTTTTTTACATTTAATAGTTGTTTATTTCATCCCAATTAATAATTCTTACACATTGAGAAAATATGTTTTACAAATATAAATTTTAAAAAGAAAAACACCAAAACAATTAATAAGAGTGAATATAAACGGAATGAAATTTAAATAGAGGTCACATCGATTTTATACTCCCGATACTATTTACGTAGTATTTAGAAGTTAAATAAACAAAATACGCATTTAACAACTATTTGTTTAATAGCATATAAATACGTATAAATAGTGACACTTTACTTACATAGTGTTTAACAAACAATCCAATCTAGCAGAAAGGTCGATATAAAGTGATTAGTTTTAATAAATATAAGCAAACCCTACCTCTAATTCACTCAAGACAAAACTAACAAAAAATAATCTATAATAGGAAATAGAAAATTAGATGGCTATATAAACAACTATGTGTATTTTAATATTTTATTATATTATATTTCAACCTAAAGATATTTTAAGTATTAATTTCTAAACTTTCTTACAGCAATAAAAAAAATAGAATATTTACTATATAAACAAGAAAAATACATGTTGATCGAAATAATGATCGAATAAATATTACACAAATACAACGCGTCGGCTTTTTATCATTAAATACAATCAATGTCAATAAGTGTACTAAATTAATTAAATAGTAATCACTTTTCTTTACAGATACAAACAGAAAAAAATAATTCTAAATTTGATATTGAAATTCATGTTTTTATGTAAATAAATATACGATATAAAAAAAACAAATATTATTTTCCGATAAACCAAGATTTTTATGCAAAATACATGTAAATTCCATATTTATGTTTAGAAATAATTATTTAAAAAGAAAAACATATTTTGTATGTCATATTGAAAATCAAAACAATCGCATAACTTGAAGTTATAAAAATTAAACTTTTAGATGAAAAAATAAGTCCGCATATTTACAAACAAAAAACGAATAAATATTCATTAATTATAATAATAACGAAACAATTATATTTACATATTTATATTGTATAAAAAAAACAGATTATAATAGATAGAATTGAATATTATGAATAAATATTTTAAGAGTAAAATTGGAATAATTTATCTCTATCTGCGCAATTTGAACCCATGAACTATTTTCGTAGAACTGGTTAATCGTGTTAAATGGAAGGATTACTACATTTCTCATTTCCCATGCAATTACAATGTTATGAACCGGATAGGAAAAACAAAACTCGATAGTAAAGCAATAAATAACCTTATCTAATATCTAAAAGCCTAGAGCCAAGAAAAGCCTCGAAAACAAGTCTTTTTCTATTACATAAACGTAGTAAAAATGTCGTAATTCCTTATATATTGCATTTCAGTAGTAAATATTTTGTATTGGCCTAGACGTCTAATACTAGTAGAAATATTATATATAATATAAATCTGAAATTTTCTATTTAATTGCTACGTTTTCATGGACAAAAACAATTAATTAACAATTGTCGCTAATTTATTCATTAACGGATATGAATTTTTTTTGTAATCAAAATCGTTTCGATTAACAGTAGCCTCGTCCAAAATAACGGAATAAAAAAACCGAAAACACTGTCATTAGATCATTTCGGCGGAAATATTGCGAAGTAAAAAAAAATATATAACATGCTAGATGGAAAAAAAATTGAAAAATATAAAATAATATTTCAAAATCACGCAATTCAAGTTATATTTTAAAAGTGTCACGAATCCGATAAACTCGTCGATTTATCGCAAAGTATATAAATATATCGACGTTTTTTGCTTCATAAACGATATCTTAAATAAACATATTTGTATGTATAATATCCAAATATATTCGATATATATATTGATGTACTTATCACAAAAAAATCTAAATTATAAAATAAAGATAAATTTAACAGTAAATGTGTATCTATCTAATAATATACTACTTTTTATTGTTTTTTTATAATATATAAATAAATCGCTGTTACGATTCTTTTTAGACTTAATATGTAATTTAAAATAGTACGGTCAACAAGTAAACATTTTTTTTTTACTAAAAAACTTAATATAAAGTTGCATGCTTTTCAATATGTTAAGCATAAAAATCGTTAATGCAGTTTTTTATCCACAAATCAAAACATTCCTATATCTTCAAAAATAATCAAAGTATTTTAGAACAAAAACAAATACGTAATCGAAAATCGAAATAATTCATAAACCTATCTGAGACCGTATATTGTAAAAAATATCGATTTAAAACTGGATTATGGCATTATTTATACCATCACACAATAATAAAATACAATAGTTATACGATCGTTTAACTTTATTCTATCCCGTTTTACTATATTTATTATTCCGAAATAACTAGATTTTTTTCCATATATTAATTAATTAAGAAATACTGAGCTGAACTTTGACGATGAATACATTATAAGTGTATTTAGCACGTGTCGACGAGCATTGGAAAGTTGAATGTGTAAGTTAAAAGCGCAGAGTGAAAGTCGAGAACGTGCACACATAGTGCGTAATATTATTAAATTATTGTACTCAATATAATAATATTCAATTAAATAACAATGCCAACAACACAATCGGTATTCTTTTAACTTTTTAAGCACTCGGAAGTATTATAGTATCGCGTTCCACATTGCGCTGCACCGATTTTTATTTTATTTTATACATTTTACATATCACTGAATAATGATAATAATTCACTGAATATTTTCCATCCTTTTTTATAATTCGCACTGCAAATCCGTGACGTGTTTGTTGTACACACTCAAAATTTCAATACACAACAACACATTTCACAATAAAAACTGCTTCATTTATTTACAACACTCATTTATTTATGACTCGTTTTGATATTCGCACCGAATTAAATTGTACACATAAGACAACGTAATTCAATAGTCTCGATTCCGCTTTACCTTCTTAAGATACATTGCAGATAAAGGTGGTAATAACAAAAGAAGAAATCGATAACGTTGAATTTTTATTTGCTTCGGTGAAATCGACCCCGATTGCAACACTTTCGTTTCTTTGCAGCCGAACCCGCAGTGAATATATAAAACGCATAACATATATTTAGTCGCTGCTTTAACATTTAACTAAACGAATGAAAATTGTCGAATTCTTGTTGTACACTCTTAGTCTTTCTAGCGAATTCCTAATAGCCTACGAATGGATTTTGCAAATTCTACAACTTATAAAATGAATTTTATATGTATTATATGTATTCGAAAAACAATCCAAAATATATACGACGTTTTTATAATAAATGTAAAAATAAAAGCTCGCATATCTCGTTATTAAAAAGCAGAATTAAATTATAATGCGTGAAAATCCAAAACAAATATTAGGTCAAAAACGAATTATTATATCAAATTATACATTGTTCCGATACAATTTTATAGTGAAAAGAATGCACGAAACAAAAATTACTATCATTTTTATTTTATTGTTGAAAAAAAAACAGTAAAAATAGCGATAATTCTAAGAATTCTATGTATCTCATAAATATGTACTATGTTGAAGAAAAAAAAACGAAAACGGAAATCGGCGGTTAAATTTATGCGTAAAATTCATCGTAATACATATAATGCTTGAAAGCAAAACAATCACCATGACGAAATCGCAGAATACGATTATGTATGCAAAAATAAATATAACGTATTCATATAATATAATAAAAAAAATCGCTAGCAATTAATTATACATATTTTTTTTTAATGTATATAACACACGACGACACAAATTCCGGTAAAATCGATTTTTACTATATCACAGTAATATGAAATCGGTTCGTACGGTTCTTTTGTTCGCAATTATAATTATATAGATCGAATACCGTTAATAAAAAATTAAACTAAACTAATTTTAAACGACGAATCGCTAACGTTAGTGTCGAACTTTCGACAAGCGAAATTATTACTGCGTCGCGTTACGCAATCGAAAGCCGGAAGAGGAATTCGACAAAGTTTAAAAAAAAATTAATCGATATTTTTCAAATTAAAAACGAGCAAAAAGTTGCAAAAAATCGCCGACGTCGCGCAAAGTCCGTTCCGTCGTCGCATCGTTAACCGAACGCGAATCGTATTAAAACTCGCCGAAATTACGTCGGATCGAGCTTTAGCAATGCGACGAAGCGAAGTCGGATTAAAACGGCGACCTTGAAACTTTTTCGAGCGCGAAGCCGCTTTCGAGGTAAAAACGAGACCGTATTCTGTAAAATTTTGAACGTTTCATATTTCGACCGAGTTTCGAGGACGCGGGGGTCGGACTTTTGCGTTTTCGACACCTCTAATCGAACGGTTTACCGAACTCGAAATCCGAAAAACTCGCTTCGCTTTTTTTCCGTTTCGTTTCCGGACTTTTAACGCGTTCGGTGGAAATTTAAATCGATCGCTTTTCGTTTTTCGTTTTTCGAACGAGAAGTGCACTTTTAAAGAAACACATTTTCGGAGCAAAGAAAAAAGCGAAGCCGTCGAAGCGCGCCGTGAGATGGCGACGTCGTCGCGACGAAACTTGTAAACTTGGCAACGGGAACAAACACTGGAAGCGCTCGGGCCACGCGAGATAAACGCGATATAAACGCGGAGAAGCGCAACTCGAAGACGGACCTTAGTCGAAGTCGCGCGTACCTTTTTCCTCGCGAAGACGGACCGCTTACGTAAGACCGACCGCACGCGGCGATTTCGTTTCGCGCCGAGATCGACGCGACGGAGAAAGCTGTCGCGCTAGAGACGCGAACCGACGCACGTCCGCACCGCGATGGCGCGCGCGGCGAACTGAGGCGGCGCGCGGCGGGGGCGCAACAAGTGACACGCGATCGACGGGCTTCGAGCGCGCGGTCGTCTCTCTCGCCGTCTCCCTCCGGCGCGACGCCGACCGCAAAAGAGCGAGGGAGACGACGACGGCGACTCGACGCGCCCTCTCCTCTCCCCGCGCGACCCTCCTCTTCCCCGTCTTCGGCGCGGCTCTAAATCGCCGTATGCGTTTTTTTTTTGTCGCATTTATTATTCGACGGAAATCGCGACGGTAAAAAACGCGGCCATAACCCTCGACGACGTTGCGTAACGGCGATCCGACGATTCGACGTCGCGAAAGCTTCGACGACGACGAGAGAGCGACGTCCGAAAGGGAACTCCGATCGTTCCTCGGAACCGAAAAAAAAATACGAAAAACGCGAACGTTTCGCGACGCGGACCTCCCGGACCCCGAAAGATGCGACCGCGACCTTCGCGGTTTTAAAATAAACGGAAGCGATCGATCGATGCGATTTTTATCTCAAATCGAATTCTAGCAAAAAAAAAAACGACAAAAAGCCTCGAAAACTATAATACGCCTTTTTGCGAAATGCGAAAATCACCGGACGTTCCTCAAACAATATAATACGTTCCTAAATTACGACGATCGATACGAATAAATAAACAAATTTATCTATATGAAAACGTTTTAATAGGATACGAATTTATAGCGCGCGAGCGTTATATAAATATATATATGTGTTTTAAACGGCGAACGAACGGGAAAATATTGAAAAAAAATTCAAATACGTACCGCTTAAGTGGAATATAAATGAGGAATCGACTACGCGAGCTCAAATAAAATAGTCGACAAAAAGGCTCGTCGTCGGACCTCGTACAAAAAAAACCTTGACCGTTGATTCGGCAAACGCGAATGCGTTTACGACTCTTTTTTTTTTAGCCATACGACGGACGAAAACGTGTTTTCGCATTTGCATAATCGTAGGAATATAATTAATTTACGTTGAGTTTGTGCGACGACGGCCGAAGATGCAACGGATTACATCATAAAAGAAAAAACGCCGCAAACGCCATCGGATAATCCGACGGAGTTCCGGCTTTGCGAAATCTTGGAATGCGTTCGAACGGAAAGCGAAATAATAAACAAATTCTTTCATAATTACTATTATTATTATTATTATTATAACGAACGAGAAAAATGCGAGGCTATTAAATAAATACAATAATGATAAAATAATCATAATAGTAACAGATACGCGGTAATATTTACACATTTTATACGTTTGTGTATGTACGCTGATAAGGCTTATCGCGCGCGGTTTTTCGAACGTTATCTCGAAAATGTCAGCTCGTTTTAACCGCTCGATAGTAACAAAAAAAAAAAGAAAGAAAATAGAACGAAATGTACATAGATATTCATTTGTGGAATTACGCAAACCATTTATAATAGAAAACGCAATGTGTCATTTATTAATTATTATGCGCATTCATCAATCCGGTCGAAATGTCGGGATAACAACGGACTCGTTTAAATATAAAAATATATATGCATGCATTATTGTCTCTATTTTAAAAATATATAATTAAATCGTACATTATTATCGACATATAATAATTTCAATTGAATATATAAGCATAAAATATTTTATTTACAGAATAAATAATGTTTGTTAATAAACACAATCGTAAATAGATTCTTGAAAATAATTGCATACGTCACACAATATCAGTAGTAGTTATTTTAATTGCATTTTACTCTATTAATTTCAAATTAAACACCCGCATCGTGTAATAAATTGTTGCCCTTAAAAAAATATTGATATTTTTATTTATTTTTTATGTCGAATAATATATAAAAAAAAATCTAAAATTCAACTACATCGACCTTCATGAACCATTCGTACCGTGACCGTTATTATAATTATGAATAATTATTATGCGTAAAGAAATAAGTGAAATTTTTTTCATGGCGCATTTGCTTCTTTTTGCATAGAATAAAAATATGAAATTAGATTAAGCGAAATATATTTTAGCAAACGGTATGTAAAAAGTATGTAAAGCACTGAAAAATGCACAAAAAATAAAACAATGGCATTATTCCGAGAACGAAAATTGAATTAGCTATTTAATGGTGGATGACAAAAAAATAAAAGAAAAAATAAGGAGCATGTGCACCTAAACGTGACAGCGTAAAAAAATCGAAACGTAAATAAATCGAAATACAAAACGGTATAGTTATCATTAAATGCATTTATACTTTCAAATCGGCAAAGAACAAAAGATAAGAGTTTAAAAGAATCGAGCTGAGAGGTAATGGAAAGTTCAAAGTCATAAATTCGATGGGACAACACATTCTGGGTTACGTCCGAGAAGAAATAATGCAAAGTCTTTAATCTTTTTGCTGTATTTTATATCATATATAAAGAAAAAATGTGTAATCATATTATAGAATAGTATCTATAATTAAAATATATATATATATATATATATATATCTTTGTACTAAAAAGATAAAAATTTTGGGAGATAATGATGATAGATAACAATATTGAACAAATTTGATTTGTGAAACATTTTAAATAAAACTGTTTTTTAAACAAAAACAAAAAAAAAAGACGAAATAAAATGATAAAATAAGAGGTAAAATTTGAACGCCACGAGTGAAAGCGACCTGAAACCGAAGAAGAAAGTCAGCCGAACGAACGAACGCTCTTTGTTTCCGAGCTCTGACATCGCTCTGGAAACGTTTCAATTTTAATTAAATCGACTATAAATACACGCGAGCATACAGTAATGTAAAAGTACTCTCATATTATCGCAAGCGCTCACCTTTATTCAAATTCTATGTAAATAGATTCCACATAGTGCCGGGGAGGCCGCAGCGCAGAATCGACCATATCGGAATAGGGTGGAGAGTTTTGAATATCGACTAGGGAGCAAAACGTTGAAAGGATAGAGAAGGAGGAGTAGGATTCACGATTGAATGCCCAAATCGTGTTTGTGTTTCGGATGCGGACGAAATTAAACGCAAACTGTTTCATATATAAACTTCGCTGAAAACTAAATTTGTAATAATATACAAAACGTACGTCGACTGCGACCAAGGTAGGGGGAAGGAGGTCTTTGAACCTTCGAAGAACGAACACTGGGCTATTTGGATTAGAACAGAATCGAGTCGCACCTATGTCACAGAGCTCGTTGAAGGATAATTGAGCGTTAAGTGTTTCGTTATGGAGTGGGGAAATAAAGTGGAACGCTTAGGGGACCATTGGGATAAAAGTGCAGTTCGAAAATATAGCTAGTATTACAAAATATCAAAAAAATTATATAATAATATTCAACGTTACAATAGTAAGAAAAATGTTTTAGATATAAATTAAATATAAATAGAACGTATTTTTAAAGAAAACTGACTCGCGTACTTAGAGTAACAATGGATAATTTCTCAGGGAAATGGTCGCCAATCTTATATGAAGAGTGGCATTAAAAGAATATTTCTTGTGATAATTAATTATAGGAAAGTATGACGTTATATAAAAATCCATGTTTACTCACATACACCCATCGGCTTCTGAATGCTTAAGATAACTGTGCAATGATAGACATAAGTTGAGGACCGTGAACAATGTGAAGTGCAACGGACCGCAACAGTTTGTTGGACGGAAGCAGTGGTTCGCGATGCGTCAACAGCACTAAACTCGTGACGCAACAACGGCTTCGACCAAGATTATAATAACCGGCGAACAATGGAATTCCGGTTAAAAAGAACACTGTTAGTTTGTAGCTCTCACCGCTAATTAATTATGGAAGAAAACATAAATGCTAAAAAAAAACACACACACAACTGCGACGGTGGCCCGTTTGACGAATTCCAGAAGCAACTGAACAAATAAACAAACACCCAGCGCAAGTTTCAATGTCGCGGTTTCATAATGAATAATGTATATGAGAACTATTTGAGCTAATTTTTTTCCTATGAATATGTATTCGATATCGAAAATTATAAAAATTTATTCATTTTCATCAAAAGATAACTCTAGATCAAGGGCGGTCATATCTCTTATTAAATGCACTAAACGTGGCGCATTGAATAATTACAAATATAATGTATAAAATGAGTATCATAATTGAACCTTTTCACCACCAAAATACTCCCTGCAATGTTGAACTTTAGAGTGTCCGACACTTAGGGTGAGAGAAAACGAGGATCAAATTCAGAATAAACGTGTTTCTTTTAAAATAGCATAAATTAATTAACTGAGTTATTCCTTTTCTTCCCCTAAGCGATGCTAAACTTATCCCTATCCTTATTTTACAACCCCAAACATTTGAACTCATTTCTAAAAAAAAAAAAATGGTGCACGATATGCAAAAAGTTGGTCATTTCTTCCCTAAAATTAATGATGGAAAGGAATTTACCAAAAAAAAAATACATATAAACACAAAATCAAAGTATGTCAACAAATATTGTTTTGATGAGATTTCAAGTTAGCCAAATCAAAATTCAAGTTAACCAAGGTCACTTTGAGATTCAGTAAACAATATTCCACTTGTATGTAAATAAGTCACCGATCATTTTTTTTAAATTATTATTTAGTTTAAACCGGTGAAAATCCGACTGTCGATTTATCTAACCGCAAATTACTTACTGCATTACGATTAATAATAATAACACACGAGGAAAACAAATTAAACCATATTTTCCACACGCTCAATTAAATAATTACGATGTGATACAAAAATAATTTTCAAACATGTGCCCGGAATAAGTAAAAGCAAAACATACAATAGAAAAAAAAAAGAGTACTTGCATAATTAATTCATTCATTAATGTTTTTCTAGACGAACGGGAAGAAAACCGGGATAATTTATTGATTCAACGGTGGCTTGAACTGAAACGATCGTTCTGTTTGCCAAGGTTTAAAATTAAAATTAAATTAAAAAAAAAAATGGCGCGAAAAACAATATCCAGTCATCAAAATTTCCAATAATGAATATCGTACTATATAAGAAAACTTGAAAAATATATATTTTTCATACTTTAATTTCTAAGATTCTGCACTCGAGTGTATTTTATGTAAAGAACTATAATATAAAAGTTAGTGACAGTAATTGCATTACGGACAAAATTATCGTTCCACTTTTCCTGAAGCTATTAAAGGCTAAAAGTTATATAAGACATTTAAATATTAAGAGGTGAATTTAAATTATCCATTGTGGAACAAAGTAATATCGTTTGAAATACGAGAACTACTATCTTTTAAGGTCGAATATCCAGAAATATCTCGTCCTGCGAAGGCGTAGAATTATACTTTGAAAGCTAGCTCTTATACTGAGAAATGAACCGAAAAAATAAATATATTCAATAAAAATATTTACATCGATTTTTAACTCGGATATTATTAATAATAATTATTGAAATATCTGACATAAAGCCGTATCGCGTGACCTTTTTACGTCTTATATAAAATAATAAATCGAAATTATTATATACGCGCGCACATAACGATTTTGCACACGTATCAAAACAAATTATGAAACATGGTACACAAATAAACATTAAAAAAAGGCTCGTGATCGATTAAAATTTTGATCGTATTGAAAGTGCACATTTGTTGTATCGTTGTACGTTGTAACCTGAAATGGTTAAATGTTTATCTATTGAGATGTGGGAGATTACTGAATGGTTTCCAAAAATGATTTCTCAGAATATGAAATATAGATCACAGACAATGGTTTGATAATATTTTTTTTCAAAAGAGACATGCATAAAAGGATTAGACATCAAAGTGTTTATTAATATTGTACACAATGTACCGCCGTCTCGACGCTAATGTACGTAATAAATACACGCGCTGTAAGCCATTATACGTTTGATTATTATTGAAATATCGATTAAAACAAAAAAAAAAAGATGTTTAAAACAAGTTTTGCGTTTTTAAAGACGTTTTCGGCACAAGAACTGGTCTGGCAAAATATACGTAGCAATTTTCCGCTTTAGAGAAAGGTTGTCAGTTTTGCGACCGGTTATACGGGTTCTCTTTGCGCGAATGAAACTGTTTTTTTTTTTAATTTATTTATTTATCTTCTCTCTTTCTGATCAAGTGCTTGTTTCCAAAAATGTACCTCTGTTAACGTGTGTGTGTGTACATACGTAATAATATTGTTTTAATGATATTTGATGATCCGTTCGATTTGCACAACGAAAACCAATAATCCGAACTCGGAGTAGGCGTAGTGTGACCAGTTTTGGACACTTTTAACATGACCTCGTATTTTTTAAAATTTATCGCTCATATTATACTTAGAACGGGTTATTTAAATTTTAACTATATTACATATATAATTAAATATAAATAATACTACTCAAACATCAAAGAAAATATATGAAAAATAATAAGGAAAACATACAAGGAAAATTCCATAAATATGACCATAAAAATATTTTATTTTTCAGATGATAAAAAATGAAATTTAAATTTAAATTAGGCTTATATCTACCTGCAATAACCATTTCAATCAGAAAAAAATATTTTTTTTAATTATTGCAAAAATATTTCTAACAATAGTATAATAGTTAATATATATAATATAATCGTATATATTGAAAAGATTTATTGTAGACGTTTAAAAGTAAAATGACCCATAGTGACCCCAGTTATTGCGGATTGTAGAAGCTGAAAAGCACAAAGACATCACGAGTATTTTACTCAAACGATCGAATAGTAAATACATCGTTTCACAATGGTTTGCGTGTCTGTCTTACATTGGTTATCCGTAATTATGGTTCAAATCAATACAAGCCCATAGAGCACGATTTATAACCGCCTCATTTTCTGGTGACAAAGCCACATAAAAATCATATAAATATTAAATGAAACGTAATCGAACGTACAAATAATAATTCCACATAGGCACACGACTTTATTTACATCACCGTTGAACGTATACGAACGAATCGAATTAATTGAAAATGTTGGACGATTGAACGTGTACTGTGCCAAGGTCATAAATATGTATATGATCGTGACTCGATGACTCTTTGGCTACTAATAGAGCTTTGAAATCAGGTAGAAGCGGATTTCTTGTTGCAACCGCATACGTTACAAAAACATGATATGACCTTCATTTAATCATTCATCTTCGAACAATAATAAAAACTCACGATATTACTATTGTTTCATATGAAAAACTTCAAAACTACTTTCAGTCCCTCCATTTTAAATTTCAACTTGATACACACTGATGATGATGATGATGAGTAAAAATTGGCATCCTTTTAGAATTAAATGGAAAACTAAAAATGTCACATTATTATAAGAGATCAAAGAAGAAATTGCTAGGGTTATTATTATTTGTTACGTTCTCAGAAACGAGCGTGTCTCGAACGAGTATTCGTCACGTTTTCTGGTTCCGAAGAAAAACGGAAGGTTAACATAATGACATCATTTTTTTTTTTTTTTAGGAAGACACTCGACATTTGGCTCCAAGTGGATGATCAATCTCCGAACTAGACAGATAAATGTCTGCATACATATAGGCACACATGCGACTAGTATCTCTAGCTACGTAGTTAAAGAAAACAGTTTTGAAGAAGAAGTAAAAAAAAAACTGGTCTCTTCCTCGGAACGGAAGGCCATAATATTTATTTACGGTTCGCTTTTATAATACGAGTTCTTCGAGTCACGAATTCCCATTAAACCACAATTCAGTCAGTCGACCATTGAATTTTTTTTTGCGCTGCCACTTTTTTTTTTACCTAGCTCTAGAGATCTGTGTCATTTTATAGCGATTCGAAACTCGAGTTCGAAATCGACTTCTATTCCCCTATACACATAGATACAAGCTGGTATTATTTTGACAAAGTTCTATTGTGCAACCGTTGCTAAGTAAGCGTGAAAATTATATTGATATTGTGTGGATATTAGTTTTGCAAGGCTAAAATTGTGCAAAGTATAGATATGAAATTAAAAAAATGACAATATATATATATAAACTACTCATTACTCCACTTTGTTACAGCAAAGGCCATTTTACTTTTTTTCCTATTATTTTTAAAAATCATAGTAAAGAACATTATTAACAAAACACAAATTAACACATTACCCGGGGAAAGCGTAATAATACTACTGACGCCTGCTGTCGATTAAAGGGGGAAGCGTAGTAATACGCTTTGCGTGGTTTGATTGTAAACGGTGGTAACGCAATAATGCGATTAAATTTTACATAAAATTATGATGTTATCTGTTAAATAAATATGTGGACTATATGGAAAAAAATATTACATCGTATTTTTCATTCTCAATTTATTCGATTTTTAATATTGACATAGTGGTTTGTGAAATGCTTGCAAAATTACCCCTTTTTACGTAGCAGACAGCGATAAACTGGGCCCCATAGTAAAGTGTTAATATAGAATTATACTTTGGTAAATCAGAAGCTGAATAATGTAATGTAAAGAAAAAAACCTTCGTTTAAGTCAAATATTGAGTTTATATTAGACAAACTTCACAAAGCAATAAATACAATGATCAAACGTATACGTTTAAATTAAAATGCACATATTTATTGATAGAATTGCAATTAAAATGTTAGAAATTTAAATAACGAGTCCAATTCGATGCAACACATTATGTATGCAAATTATGTTCGTCCCGATAAAATACAGCGATAGGCGATTGCTTCAATCTCCATCATCATCATCGTCGTCATCATAGCAGCAGTCATTATCATTATCATCATCATTCATTCTGAACGACGAGAAAACTATTCAATTATTTATGGAAGAGATTACGGTTTGAACGCTTCGCCAGCTTTCGACTGATTTGAAATGTTGATTTTTGCATAAGATGAGGGAGAAAAAAAAACGACATCACATTTTGTAGTCAATGAGTTTTCACCAAATAATAAATGGCATCATCCGGATAGTTGATCCAGAATCGAATCTAAAAATAAATGGATCAAACGGCATCAACATGAAGAATAGAGTATCAAAATTACAAAATTTAATTAAAATCCAAATTCTTCTTTTGAATTTTGACTTTTAAGCGTTAAATTAACTACAAGCGAAAAAGGATACACGATGCATTTAAAGGGTTAAAGAACAAATTTGGGTGTGGTCAGAATCGTCGATTGAAACTTTACCAAGTCAACAAAACCATACACGGCATATAACGGGTTAAATCTATCGAACAAAATAGAACAATTAATGAGAAAATTGATAACGATAATTAAATTACAACGGGCAGCCGGAACCTTCTATCCTTCCACAAAACCGCAAAACGATCTAAAATAAAAAGTTTCATATCAAATTTCATTATCAAACATTGCGTTCACCGGCTCGGGTTTCGATTGGATAATATTGACCACTTTTTGTTGCCATTGCTACTTACTATTAATTTTTAGTTGTTTTTTTTTTTGTCTTCAATGAGCTTAATAATCAAGAAAAAACGCATTATAACTGATTATTCCTCCAAAACCGTTTACCAAAGTATTTCCAAGTTCTAATTTATCTATTCAAGATAAAGCAATCCCATTTATTCTATATAACACTACGATCAAAAAGTAAGATGAATTTGTTTATAAAATGTGAATTCTTTATTTATTCTTCCAAATCAATTTCATCCCCTTCAAAATAATCCCCGTCCGATAAAACGCTCTTTTTCCAACGTTTTTTCCACTCTTCAATTTGGTTTTTATCTCCTCAATTGTGTCAAAACAACGTCTCCGCATGAGTCTTTTGAGATTGCTGAATAGCCAGAAGCGCACGGAGCCAAATCAGGCGAATACGGTGGTAGCGGAACGATATAAGTCGATTTTTTGAACCAAGAGTTTGACAAATATTATAGACAAGAGAGATTGACAAATATTATAGACAGTCCTACCAACCTAGAAAAAAAATACAATTTATCTGCCTTCCTTAGCCCGGAAATTTTAAATAACAATTTCACCTTACTTTTTGATCATAGTAGTAGTATGTTCTAATTTTGTAAAACAAAAAGATAGTCATCAATATAAACAAATAAATCTTAATTGATGAAAAAGAAATCTAAAAATTTTTACTCAAAACACACACAAATTTTCTATAATGGCTATTTTTTTAAGCAACAAATTAACGTAAAAAGAAGTGAACGAGGTGAATGCACTAAAGACGAAATAGTAGACAACGACAAAAACAAATATAATCGTCTAATGTTTTGCAAGAACAAAGTTTATATATTTATTTTTATTTTTGATTTTTGTATACAGAATTTTATATATATAAAAAAAAACAATCTTCATGGTCCAAGCTTCAAAGTTACTATCATCTATGGCACACCTTTGACCTTGAACGAGACAATTTAATGAACGCATTGCGTTTTCTCTCAAAATGACAATATCTATATTAATTATTTGCATGTTTAAATGTTTAACATATAATAATAAAGAAAATTGCGGAAACGATAAATATTTCAATCGTGAAAATTGTCAATTTTTCTATTCATCATTATTCAACTGACACAATTCTTTGAAACACTTTCAGTTTATATTATATTATCAATAGATTAATTATTATTAATTTTTTATTGTGAATTATAAATAATATTTATAATTATTAAAAATTTACAATATTATAATTACATCATTGACAATTGAAGTGAACAAAACAATGATTAGATAAAATGAATATGAAAATTGGAAATTGAAATAAAAAAAATATCTATATGTGTTTTTAATAAAAAATATTTTATGTATAAATAAAGAAAATACATATCAATATTTATTTCAGAATAAAAATAAATTTAAAATTTTTATTTTAAAAACCTTGAAGACCGACTTTGTTTATTGTAGATATATTCAATATAAACCGTTCAAATATAAAGACTATTAACACACATTTTTTTCCATTTATAAATTTATCAAATTTGTATCCGCTTAGTGTATAAATCAAGTGCTTGTTATAATTTCGATAAATACAAAAAAAAAAATACTTGTCATTCAGATAGCATTATATTTTTTTCCAATTACGAAATAAAACCGTTCGCATGAGTCAGTCAGATCTTAGATAAATACAACGTCTGTAAATAGACAGTTGACAATTAACCGCAAAAAAATCTAGATAATAATTTTATATATTATTTTTTTAATATATAACAATTATTAAAGCTGATGTCTAATTTCAAGTATTTTATCAAAACTTTAACACATCTTTTGCGCGACTGGTTTAACAAAAATTACGCTCGTAGTGTAATTTTTGTCCACATGTAAGGATATTTGCTCATGTCCACAATGTAAGGATATTTGTTATACAAGAACTTCCAAAATTTCAATTTTAAAAAGTTAAATTCTTATATCCAAAAATGTTATTATAGAAAAAGCAATAATATTTTAGTATCCCGCAAATGATGTGTTAATGTTCAGTGTTTGTTGAAATTGTCTATTAAATAATTATATATATATATATATATATATATATATATATATATATATATATATGTTTGTGTGTGTGTATATATTATATTGCATTCGTAGATTAGATAAATCTGTTTAGATAAAGGGCAAAAAATAAAATATATCACGATTTACTATATATTAATAAGTTTCTCGTTTGTAATTTTTATTATGACCATATTACTAGTAGATCTAACACTTTAATCGCCTATACTAGAAACGCCATTAAATATTTAAGTCTGCCTTCTGTAAATGCCGATAAAAAGGAACGATGATGTATTCCCGTGATCTCCGTAGAACCTGCCACATTTTCTACCTGAACTAAAGGAATGGGATCCTGAAGAGTGAATAATAATAATAATAATAATAAAATTGTTCACATTTACGAGTGACGACCTTCGGGTTTCCAGGAATTGGCGCTTCTTTCACCGACACAAAGGATTCCAATCCCGTTCTTGCTGTGGGGAAAAAATTACATCCATCGGTTTTGTTCCATTTTTATTCAATATTTATATATATATGGTATTATATATATATATATATATATATATATATATATATATATATATATATATATATATATATATATATATATATATATATACAAGTTATATTTGTGAAATAAGGTTTTTTTTTCATTCAATTCTAAAGGTTTCAAAGATAGCGATCAAAAGAAAGTGTGATTTTTTTAGCCACAGCCATATAAACTATTATACAATACTTTTTATATAGAACAGCTCTACAAGTTGTAATGAATATTTTTACAAATAACAATAAATGATTGAAAATTAATTGTAACAAGTGTTATTATTCAAATTAACAAGTTGACTGCTAAGGAAAATTGCCAGTTATTTATATTTAATTTGCCAATAAATTTTCTATATTATAAAAAAACTATCCTTGATATTGATATTTGTTCCAAGAAGCATCCAATCCTAAATAATCATTATTTTTCTAAGAATACAAATCGTTATGCAATTAAATTAACCGGTTATGTTTCAACTGGACAATTCGTAAAAGTCCGCAAACAAAGTGTTAAAACATCAAATATTAATAATCATTTATATATATATATATATATATATATATATATATATATATATATATATATATATATATATATATATATATATGCATATAAAAATAACAAGTACCGTTGTTTGAGATTCTGTAAATACAATATAATATATAGAAATGAATTAATTATAATATTCGATCAATATAAAATTAATATTTGTAAATATACATATATATATTTTGAATTTTAATAAATGTAAACCTGTTCCAAGAAAATATTCACATAGTCATGCTCGAATAACGTATTGTCATGATCAAAAATCGCGAATACTTGTCCTATATTTATTCATCCTTTTTTTTGCTGCCTTTCGACAACATCCCGGATCTCATAAGAGCAGCATCCAAAAGTTCTCTCTCATAAAACGCAGATCAATAATCTCAAAATATATATATATATATATAGAAACCGCTCAACGCAAGGTTAACCTCTTTTATAGATTCAATTAATGGCGATTACGTATATGAAATGCGAAGAATTGAATGAAGAAAAAAAAACACACACACAAACCAACGCAATAAATCACGTTCAATTATTATTAGTACACCGTTCAAAATTTATAACTATCGAAAAACTTTCAATAAATATTGCCAAGTGAGCGTGTTACAAAAAAAAATAAATAAAATAATAATAATGTACACGTATTTTTTCTGTTTTTGCTGCAATGGAAACGCCTTTTGGCACAGACCAGGTAAAACGAATGTGCCTCTTGACCAGAAACCATTTTGACTCACATGGCAGTATATATATATATATATGTGTGTATATATATATATATATATATATATATATATATATATATATATATATATATATATATATGTATAATAAAGCAGTTAGACCTGGCTATTATAAAATGGAACAATGCGATTTTTTTTTCTTATGTTTATTTTTCAACGATTTTATAAATTAATGTGAAAAAAATCCATTTATAAATTGTATCAACCGCAACCTCGATATTGCAATTCATATACTATAAATATTAATTGTAGACAACTTGAGTCATGATCGTGTCAATTTAAAAAAAAAATAGAATAAAATAAATGCGGAGAACCTGTTTATATGATAGTATAAAAGGTCATGAAGATCTCCCAAAAAAGGTGTGATTTAGAGAAAGAAGCAAATCCTTAGTGAAATATAAATATTAAAATTGCAGAATTTATACGAGATAAACTTTTTAAATTAAAATTTATACAGTTCACATGAAGTTGTATATTATATTAATAATAGAAAAAAAAAACGATAACAATTAGAAGGGTCAAACCGAGTTACTAGAATTTCTGACAAACAGCTGACGACTTTAGAAATACGCGCTGCTCAAATTCCTCGTTAGTTTTTAATAAAAAGGAACAACTCTTTTTTTTTTGCGTTCATCGTAAGGGGCATACGTGTAAAAAAAGGATCGCGTTAATATATACGCGTGTATATATAAAAATAAAATAATAAAAAAAAAGTTGAATAAAACGTGTAGTCGTATCCAAAAAAGGTACAAAACATGATTTACAAGTATAAATACGATCAACGAGGATACTTGTATAATACATGTGGGTCTATAGAAGTGGCTTTGGCTGGGGCACAAGAGACGATACTCATCAACTTCTCAAACCAGTTTTTCTCTGTATCTATCTCTGTTCATGTTCTTACTTTTTTTATATACAGTGGGGCTACGTTTTTCTTTTATTATTATTATCCGCATTCGACCTTGGATTTTGAACAATCGGAGATTTTATAAAAAGCCGCGAGTCGATTTTAAAAGTGTGCAACTTTTAATAATGGGTCATAAACCTCAACGTGGATCAATAGAAATATCGACAAGTGTGGAATGCGATATTTTTACAATGAATTTAAGCATGAAAAAAGAATATATTTTACCAAACAGCTGCTGTATTACTAATAATATGTATTATAGATATGTTAATTAACGTGCTCATTACCTAAACGATCCTTATTATGATGTATTCATGTGATTTTCATTATTCCTACCTGAAACAAAACAAAAGAAAAGTCATTAGCGTCACATCAAATCAACGTGTAAATAATTCATACATATGTAGATAAAATAATATGTATACAAGATAGGGTTAAAGACCAAGCGCTGTTTATTTTAAAATATCTATTAAAAAAATCAAATTAAATTTTGTCTGAAATTTAAATATATTTTTCAAAACAAATTCTGTTAGTCATCAATATGATGTTTATAGATCTTCAAAGGGATTGATAGATTGATAGCAAGAACATAATATCATAAGAAAGTGACCATAAATTTTAAACAATTCCTGATATTGTACTTTAATTTTTAGTTAGTGAATTTGAGATATTTATACTGGATGCCTATTTTAATCGCAATATCGGGATCCTACTATATAATGTACAACATTATTATTATTATTATTGGCAATAGTCCTCGTCTCCAGATGCAGCAAGCAATGCACAGACACAAAGGCATCAAGCAATAAACGACAGCAAAATAAGAAAATAATATGTGGCGAATCCATACAGCAAACTCGGATCACAATTATGGTCACGCGATATCGTTTTAGCCAGTGCCTTCACTTCGAGTTTGAAATGTCAATCTAGAACATCTGCCATCGCCATAAAGTCGTTAATTAATAACACGAAGAATCACCAATTCTTACACACACACACAAACAAAAGTTGAAATATTTAAATGACCAACATCTGCTGATCGAGTGTCTTTCTAGTATTTTAGCAATTCCAGAAAATCATCGTAGGAATTTATGATGATCTGAACCTCAAAAATATACGAGAGTTAATTGCAGTTTTATTCATATCAAAGTATGAGTAATATAATTTGACATATATATATATATATATATATATATATAAAGCACTTAGAATAAAATTTTATATAACGATAATCGTATTTCGCTTAATTGACAGTATACTAATGTCAAATTGACATTTTGATAAACATGTCATCATGTTTTTCATAATAGCCTTTGTGTTTTATAGCTGATTGATATTATTCATAGTTCAACGTTTCTATATATTTTTTGTAAGTTTTATTTTTTATAATTGATTTTAAATAGGAAATAAATATAATTTGTTAACACGTCTAAAAAGTTTCTTTTATAAATTTATTATAAGGTGAAATTGTCATTTAAAACTCCAGGGCATTAGGAAGGCAGGTAAATTGTAATTTTTTTTCTTAGGTTGATAAGACTATCTATAACGTTAAAAGGTTTAATTATATCAGAGTTACACGTGTTTTTACAACTCTCGATTGCTTCATCACGATAATGCATCATGTAATACTGCAATGGTTCTTCGCGACTTTTTTGCCAAAAACTCGAATCGTATCATTCCGTAACCACCGTATTTGCCTGATTTGGCTCCGTGCGACTTCTGGCTATTCAGCAAACTCAAAAGCCATTGGCATTTTCACAATTTCATCAATTTCGAGATGAAATTGATTTGGAAGAATAAATAAAGAATTTATATTTTATAAACAATTCTCCTTCCTTTTCGATCAGTGAATATATATATATATATATATATATATATATATATATATATATATATATAATATGTAATAACATCGGTCAAATATGTTGATTGCCGGAATTATTATTCAACACATTATACAGAACTGTGCGTTAAACTTGATGTCTGTTCATAAATCAACGAAATGTTACAGGCAATTTGAAAATGCCCTCATATTAGAATATATTAAAATTTTTGACAGCACAGAATTTTCAGATATTTTAAACGAGATATATGGAATTAAAACGAAATATTGCATGTCGGAGCATTTAAAAGCGAACTTGCATGGTGAACGGCAATTTAGTATCGACACACGCAATGAAAATTATTCAAAATAGTGCATAACTTTATAACAAATTGACACAATGCTGATATGCATATATACCATATATATTATATAAATATATGATATATTATATATACATACAGGGGAACAAATAAAATCGCGTCATTCAAAAGCGGTTATTGGCCTATAAATCGATAAACGAAATCCGACAATAGCGTTACGACCTTGCGCACTGACAAACAAACGTTTCGAATTCCAAACAATAAAAATGCGAATGGAATACATGGTAAATTTGAATAATTGTGTAGGTCATAAATGTCGTGAATAATAGTCGACGGCTTAATAACAATGGCTAGGATAGAAATACGATGCTCGAATATATTCTAGACTTTAGATAGTCATTCTTTTTACTCGAAAAAGTTAACAGTTTTGTGTTTTGTAAATCGACAACAATGTTTAATTTTAACATTTTCAATTAAATGTGGATTCACAGGTGTAATTTTATGGTAGTCCAACAAGAATTCAGATCGGTAATACCACATGATCCGCATTATAAACTTAGTAAATTGCGAGGCATTTATTACACTTTAATGATACAGCATGCAGATAAGAGACTGGTGTATCAGGTTTTTCGAAGGTATCGGAAACTCGACGTTAGCTCCACTCAGCTGCTGCTGCTGCTGCTGCTGCTCGGCACGGTCAAACTTGCGATGCATCAACGGGAAGTCGGCAGCAGAGTCCGGTCTTTCTTTGTTTCTTTCGTCTGTCTGGTCTTTTTGTCTTATCGTTTCTCAAGTGTTCTCGGTTGACCGAGCTGCCTGGGAAAGCGGTCGACCGTTTCCTGCTCCAATTAATTCTAGTTTCATCCATTATATATATATATATATATTTATATACGAACCAGTCCTAGAGGAAAAGTGGACATCTGTGCGTGACCGGGTTCAATTTTTGTCATCGTCTCTGGATTTTTTTCGAACAACACGAATGTATATAAATAAAAATAAATAAATCGATCCTTCAGTTGCTTCGAAGTGAACACACCCATCTACTATAACAAACACACACACACACACAATGTTATATATATATATATATATATATATATATATATATATATATATATATATATATATATATATATATATATATATAACATTATAATAATCATGCAAGCGTGATTCGATAGCGATCGAAACCCAGGTCGCGAAGTTATACGTGGCCGACATTGACTCACGCCATAAAATTTAATTAATCACAAAAAATACCCAATTTTTAGTATAACAAAATATAATTTAACTCGTGCATAATATCCTTTTGATGTAGTTGTATACATAGAAAAAAATTTGTATATACATTTATTCATATTACGAAATTCGTCACGAAATGTAATAATCACTGTTAAACACGATTGCATACGAGAGATAAATATTATAATCAAAGATATCGACTTTTTAAAATTTGAGAAAAAAAGTAGAATCTAACACTATTTTTTGAGAGATATCTTATTGAGAGATATCTAAGGTAACGAATTAAAATTAATAAAAATTAAAGAAATACGTTAAACGGATCACATTTCGTTGGAAATTATGGACGAAAAACGGTGAAAACGAACGTAAAATGTTTTTTTTTTAAAAAAAAGAAGAATTAAATTGGCCATAACGGTTTTCTTCTATTGTACGAACGTGCACGATACCATCATTAAATATGCACACGTAAGAAATGTACACTATTACTTTTTTTTTCTTGTTCCTTCCACCAATGGCAAGCAATAAATATCGACTCTATCTTTCACAACAAAATAATATATGAGGCAATCAATTGAATCTAGTCGTCTCGAGCAACGTATCTATGGCGAATAAAAAAAATAGACATGTACGACGTGTCCGAAGGAAATTGAAGATATAGAAGAAATGCCAAAGAACGTATCAATTTCTTTTGTTGGCGATAAATTGTTTTGAAAATTGTATATTGAATGTAAAGAGTACTATTAATATGTACATATAACTCTTTAGCAAATCTGATGAAATTCTATTTGAGTTCCGTTCGTTTTTACTATTTTTTTTTAAATATTGAAGAAACTTTTTAAATATCAATGACAACGGATGACAATTTTAAAATAATCAAGTGTGGACTCATGTGAAATTCCCGTGTATTTTTTAATTAACAAAACAACGGTATCTTTCTAGATAATTTTATATAAAAAATCGTATTATTGTTTTTCTAAGACGATTTTTTTAACGTACATAAAAACTTTTAGATAATAGATATTTTTTATTCGACAATAAAATATATGACGATAAGAACTATCATCCATAAACACATCGCTGTTGGTAAATAGTTTTCGGTTTATTTTTTCATCATTATTATTGAAAGTTAATATGTCAAAATTCAAAATATGACTTCGTTTATCTATCTTTTGATAGTTTATCCTAAAAAAATTCATTTGTAAAAGAGACTCAAATAAAATATCACAAAAAAATATTAGCACTAGAAATAAAATTTAATACACTTACGTAACGTACATGTTATGTGTATAATCGTGCAATTAGTGTAATTGCAAGATAATAGAATATCATTACTCCGATGGAAACGAGTATTCACAAACAAATAAAAAAAATCCAACAGATTGTGTCGCCGAAAAACAATATTGCAGGAAAGTCAATAATGGCAATGATGACTTTGCCAGCGGAAAAAAATCAAGATATTATTAGGAATATACACAAAAAAAAGATGCTACCATATTAGACAGAGTTTCTAAAAAAAGACGTGACCGTTAATTACGACACTAACGACCATTTTGTGTGCGTTCTGTTGGATGTTAAGCAACTGTTTTTCTTTTGCAAATTCGCCAGTTTTACAAATGGGACCGAAAATGTTTTGTTTTGTTTGTGTGTGTGTGTCGTTGTTGTTGTTGTTGTGATATTTGGAAGAAAAAACGTTAAAAATATTCAAATATTATGTGTGTCATTATATTTATAACGTTACATCTTCCTATTGTAGATTTCTACGATTAGAAACGGTTAAAATGACATGGTCATCTCCATCTATGACCAAAATATTATTATTATTTTTTAATGATTACAAAATACTATTTAATAAAATTAAAATTATTTATTGATACAGTTTAATTAATTGTCATATTTTTTTCACTTTCGCTCTTGTTTTTATAGTTTTATTAATAAATTTCTAAAGATAATCGAAATTTATGTCAGAATTTTTTTTGAAGAGATAGATGAGTTTTGGAAATAAAATATCCAGAAATTGATAGAAAATTTTATATCTAAATAGTATAAGAAATATCATATAAATAGTATGATGAGATTATATAACGGTTGAGGATATTTGTGAGTTATTAAGAACTGAGAATCGTGCAAGAGCCATCGGTAAACAGGAAAGAATGGAAGCAAAAGTCTAAGGAGGTCAAGACTCAATTTGGGCTGTAGTGTCAAACGAAGAAAAAAAAACAAATATTATGCAATATAGATATTTGACCTGATATGGCAAAACGGCATTTCAATATAGTTCAACACTGCGACAATTCCGAATATACTCACTCTTCAAGGTTTTAAAAACATTAAATTTTTTTTGTATTATATTATTTTTACACGAGAATGTAGACCGCTTTTCGAAAATGGCAATTTGTTTGAAAAAGCCGAAACGTAAGCGTTGTTGGTGCTTGCTATAACGACCAGAGCCGCAAACTCCAGTAACTGACACGTCATCCATTTTCTCCAAAGCCGCAAACCGTATCAATTTCAGTCTAGCTAAACGCAAATATAAACACGAATAATATTGCGTTCGTTCGCCAAAAATGAAAAACCGACAGCCGAAATAATATAAACAAAGGCGAAAACAAAAAGGAATTTCACGAACGGATCCGCCGGAAATTCCGCAGATGATCCTCGAGCATGCATTATTAGGAAGAGGGACGTCGAAGCGTCGAAACATCATTAAAATTCATTTACGACGTGAATGATGTAACTGTTAGAAGCTATTATATTGCATGTAATAAGTCATCGTTATTGCTGTTTTTCAACGTTTACAATGACAACGACGTTATTAAGTCGATTCTCAATCTTTTCATAATGAATCACGTGTCGAAAAAAAACCGTTTTGAATGAATGCGATAGCGAAATGAAGAATATAAAAATATTTTTTTCTCCAAAAAAAGCACACTTTTATATCGTATGTATAACTAATAATAACAATCGTTATATCGCATTATTTAGTGCAATTACCATATATCGTAAAAGCAATATAATTAATTGCCATTAATTGATAAATTATTTTGCAAATCTGTTAATGATTTTTGCATTGTCATCGATAGTAAATAAATATACAAAGTTTCAGCTCAATCGGACATCGGGAAGTGCTCGAAAAATCAATTACAAAATTCCACCAAAACAAACAGACAAGTGAAATTTATATAAAAAAAAAATGTGTAAAATAAAAAGGCATACATAGTAAGAGACACGAAAGTTGTTAATAAAATTGCTTGTTTAAAATCAATTTGAGAACTGCAATCTAAACATCATTTAAGAGTCATCATTATTAATACTTATTTATGCTTCCAACACCGTTGTGTTGTATAAAATAAACAGCGATATTATAATTAAAATAATAAGCGTGCAATCGTAACTGGCCATTATACATTGATTACTACGCAATGTTATATTTTTATTTGTTTAATCTGCTTAATGTGTGCGACCTACGGTTATCAGAAAAGTGATAAGAATTTAATTTGTATGATAAACCGCTTTTGTTTACGATTCGACATGAAGAAAAAAATCTGTATTTTTTTTCATACTTATCTATTTTTTTTTTATTCTTACCGAGAATCGATTAACACGAAACGCACTAATTTATTACCGTGTAAATTTTCCGACAAATATTTATTGAAAAATTATATGATGAATCGTCGTCGATAAAAATGGGTTCGAAAATATCTCGGTGAAAAATAAAAGTTATATTATAATATATAAAACGTTTGAATAACTTTATCTTTGTTCAAAATAATATATAATAAAATTATCTCACAGAACAGAGTTAACTGTACACGTGGTAACAGTGATATTCAACCGTCGGTTCGAGTGTTTAAAATGTGTACCAAATTGCTACTTTCACTGGGATATTGAGTTGAAAGAAAATGAAAACAGATTTATATATATATATATATATATATATATATATATATATATATATATATATATATATATATATATATAAAGTTAGAAAAAGTAACAATATCATTAGTCCATACCATTTATTTGATATGCTTTCTGGTTGAGAGATACATTTTGAGAGATATTGAGAATGTTCCATCCACCGAAACAATAAAAAATTATATAATTTTTCTCGTTATTTATAATCATATATCTCGTTATAATCATATATTTTTTGTAAGGTTTAATGAGGATTGAAAAAGTATATAAATTCAATAGAAGTAGATAAAGAAAATTTTTATGACCATCCATTTCTACTGTTGTTGAACGTTAGAAATATTCTTGACTGATTTTTAGATCGATTGAACAATATTTAGATCAGCGAACGTTTCCGAAATTTTCCAACTGTTATTATTGCACGTTGAAAATTACAAGCACGCAAAATGTGAGCATTGTTTTATTGGACAAGTGCTCGACCGGTTAACACGTAATAATACGAACCGCACGAGCTGGTTAAACGAAGATAATTTATACGACTTTGCCCTCGTTGTTTACCTAATCAATGCATGACACGAAAACGAGCACATATTTTGTGCCATGTTATATATGTGGGGCCGGGTCCGTATCGAAACAGATAATAAATGACGCTAAAACAGACCTCTATCTATATCTACGTTTTCGAATTTTGTCAACGTTTGGCAAAAAAAAAAAAAAACAGCAACAACAACAACATTAATAACAAGAGACAGAGAGAGAGAGAGAGAGGCCTTCGAATCAAAATCGAAGGTTCGATACGACGATAAAATTTGTTTGACCCAAAAATAAACGATGACATCAAAGTCACGATTCGACGTACCACATATATATATATATAAATAAAAAAAAATGCTATTTCGATATGCCTTTATGTATCTGAATTATTTAAACTTAAATTATAAAAGTATACGAATCGACCCAATTTTGTGCCATATTTCGATTAGAAATAGAGATTAGATGTTGTTGAACTACGAATGATAGAAATAGACGTCATTTGGTAATAATATTCAATAATAATTACGTTGTTATATATAAATCGTGATAATAAGCAATTAATATAGATTAAGCATTTCTATTATATAAATTATAAGGAATGAAATAATATCAAAAGTACAATTGAAAATGGCCAGATGTGAATCTTGACCTTCATATGTATCCTTAAAATTTCATCTTTTCTTTGGAAATTAGACGTAAAATTCAAAATGAAATTATTAATATGAGATAATATTCGAATCAGGGACTTGTAATGCAATAATAATAATAGTTAGACATATTAAAATCATGACTATATATATATAATAATTGATATATACAAATAGAAACGAATTGGATATTTTTAATACACTACTAAGACACGACCCACGCACGATTTTATAAACAAGGTCAATTTACCATATTTTAAAACGGAATGGAAAAGTTTCCTTATATTGAATATTAGAAATTATAAATATTATAATAATGTATTCAGAATGTTAAAATGATGTAAAGTAATTCGCGAATATATGCATACAATTAATAGGCAATGAAATGATAAAAGATTTTCAGCGCATACTTAATTTTTCCTATGAAAAAATATTGACAGGAAATATTACTTTTATATATATTTAAATATGAACAACGATTATAAATTTAATCGGTTTCATTATTAAATAGTGATTATAAACGAATAACAAAAAAAAAAATAATGGTATGATGAATGGAAAAACATGTTTTTAAAATTCACATATGCATAATAAATAATACGTACACAATGAAGTTAGATAACATTATCGAAAATTATATGTGTAAAAAAAAAAACAGTCGGAAATGATAGGTGGAATTCGTCGTAAATATTGAGCGTGGGTTCAGCAGATAATATTATTATATCGTAATCGTTCGTGCGATTTTAAAGTCCGAAAACAGTATCACGATATATAGAGATATGAAAAAAAAATCGCATTTTATGGATTCCATAATCGTCGTAATTGAATACAATGGGAGCCAGACTTAAAAAGAGAAAGTCGCCGCGGAAACGGTCAATTTCCAATTAAACAGAAGAAAACTCATTATCATCATCGTCGTCGTCATCGTCGTTTCATTGCCTTTGCGGTTTACGATTCGACAAAGAAGGCATTTTAACAAAGTGAAACTTCGACGTGTGGCACAAATATGGAAACTTGTCGTGGATCTACGGTAATAATATAAACGATTGCCAAAAAATATACGCGTTCCATGTTCCATATGTGGATAAATCTCGGATTCCTTATACAGCTTTTATATTTCATTATGGATTAATGAACATTATTCTATACGAATGATGATGACTTATAATTTGGATACTAATGATTAGCATAATACATCATTAGATAAATATTTTTAGAATACGGCACTTTTTACTCCCAAAAATAATTTTCATCTCCAAAAATTTATCATAAATAATTCTGAATTGTATGTATACAAAATTTTGTTCCTTCTAGATTCGTATACGAATTCGCAATGAACTGGCCATGTGTTAAAATCGAATTGTATGTGCTGATAATTTTTACATAAAAATATATCGTAATAAATTATTATTCAGTATATAAATGATACACATTTTTCTGTTATAACATTTATTTAACGTTAAATTCAAAAGATAAAATAGCATTTGATAAATAATAATGATGACGGCGGCGGCGTTGTTTGAACATAACATATATATGATATATTTTTATACTATTATATTTATCAAAACATAATTCTGAAAAATCTCCGAATGGAAGAGTATTGCTTTAGATATTTCATCACCCAAATAAATCCGGATTCTACAGAGAAAAATCGATGGGGTCATGTTTACACTTTTCTGCCTAAAGAAACACGTTAATATTTCATCATTAACATTATAACAGTAATCTATTTTTGACATTTTAAAATGTTTAATTAACGACAATCACAATATTGATACGTAGCATAATGTCAATACTGTATATAACGTTGTATATTATATTATGAAGAGAGAGAGAAAAAAATTTTTTTTCGTAGAACTCAGGTGGGCAAACGATTCGACCTCGAGACGAACGGTTTGTTTTGTTGTTGGATTGTTACAATATTGTTGTTTGGATTGTGTGTTGTAATATTAGCATACACGAGAGTCGAACTCCACCGGTTGGCCAAGTGAAATGGGTTTTGTTCCGCATAGTGAGCGAGTGCTCTTGCGGAATTTTATGCAACGTGAACACGTAATGGAGTCGTGGAACGACAACGGATCAGACCCCGTAAATTAACCATTGAATGAGTTTACAAGTTCACGTTTTATCGCCGTGAATCTATATTATATAATACCAATTACGTATACAATTGTGATCATTTTTTTTTTTTTTTAAATAACCAACCGACGAATAAAATTAACAGTCGGACACTTTTACAATGGCATAATGGTACTAAAAAATATGATGTCAACTTTTTGATTTTGAAGTGATGAAAATTTTATTCTACATTTTTTTTCATTTAATCAGCTTGGTTACGTTTCGAATTTTATACGATATTTATAAAAATAAAGCGAAATATTTAGTTGAAATAGTCCAGTTGTGACGAGGGAGAGCTGTAAGAAATTAGTTATAAATGCAGCATATAATTATTAAAATAGCTTAATAAACTTTACTGCTTTCTAACCAGTTTTCCTTATCAAAAGTTACAGAGAAAACAACGGGAAGTCTATTCCGGTTAATTTTCCCCAAGAAGTGTCGTCATGATAAAGATTGTAATATTTATTATTTCGTGATGATCGTGTGGCATCGATAACAAAAGTCGATCGATAAAATTAACCTTGGAAAATAATTATGTTTGAATTAATGATGTTGATCCGGTTAGGATGTGGAACTGCAACAGTAAACTCTTGGTCTCGGTTGACATGATTTCACAAACACGCCATGAAATTTGACTACCATTGTGCAACGGAATTTAATAAGATAACGGGACGCTGAGTCGCCATGGCGCAATAATTTTCACGTAACACCGCGACCTTGTTGAGGAGTTTCAACGTCGCCGTTGCCATCATTCTTTACGAGAGAAAGCCAGGGAATGTCACGATTGTCCCTTTTTTGCATTAAAGAAAAAAAAAAGGAAAAGAAGGAATACAAGGTGGCTTCGATGGCACAAGAAGATAGAATGCACCCGAAGTGGAGAAATAATGTGTGGTTTTGTTTCTTTGTTTGCAGAAGTCCTTCTTCACGTCTTCCTATCTCGAAGCGTGTTATAACCAAACAACCGGTTGAACCGGTGTTAAAAACTTTACGGATCGGGTTCGGTGAATGTAACCATAGGATCCTCCGTTGTGCTCCAAAAGAAAGATTTCGATACAAGACAGTGTTTTTAACTCTTCTTTTTTATATTATATACATATATACGAGTATTTATTGTTGTTTACAATTATTATACGTATTTTTTACAACGACGAAAGAAAAAAAAATCGTATTTAGTTTACTACCATCAATCAACGACACGGTGGACGCCCACCATGTCTCTCAACAATTCAATGGCCGAAGCATTAGCATGCTGACAAAGAAGACTAATAATGATACGTTACACAATTAGATATATATATATATATATATGTACATCAACTTTGGCCATTGTATTCATCGAAACGTCATTTCTTCGCATGCAGAGTTCAACATTTGGTATTCAGAGAGCGTGTGGCGTACGATCCATTCGAACATCTGCGATTCAAACCATATTTGTCACCGAATATCAACGAGGAATACACGGTAAAAGTTTATAAACGTATGAAATTATATAAATAAATAATATAACATTTGTATATATATATATATATATATATATATATATATATATATATATATATATATATATATATATATATATATATATATATATATACATGAAAACGCAAAGATAAATCTTGAAATCATACGAGAGCGGTTTCTCAGAAACATTTCGTACATATTTACACGAATGTACGAATGAAAAGATCCTTCAAGGTCGACAGAATAATATATGATAATATATTTAAAAGAATATATATATTTGGAGTTCAAAAATATATGTATGTTAAATAAGAGTTCTAATTACAAAATCAACCGACAGATAGCTATTGCAAAATGTTTCCAATTTTCTTTGAAAGAAAAATGCCCACTTGTCTATGTTTATTAATTTCCATTTTATTCGAAACGTTTCGTATTTAGTTAGCATTGAAGAAATGCAAACGAGAATCGCATAAAATTTACATAAATATCATTTTATGTAATAAAGATCAAGATATTATGAGATACGACGTATTAGGTCAAGTAGAAAGGTTGAATCGAATATTGAAACCGAGATGTGAAAAACAGAATATTTTAATATACAAATTTAAAATTCTTTTTAGATATATAAACCAAATTACATAAAATTGCTACAATGAATATAAAAGAAACGAATCAATATAAAATAATATTTTAGATTCTGATCAGGACTGTAGTGGAACAGAATTGGCAATATTATATTTGTGATGCGAATTCAAAATAAAAATATTTTTACAATGAAAGATTCAAATAATATTTTTATTAAGAATTTACTTGTATTTTTACTTTCTATATATTGAAAAAAAAAATACAAATTTGATATTAGACAAAGGCACCAAAATCAATGTCCTGATAATGCTACATGCTCATATATCTAAAAGCATAAAATAAATTGAAGAT
The DNA here is from genome assembly GCA_024500535.1 of Leptonema lineaticorne. NCBI lineage: Eukaryota > Metazoa > Arthropoda > Insecta > Trichoptera > Hydropsychidae > Leptonema > Leptonema lineaticorne. Next base: position 16,733,072 of record JANIJI010000009.1, on the reverse strand, counting down.
AAATATAAATCATAAAGACATACATAAATATGCTTTACTACTTTCATAATTAATGAATATTTAAAAAATACTTTGTGGAATTCACTTTCAAATCAAAACGTTTCCGTTGCAAAACGGTACTCAATAATTCCGGTCGCACATATCAAAGAGTAAAATATTAAATAAACATGATAATATTTGATATTCACTACGATCAAAATATTATATATATATATATATATATATATATATATATATATATATATATATATATATATATATATATATATATATATATATATATATATATATATATATATATATATATGGCGATATTAAGCGTACATCCGTGACTATTATTAATCGCGTTGTTTTGTTTTCATTCTCGACGGTTATTATTAAATAAGACCAGATGTCGAACTCTGGCCTCTTTGAATGCTCCGATGCAGAAACTCGATCTCGAAGAGTGAAAAGAGAAGTAACGAGGCAACGGAAAGAACGGAATTCCTGGAAGTTGACATGGACCGTTGCCAGTGGAGGCCAGTGAACAAGATAGCCGCCAACGCCAACACATTACATTTATTACATATATATATATATATATATATATATATATATATGTGTGTGTGTGTGTAGACAGATATTAAAACGGTCGAAAACCGGTCGATTCGTTGTCATAGTTGCATTTCTAAAAAAAAAAATCCGAGAATCCCTCTTTTCCGACGTGGATGGAGGTATTCAATTTTAATATGAAGCGGTTTATCGATCTGGCCTCTGGCTACCTTAGAGCCACGTCGCTTTAGATTTTAAAGCGGTGAGAGTGGTTTTTCCGTACAAATTTATGCGCATATTACTGTATCGTCGTACGATACGAGAATATATGAGACTGTTTGAGGCCAATGAATCCGAAATGATACACAGTGGAAAAAACGACGAGCGAAGCGCGGAAATGAATAAAATAAATTCAAGATTTATTTAGAAAATAAATAATAAATATTTTCTCTTATCTATAACTTTATAGGTGAGTGTGAGAGATAATCATATATGTGATTAAACAAATGAAATATTATTGTTGTTAAAAATAATTTTGTAAGATTCAAACTCTTAAAAAAGGAAGAAATCGGTGGAGGTCATTGAAGATAAAACCGAAAAAAGTGTATACGTAAGATTGAAGATCAGGATTTTCATTATGAAATAAATCATAAATAGATAAATTGAAAATATCCAATAAATATTTATTTTTGAATATAAATTGATTGTTTCATAAAGGTTCAATGATATCTCTTTACGAAAAAGATAAAAGCGAAATACACATATCAAGCGTACTTTCGGCTTCATTTGTCGATAGTGCATTTCGTGTACTTGCTTCCGTTGTCTTCTGCCAACCTCGAGCATATTTATATCGTTGTCAAACCGGATATGATGCTCGATAAGTACACACATTAGAACACAAAACCCAAAACAAACCGGAACAAGCACGCGCCGCTGCATACAATTCTACATACTAACTATCGTTTGTGTATCTATTATCTCCTTTCTATTTTTTTTCTCGTTATTTTTCTTTAATTTTATTATTTCATTCAATTACTTAGTCCGTCAGTATTATTATTCAGAGTTCTTCTTCTTTTTTATTATTATTATGAGAGCATTTTATATTATTTTTATCGACGATATTTTTTGCAACGACCGCAATAAAACAATGACTTAATAACCGCGCGATAAGATAAAAAAGGCGAAATTGTTATAAAATGCGCCACGATTTTTGTTACTATTTATTATATTATATTTATATCCACATTTTTTATAAATAAAATATTAAAAAAAAAAACACGCGGATTCGCGTTTCAATTAACATTTTAACGTCGTAAACCCATGACCTTTCTTTTGGGAGATTCGCAATCGACGCGTCGCGGGAATCGAACCGATTTAAAAATTCAACACGCATTTTATTTACTATTAACCTTCGGTAATTTTCTTTTTTTTATTGTAAGACGTTATGTTTTGCATATATTATTAGTTTGATTTTTTTTTGAGATATTATCTAAATCGATTTATGAGTTGATTAAATTTACATTTTAGCCAAACGAATGAATGACTCGATTGTTTTTACGCATCGGCGAATGTGTAAATTATTTTTAAAACGATGAAATTAATTGTCGCTTAGTCATAATTTATTATCGACACGTACAGCGGTCAGAGATCAAAAGGTGCAAGTGCAAGAAAGCAATATATATTAAAAAACACACAAAATATTTATAATTTCCTACAATGAATGTCATATTTTCACAGAAATATATCGCACGTAAATTTCCTTATATTTAGCGATTAAAAACCGCAATTATTTTAATAATTTATTAATATTATTTTTTTCTAAAAAACAATTCATATTTATATCTAGTAATTTAATAAAATTAAAATATATACATATAAAAATATATTTTTATATACTACTGTGATCAAAAAGTAAGGTGAAATTGTCATTTTAAAACTCCCGGGAATTAGGAAGGCAGGTAAATTGTATTTTTTACCTAGATTGGTAGGACTGTCTATAGAATTTGCCAAGTGTCTGTTTGTCAAAATGTTTAATTATCTCCGAGTTATGCGTGTTTTTAAAACTCTCGGTTTCTTCTCCATGTCATAATTGTTTTTTCGCGACTTTTTTGCCAAAAACTCAACTTATATCGTTCCGCAACCGCCATATTCGCCCGATTTATCTCCGTGCGACTTTTGGCTATTCAGCAAACTCAAAAGGCCAATGCGGGGACGCCGTTTTGATACGATTAAGGAGATAAAAACCGGATCGATGAAGATCTTAAAGGCTATATCGGAAAAAGATTACAGTGTTATATGAATTGAATGTATTTGAAAGCATCATTTTTTTCTACAAGAACGATTGCACTTAATATGTATTATTATTAATAAAAAATAATTGTTATAGTCTATTATGTATGAATTATACTAGTAAATAGGTTAATTGATTTTTTTCATTACCTAAACGAATCTCGTTAGTTGAACGATGTATTCATAATTGTAAATGTTCATACCTGAAACAAAATAAAAAGAAATTATATAATCTATTTAATATTAATATAAAAAAATCGTACAACACTAGGAAGCGATTATCACCAAAAAGCGTATAATCAGTTATCAGTTTTTTATCTCTCCAAAATGCTTTTCCAAAGCATTCGTGTCTTTCAGCAAATATAATATAACATATGAAATGTGTTTTATTCCAGTTATTAGACACGATAAGGGATACATGATTTTAAAAATGGACGACAATATATAATATACCGTTATCTATTTTTTTTTATTTGTACAACTATGTGTGTACAAAATAGATATGTTTTATAATGTTACATGATAAATGGCTCGTATATTATAGATAAAGATAAATATGTCGATGAACGAAATGATCGATAGAATCTTTTATATATATATTTTTTTTTCTTATCATATTTATATATTCTGATAACGATTCGGATAAAATTTAGACGAAACTTTTTCGTAGAACGAATTAAATGGGATCATTCAATGTATATAATGATATGATCATTATATTAGAACATATTATTGATTATGGAAGTAAGAAAAGATTTTTAGATAAAAAACGTTGTGTTGTATATAAATAATAAATGAAAGATATTATTCTACTTATTTTGAGAGATTTGGGTGAAAAAAATAAAAATTTGGTAACACATCGAGTAACAAATATTTATAAAAATACAAATATTTATGATTTAGAAAATGATATTTTTAATAATTAATCATATTTTTTTATGCAATTGAAATGTGAACTTTGAATTAAGTTCAGAATGTATTTTCTATAAGAGCGGTTATTTGAAATGGAATTATCTTTTCAACATTCGAATAGTCTCAATAGAAATTGAATAGAGGATATTTGTGAAACATCATCGTCTACTATTTTTTTTATATTTTTATTTTTTTATTTACAAAAGTATTTTTACCGTTATTTAGGCCCGAGGCAAAGGAAAAAAGGTCAAATGTTAACAATAAATATCGATCGTTTCCGGATGCCTTCTTTATGTATATATTGTACGCTTTTAAAGGTTGTACAGGATAAAAATGGTATCCAGAACTTTTACAACGAGCATTTTGTATTCAGTCGGCAAATAAAACGGTTATATTATTCAGCTAGGGGTTAGCCATTATGTATGAGATCCTTGTACAAGGACGAGGTGAACCTTGACGTCTCTAGGCAACTTCGACCGTAAAGTTTGTGATAAGGCCAAGGCCATCAACAATAAAACGTACATTTGTACAACCATAAATTTGGTTTATGTCATCGAAAATGGGACAACGAGACGGAAAATGTGCCGAAAATTTAATTAATTGTTTGTTTCCTTTACTTTTTTGATCAAAAAAAAATAGTACGTACTTTTAAAGATTGGCTATATACCTATCTCTCTTTTTACACGGTACCTGTTTGACACTATTTCGCTTTTATATGGGTTATAAAATATCGAATTTTGAAAAACTTTTGTATAGAAATGTATATATTCGCATATATAATATATATCGTTAATTTTTTTGACTGATTTATTTAGCAACACTGATGACAATATTTTAGGAAAAATAGACTGATAGTTCTTGAAAGTGATGACAGCGAATAAACTTTGAAAATTCTTTATTTGTTTTATTTTTGTTTCTAATCTATAATTAATCCAATAGATAGGTTTTTAAAGATGTTTTATCTAAACAGAGCACATTTTGGAAGTTTATTTTGTTTTACACGGTTTTACACATACTAAAATTAGGGAGATTTCATTTTACACGGTTTTGTCGTGAACCTATCTTCTGTGTATTTCGACATGGATTCAAAATATTGTATAAAATAAAATAAAACAGATTATTATTCCAATGGATCAAATTTAACGTTATCATCGTTTTTGACATTCGTTAAATAGACCTAATATTTAAACATTTACCATCTTAACTGATAAACAATTTAAATATTTTTCTAATTCATCAATATTTCTATACGTTGCTTCAAATATGGAAATTTTACTTATAAAAAACAATACATTTTTATAACGTAATATAATAAATTTATTTACGTTATTTCTATTTAAAACTTTTTATTCATTGCCATTTTGTTTATATATATAATATATATTTTTTTCGGTTTCTTCAAGATCCACTTTTGATTGCAAAATGACGCGTCACGCTTTGCAAACATCGCCGTTTCAACTTCCACGCAAATTAGAAAAAAAAATATTTATATATAAATAAAATACAATTCGTTTTTGAAGCTATATAAAAAAAATGGAGGCGTTTCGTAATAAAGTTTTTTTTTCCTGTCGATTCGCATTCGAATCGGTCGCTTTCGCCGTGAAAATCGATACAAAAACCGACAAAAAAAAAACCACCGCCTTCGCGTTTATAAAATGGTATGCGAAAACGACAAAATGGCGGTCACTTTCTTTGTTGACGTTTAGAAGAAAAAAAAGACAAATTACGTGACTTTCAATTATTACAAAAATTAACACAATTGAATTTATTGTGATTTTTTAAATTCCTATTTGATTAAAAAATCAGTTTCAATACTTTATAGTCGAATTCATCACTTCTTGATAAATATTTCAAATATACAATTTAGATAAAAATAAAAAAAAAATATGTAAAACGAGTGTAGATCGTTCACGTATCATTACCAACTACAAACAAGTAGAAATCTACGAGCAGAACTCGGGTTAGCGCAATCGGGCACGAACAGCGCTCGTCTTTAAACCATTAATTGGTTAATCGATTAATAAAAAAATCACAAATTAAATTTACGTACATTGCAAGATGTTATTGATGTAAATCAAGTTATATCTATTCATAATCGATAAAAGAAAAAAAAACAATATACGTAACGAAATACAATGTCAATATTATTATTTAATGTAAATAAATAATAAATAATACGACATAATAACCGTTTCGCACATAACTATTGCATTTGAAATGAAATCATGAATGATTCATGCAATTTTGCGTCACTGATGTGTATATATATATTTAATAATATGTATATATTATAATAATAAAAATAATAAATTCACAACAGCGAATTTCACTCGTATTTATATGTTGTTTTTTTTTATCGTCGGCACGAAAAAAAATGTAATTAATCATGATTGTGTAGAAGTGTAACGAATAACCGGAAAAAAATATTACGAATGCGAAAAATTATCATAATTATATCGTAATAAAAACTTTTGCGTCAATTATTCTTAAAATGAAACGTCGACGAAAATAACAATATATATATATATTTTTTTTTATTTCATTTTTATGAATAAAATAATTGTGAAGCACTCCCGATTCACGCTCGGGCGTAATCGATAAACAGGTCATATAACAAGTCTCACTAGAGATTAATCAATGAATCAATTGTGAATTTTTTAAATCAATTACAAGAATTAAAACTTAGCATTTGGATATTATATATTGATAAACAATATTCAGTCAAATTATAATTCATATTATCATAATGAATTTTTCAACATCTGTCTATTGTTTGCCTTTTGAATTATAAAAAAATATAATAATAATATAAAATCGATAATGATGACAAAATATTGTAAACATGTTTTTTATTACATATATTTGAATATATAAAAATAATCTTTTTTTTTTTCATACAACGAAAACAAAGTTCAAAAATGTCTAATTACGTAAATGTCACTCGGTCATTTTATCTTCATGCCATGCCATGCCATAGAATGTAATAAAATAAATATTATTAAATACAAAAAAATATATATATATTGGGATAAGATTACCCGCTTATTTATTGAATTATAATAATTATCAATATTTGTCACAAATGAAAATTATGACGGTATTGTTTTGCGATAAAATGACACACGATCGACGAACGCTTGAACAAGTGTCATTTGAAGCAGATAACCGAATAATAAACAATATATAAATATGATATAAAATTAAATATTTTTATTTTTTACATCTATAGACGAAATATTTTCTTAAAATTTTAATTACAATTTAATTAAATTGATTTATTCAAGTCTATGGAATATTTGCAAAATATTTTCTTTTGGGAGACTCGAGATATTTTTCTGTCATTCGAGTGACTATTGTTTTATAACAACGAAGATAATATATTCAAATTTTTAATATAAATTATATATATATATATATATATATATATATATATATATATATATATATATTTATTTATTTATTTATTATTAACAATACGTCTAAATCAAGTATCTACAACCTGCGGCTCTTTAGTTCCAAACGCAAATATTATTTATTATAATTTTTTACTTAAATAATAAGTAATTATCTAATAATATATATATATATATATATATATATATATATATATATATATTATCTAATTTGTTATGGAGAAAAAAACATTACTTATATATGAATACATTATACATTAGTTTTTATTTATTTATCAAAAAGCTTTACTTATGCAAGTACTATTTATTGTTGGTAAGAAAAATTTTCATGATTCTTTATAAACTTTGAAATCTTGTAAATTGTAATGTTTGACACTTTCGACTCAAAAGGTTAGCGATCCCTGATCTAAATCATTTAAGCTCTTTGAAATTAAATGGATTAAAAACTGTCACATATTTTGCACAATATTTTCACGCATTATAAGATTATTACAATAGTGAATTTATTGATTTTTTCAGTAATATTTTAAAGATAAATTTATTTTTTTTGTAATTCTAATCATAAAAAAACTGATTTAAATAAAAATTTACATATCAATGATATTCAATAAAAAAATATTTTTTTTACCAAATCAATAATGCATTATAAAATCACAATTTTATCTATATATGATTTAATATAGATATGATTTAAAATATTTTTGTTAAAAAAAAATCGAAAAATATCGTAATACATTAAGTACTATACTAAATTGTTATCAAATTCGAATGAGTTTTAATATAATTTAATTGATCGCAACATTAAAGTTCCAATTTTATTATCTAAAATAATCGTATATAAGTAATAATATAATAATAACAAGACATAAACGTTTATTCGTTCGTGTGTGTGTGTGTGTGTGTATGTTTGTAATTAATGGTCTTATGCCGTTCATAGCGGATGCTGGCATTTGATTATATACCATGGAAATCCGTGAGAAATTGAACCGATATAACCGGACGATAAATTATGCTAATTTGCACTACAACGTCATTACAAACGATCGATTCCTACCGTGTAAATTGAATAAAAAAAAATGAAAAATAAAATATTTTCATTCCCATGATTGAAAAACGTGCGCATAAAAAAAAAGTAACAAGTGTATTCGGAATGTGATTTGTGAGTCACAAACGAAAATAAAATTTTATTATAGATTATGGTGCATCTAACAATAATGGTATTTTTTGTAACGTTCTATTAATATTTGGAGACGTATATCACATCCACCTATGACCCCAAGAAGGAGATCCGTTCTAGAATAGAACAGGCTAGAACGTAATTCATAGTTACAAAAAAAAATTCTTAACGTCTAAGAACAACAAGCATGGAATTAAAAATACTTATGCTTAGATGTTACATTTTTTTTTCTGTTCTTCTATATGGTGCTGAATCATGGAAACTAGACTCAGGAACCGAAAAACATCTGAAAACGTCTGTTAACGGAGAATGCTAAGAATATTTTGGATCGATAAAGTAGCATATAAGGAGGTTTTAGAGAAAATTAGTAAAATTTCAGAAATACTAAAAACGGATAAATTAAAGAAAATGCAATACCTTGGCCACATCTTAAGAAATGATAAATACAGGCTTTTTCTGATAATTATAAAAGGAAAAATCCAGGAGGAAAGATCAATAGGAAGACGTCGAAATTCGTGGCTTAAAGATCTTCAACTGTTCGTCAATAGAACTAGAAAGTTTCATTATAAAAAGTGCCATATATATGGATTGTCAACCTTTTTGAGGAGATGGTATGAAGAAAAAGATTAGAATAAATAAAATTGAAGATACATATTGTTAATTTTTGAACGAAAAAAAAAAATAATAGACTATACATATGAATGATTGAAAAATAAAAACCGGCGCCGTGTTTATTCAACGCATTGTGACGGATAAAAACCGCATGCCTCTTCACCGGATCAACCGGCCAATGTTCGACGTTATTACTTGCCGTTATTAATAACTTGGAAACAAATCGGTTAATTTTTTTTTATTTAATTTTTCTATATCCGTTTGCGTAACACACATATTTTATATATATTATATGATAGAATTAAACCAATTATTTTTTTTTATATTGAAAAATTACGTGAACTCTATTTGCGGACCAATTCCAAGATCCATTTATCGAGAAATTCTAAAAAAGAATTATATTTAATTTCATTTTACTATATATAATATATACAATATAATTTTCATAAAATATAAAAATACAATTTCATATTTATCTTATAAAAATAATATGAACGTTAAAAATAAATAAATAAACGTGTTCTGTGTAATTTTATTAGCGCTAATTAATTTCATTTTGAAGAAGTAAGTGCTTTTTTAAAGAAGTTCGTTAGTGATTTTAAATATCTCGTAATTTACAAGGTAAATTTTTCTAATTTTAAAATGTACATTTTTAATTTATTCCAATTTGAAAAGCGAATGATTCAGAAATGTGATATAAAAAAAAACAGTAAGAAAAAATAATAACCTGATTTTATTATAGAAAAAAAATCACTGAATATTTACACAATTCGTAGAATCAGTTTATTTTTATGAAAAAAATAAATAAAATAAAAATATATTTATATATAAGTCAATGCTATTAGCTTTAAAATATAATCGAAAATATAAAAATAAATAAATAACACTAGTTTCCTCAAATATGAAAGAAAAACAAACATTACAATAGTCTTTTTTGTAAGTAAGAGTTCAATGCTTTGTATGTAATTTTAATTTTATTTTTTCTAAATCGAATGATTTATTTATATTCATTATTTACTATAAAAATTTAGTATATATATATATATATATATATATATATATATATATATATATATATATATATATATATTAAATTATTATAAAATAAACAAGTCAAAAATAGTATCACATAAATGATATTGAACAATATATTATTGTTTTTACGATGCTTGTAATGCGAAAAATATTATAGATAAGATCATAAATATTTAGATAAAACTTAATATTACGCATCGCCGATTATTCATAGAAAAAATAAATAAAATAAAAATGCTGACAAACGAAGGAAAAACTGACAAAATTAAAGTTCGACGCGACGATTAAAAAAAATATAACCGCAAAAATCGTTCGTTTGAGGAAAAAAGTCGACGTTTTCGTGAAACTGATCGTTTTTGTCAACCGAATCGTCGATTTATTCCACTATTGAAGAATTCCACTTTTACGAAATAGAAAAAAAATAGATAAATAGAAATAGAATGACGTAATGTTTCATCGGTGAAATGAATCATTGAAAATATATTTTATTAAAAGAGTGGCGCTGTCCGGTTAGTAAATTTTTCAAGTTGTTTAAAAACTAAAAAATTAAAGTGCTCTTCACACGATTATTAAAAATTAAGCAGCATTGTGTTGAGACAACACTCGAATACACTGACGTGTCATACATTTATTCTGCTAGATGCACTATAGATTTTTTCAATTGCTTTTTCTTCATCTTTTTCGGTTTTATGCGTCTGAAACAGGCGTGTCAAACACGAGAACCGTGGGCCGCACGCAGCCCGCCTAGATGTGATGCAATTTTTGATAACATATATAAAATTATTTTTTGTTTTCATATGTATGCAGTTTAAATGAATTATAAACGATTTTTCGATTATCAATCACGCTTGTAACGCTTGTAGTCAGAAAGTTTGAATTTTTTGTTGACACTAGTTACTATGTATATGAAATATTTATACTTTTCATGTAAAAAAATAATAAATACAATTTTTGGATAGTGCGGCCCACAACTTAGTAGTACACAAAAGCTCATGCGGCCAATAAAGATCAAATCGATTTTTATAAAGACCAATGATCTATATAAAAATCGATTTTTACTTTTCTTCATTATTTTATCTTATTAAAATATATATAATATTATTATTTTTAATCAAATATAAACATTAATTATGTGATTAAGGTTTTCAAGAAGCTCACTACATAAACAATATATATATTGGATGTAAACCATTATTATGATATAATTAAAAAATATAAATTATTTAATACTATATTTTTATATTAAAAAAAAAATAAATATATATATAAAAAGTAGAAATCGATTTAAAAAAGAAAGATAAGACGATAGCGTTTTTTTCTATTGACTAACGTGTGACCTTAATTGTTTCGCATTGACAAAAACAATATATTTATATATATATATATATATATATATATATATATATATATATATATATATATATATATATATAACACGGCATAACATTCATATTTTTATAAAATGCCCGGGCATATTAGACAGAGGAAAAATTTTCCAAAGCATTCCGGTTTATTAACCTTTAAAAATGTTGCATAATTAGCATGCCGTCGGTGATTTCTCAGCTACGACGGCGTAACAATGGAATACAGATTACCCACTTTGTTTCTACTTCTTCTTATTCTTTTATTTTTTCTTTATACCGTATATATATATATATATATATATATATATATATATATATATATATATTTTAATATATATATATATATATATATATTTTAATATATATATATATATATATATATATATTTTTTTTTTTTTCTTTCCGACATTATTGTCTTTACGCTGGTTATATGGCTATAGAACAATACGAATCGCAAAAACGTGTCGACTCGGCATGCGATGATGTGCATAATTAACATTTTTACCGAAAAAAAAAGAGAAAAAAAAAGTTAACAACAATACTAAACAATGCCATAATGATACTAAATGTACGGTAAATCCTCGGTTTTTTGTTTTGAGAGACAGAGAGAGAGAGAGAAATTCGCATTAGTATTGTGCGATATTATAGATTAAATTATATCATTAGCAATATAAAAAAAAACCGGTTAACTATGCAAAATAATTGATAATATTATAAAAAAATAATGTTATTTTTTAATATAAAAATAAATTTCTTTTATCTATATTTAGTCTGAGAAAATCATTAGTGTTTAAATTTATAGATTGTATATATAAATTAATTCACGAAAAATGTAGATAATTTTTGATTTCACAATAAATGTGTTCAACAAGTAATTATATTGTTTTAGTACTTTTATGTATGAAATATGAAAATATAATGTATTATAAAAGTATTATATATTGATATTTTCAAGCGAAGAGCAATTTTCAAAAGAAATTTCTATTACTCATGATTTCGAATACAGATTACACGCGAAAGTGTAGCAAATAGAAGAAGAATTATATATATATTATATATACAACAGAGACAGACGTTCGACGATAGAGGCAGAGAGTTTCAGAAAAAAAAAGAGAATCGCGTCATAATAAATTATAAAAGAGAGCGGAGTAGCCGTTGCATAATAATATAATGCCGATATATATATATATATATATATATATATAATTTTTTTTCGCCATAATAATAATAATCCGACTACCAAAATGGATGCTGTAAACGAGGCCAAACAAAATAGACAACGGTACCGTTGTTATCCCACGAGATCTCTCACGTAGAGAGAAAGTTATTAATGGAGAAAACGTCTAGAAGGTGTTATGGAGACATGACGAAGAGACGCTCGTTCAGCAGCAATGAACTCGCAAAACACGTTTTTACTCGACAATTACGCACACACACACACACACGCACACGCACATATATATATATATATATATATATATATATATATATATTTGTAATTTTAAAATCATTTTGTAAGCAGCGCGGGAGATCAAAGTTAAATTGACTGTTTAATCGTCATTAGAAGCTTTAACCATAGTGTGTGTGACCTTCGCGATTTAATTTACATAACTAAATAATTAACAAGTATTTGATTTGTTCAAAATTAAAATTTTATATATTATAAAAAGAAGTATTTCTATGTAATAAACTTCTTCCTCGTATAAATAAATTACATTCAAATTAAACAAAGTTGTCTCAATCTTTTAATCTCCTAAATTTTGCACTTATATTTAATCTTTCAAATTATCCAACAAAACAATAAGAGATTAGATAAAAGTAGAAAACAACTCAAAGCACATCATAATAAAAAATAAAGATTATAAAAATCATTAATATCAATAACATACTACTGTGATTAAAAAGTAAGGTGATCATTTAAAACTCCCGGGCAATAGGAAGGCAGATAAATTGTATTTTTTTTCCTAGGATGGTAGGACTGCCTATTGACTCCAAGCATTTATTGGTCAAAAGGTTTAATTATCTCTGAGTTACACGTATTTTTACAACTCTTGGTTCCTTCATCACGATAATGCACCACGTCATACTGACTCATATCGTTTCGCAACCACCGTATTCGCCTGATTTGGCTCCGTGCGACTTCTGACTATTCAGCAAACTCAAAAAGCCAATGCAGGGACGCCGGTTTGACACGATTGAGGAGATAAAAACCGAATCGAAGGTCTTGGTTCCTTCATCATTATATAATTTTAAGATGGCGATAAAAATTAGATTCGTCGTTAGCATTAAGAAGAATACAGGTACTATTAAAATAAACGATGTCAATAGTAAAAAAAATATATAGGTTTTTTTATAATTAACTAACCAGTTTCACGAATAAAATATTCTTTGGTCTGATTTATAGCGTTATACGGCTGAATGATTTGGTCATCGCCATATTATGCATGTATTTTAAGACGTTAATGTATTATTTGAAAAACGAAGGTTAATCTGCAGAATTTTTAACCGGATATTATCATTTGCATATTAATCTATCTAATTTTAAATACGAGTATTTTTTATTATTATTGATTCATTCCAGTTATTGTTAATAGAGTCTGCCGCCTATTAACCACCTGGACTAATCTTCAAGCTAGATCGTAACATTAATAATCAGTGACTCGGTTTCAGAAACTTGTTCTGATACAGTTTTATGGCAGTATCTAGAAATCCACGGATAGATCGTGTGATTTTACCTGGTTATTGCGAAACGAAGCCTTCCAATAAATTCCGAGACCGATCTCGTCAATTTACCGGATAATTGGAAATAGAACACGAAACCAAGAATTCCATATACTGTTTCAATTTCTATTTCAAAATAAAACAAATTGCTGAGAATACGAAATGCATTCATGCGATATTAATATCAATTTTATCCATTATCTAAATCTAGCAATTAATATCAAAATATTAATGATTCCATCTGGGAAAACTAATATAATTTGTTCATTGTGATAAAAATACACATCGTTTATATAAATTAAAATAACAATGCGAAGATAATCGAGCATATCCTTGATCTTGGGAACAGACGTGAAAAAATTTCGCAATTGCAAGAATGATTCTGAAAATTATCGTCAGCCTTGAGGCCAATTCTTCAATTGACGCAAGGAATTAAAAGCAAATCTAGCACAATTTTTGTTCCGAATAGACCGACAATATTTTCATACATTGTATGCAATTGTGTGAATATAATAATAATAATAATAATAATAGATATATATATATATATGGAAAATTACATAATTAACAATAATAATAATGATCGCTTGGACGAAGACGATAATGTCACTAATAATTATAGAAAAAAATCGAGGTGGTTTTTACCGGTTTTAAAACCGGGTTGTATCGGTAATGTTCAGACATTATAAATGACGACAATTGCACATGAAGCTATTATTAGTGCGATATCTCATCGTTTATTCAATGTAAACAGGTCTATATAGTATTATTATCGTATCTGCAGAGCCAATAATGAATATCGACTACAATGAAATCCAAATTATGCAAATTTATATAGTTTCATCGAGGCATCGTATCGAATGTGAAGGAATAAGTTTGTGAATAATATTAATCGATGGACAATATGCATCCATGATTTTATTATAATCTAAAAAAATTTTCTTTTATGGCATATACTATAAAAAAATAATAATACCTGAAAGAGCAGATCCTCAGATTAAAAACATTTTAAGAAACTTTCATTACAAAATATAAATAATGAAAACTCTTTTTATCAAATTTGTGTAATGAGAGTCATGGATGGGATTTCATGTTAGATTAAAGATTTTTAAGATCTGTAGTATCGTTAAAAAATATCTTTCAAAAAATAGTCCAATTATTAAAGAGACTAATTAAAGAGAAGAATTTGAAAATATATAGGAGTATATCATATAAATGACCTTGAAATTGAATAGATGTCAGATGGAAAACGCCTGTGACATGTGTAAACTACGTCTGGAGCAAGTTGGAGAGAACAAAAAAAAAATTGTCAATTGAACTGGATTAAGCGATCGGTGAACGTTTACGATCATGGAAGCTGGGCACGTCAATTATTTCCGAATCCAGTTCGCTGCCATAACTGCCATTATAATTATCGATCCGGAGCCTTTTGACCTTTATAGTGAATCACGATACGTACACCCACAACTGCCTATTATAAATAATGCTTGTTGTAACATCGTTCACTTTGCAGCCGTAACAAAATATGTAAAATCCAATCTCGCAGCTAACTGTACATTCGGAAACCTCTCAAGGCAACTTTTCCTCAGGGCTATATCGAAGCAAAACGCTCTCTCTCTCTCTCTCTCTCGGTCTATTTATAGGGTGAACGTTTATGGCATAATATATATGAATACGCTAGACGGATTTTACTGGCTGATATTTATCGTCGTGTTTGTTATCTATAATTTCAATTTTTGCACGATAAAGCGTAATTGAATGAAGATTAAAACAAGAAGAGTGCAACAAATTGTAATCCGCAGTAGTTTGATAAGAAATTTTTCGATTGATAATATTGTTTACATTTTTTTCATCTTATTTCTAATAAAGATATCCTAAATTATCATGCACGATTGATTGATTTAGATAAAGTAAAAAAATAATAATAATAATAAAAATGATAAAGCCGATCCAATACAAACAAGGTAACCATTTCGTGTTTCATTGTTCAGATATTCTTCGAGCTTTCGCACACGTTCAGTTAAACGATACATATTGTATTATAAGTATTTATAGAAGCCGATGGCATATTTTCACTAAAGAAAAATAGCCGGTAATAAATTGTATCGTGTGTGGGAGTCGAACCTGGAATTCAAGGCTAGCGAGCAACTCTTTCACATTGAAGATCAAATGGACAGAATCGAGAAAGAAAACCTCTCAGCACAATGGAATAAAAGAAAAGTTATCGATTTTAAAACACTATATATTCAGTATTATATATATATATATATATATATATATATATTTATGTGTGTGTGTGTACAAGTGAATGGTATGTAAAAAAAAGTTCGATTCAGTTCAGTAAATATTTCTTAACCAGGTGCAATATTGAGTCATTACATCGTATTAACGTAACAGCGTTTTTCTTGTCATTATATTATTATTATTATTATTATTGACATTATTTATTATTATTTTATATGCAACGATTAATTTTTGCTCAATATCTGTTATTAGCGCAAAATTTAACCGTTTAATTGCTCGGTTGCGCTTTAATATTAATAACACAAAAAAAAAAAAAAAAAAAAAAACGTTGAATTTACTCGCTTGAATAACAATGATTGATGTAATAAATGTCAATATCGATTATCAATATTTATAAATTTAAAGATTTATCGATGCTTTAAACAATTTGAAGCTGTGCAATTTTATCACCAGAATGAATAATATGGTATTCTTATTGAATATTGAAATTATGACTTTGTTTAACCTTGTTGAATATTAATATTAGATTAGCATCAAAATTGGAACAATTGACTTAAAAATTAAACCAATCAATATCAAGTTCTAATTGTTTTTTTTCCATATAAATTACACTTAATGGACGTAAAGTGCTTTGAATTATAGGTGTTGAATTTTCTAATCGTTTCAATACCAATATTTGAATTAAGGGTTGTTAATAGTTTTGATCTACAATTAAAATATATACATTAATCATAATTCACAACAATTATAATATTTAGCGATGTAGATAAATTATACACATTACTTATAATCATAAATCTGGAAATAGCATGTTATACTACACTTTAAGCATAAATATGACTAGAGAAACATTTTAAAAATTGATCTCGAGAAGATTACATTCAACATTCTCATCTCCCTACTTTGTCAATCAAAGATGAAAGAAGTCTTTCCCTTCTTTGCGCCCCGTCGATGATTAATCTTCGTCCAAAATGAAATACTGTCCGATATAAAGAAGGGTTGGAGCTATTATCACCGAAAATCGTCGCCGTTAGGAGGGAATTTTGAACGAAAACGACGCACATTTAGGGTACAGAGTTTGAGTTAGGGAGATTCCGGAATTTTTTTTTTTTTTTTGGCTGAAGAAATGTGGGGTTTCCTAACAAATTATTACAATTTATATATATATATATATATATATATATATATATATATATATATATACTTTAATCTGGTTTGGTGATTTACAACCTGTACGTTGCTAAAAATCTACAAAGTTACAATAATCTTTACGATATAAGAATTTATTTATACTACTATGATCAAAAATTAAGATAAAATTGTAATTTAAAACTCCCGGGCATTAGGAAGGCAGGTAAATTGTAATTTTTTTCTTAGGTTGGTAGGATTGTTTATAATATTTGTAAAGCGTCTGTTTGTCAAAAGGTTAATTTATCTCCGAATTACGCGTGTTTTTATAACTCTTGGTTCCTTCATCACAATAATGCACCATGTCATACTGTATTGGTTCTTCGCGACTTTTCGCAAAAAAAAATTGATTTATTATATCGTTCCGCAACCGCCGTATTCGCCTGATTTGGTTCCGTACGATTTTTAACTATTCAGCAAACTCATAAGGCTAACGCGGGGATGCCGTTTTGACACGATTGAGGATATAAAAAACGAATCAAATAAGGTCTTGAAAGCTATATCGGAAAAAAGACTACCATATTCCGACTGATTCGAGAACTGAAAAAATCGTTGGCAAAATTGTGTTTTATCGGACGGGGATTACTTTGAAGAGGATGAATTTGATTTGGAAGAATTTACTTTTACCATATAAACAAATTCACCTTACTTTTTGATCATATTGTTATATGGCATATTTAAAATATACCATTCTCATAATTTCTGACGATTTTTGAATATTGTTTAATGTCATTTATATTTCCGTAGTCTTAATACAAATTTATTATTAGCACAAACACGTAATAGTGCAAAAAAAGATGTATTTATAGTGATTCCTACTCAACAACCCTGCTTTATATAGTAGCATAGTGAGTATTTTATGTATCAGTAAATGTCATGGCTGACGACTCATTCGACCTAAAAAACGAAAAAATATACATATACGCACATACATATAATTAAATATATATTAAATTATATGAATATACGTTAGTACCACCTATCATCCCCCTATTCGTGACAAGAAAACCGATAATAATTATTTTACAAAAAAAAAAAAAAACTTTTTTTTTCCTAGCGTTGTTGATTGATTAGTCGCAAATAAAAAGCGAACATTTCACTACTCAAAGTCGAAAAAAAATATAGTCTAAGGGCGGTTTCACGCACAAAGGGTTGGAGCCCTTATTTATCGTTCTGAAAATTGCCCGACACGATATGAATAATAGAATTTTTCGGGGTAAAGCCGATGAGTAATAAGTGTGTAAAACTGGCTTTATCGATCCAAAAATTTATATTAAAAAATTTATATATATATATATGTATTTACTACGATTCATTCAAAATATAAACAAACGTAATAAATTGTGTTGGGCATCGATAAAATATTATATTTTTTTTTATATATAGTGTGAGCAATTTTATAAAAAGTTTCACATAATGTGTGATAAAAATAAAATTATTTATTTTTGTTATGCGATAAATGTGTAGATTTTATCGTGTGAATCGATTTACAAGTATCAAAATTCGTTTGAATATAAATGCTGACTGTGCACCGCGTTGCTTGGTATCAGTTTTCGATACCACCGGCGATCGTGAAAAATATTTTTGTACATTACGCAAAAATTAAATTTTATATAACACTAGCAATTTATTAGTTAAATTTTATAAAGTTTTCAAAGTAAAGATAAAAATAATAATTTACAGTTGTTACACTCTTAAACGATCACTCCCGAGTCACGTTCGGGTGTGGCCACCTATTAATTGACGTAAATTACATAATCACTTAATACTTTTTTAGACGAATATTGCTCGCGCGCACCACGCGTGCCCGATTGCACTAACCCGAGTCCCGCTCGTGGGTTTCACCTTGTTTGTAATTGGTAATGATACGTGATCGATCTATACTCGTTTGACGCTGAAAATCATTATTTATTTATTTTTTTTTTTATAAAATATACATTTGAAATATAAAAGAAAGAATTTAATATTTATAGTCACATTTTTGTGAAAAATATCTGAGCATAAAGTGGTTAAAGTAATTTGTTATATAATTATTTTTATTATATATATTTATTATTCACTTATTTTATACATTACTATACGAAAAAAGTAAGTTTTAAGGGATTTTTCTTACGATTTTCTAAATAGAATGATGTAATAACGGTAATCCCTAATGTTAAACGATTATCGATTATAGTTAATAGATAGTATAGGAAACCATATTTGTATACACGCCATATTCATTATAGAGCCAATAATGGCGATAATAAATATTCGATTCGTATTTTCACCTCGGTTACGAGATGAATAATTTAAATATCACTTTCGTTACAAACGCAAAAACGACACACTTACATAAAACGTAAGAGAGCATAAAATAAACGATAAAATGGTTAAAAATAACAAACAATTCAATAAATAATAAGCGTCTTCGATGCAAAAAAAAAAAAAAATACGATGCGTGTCATTAAAACGCAATTAACGATTTATCAGAGCGCCAACGCAATTAAGCTAATGGCGGCTAATGTGTTATTGAATGCGGAACACGAAAGCGTTAGTAATTTCTGTGATTCCAATATTACACGTGTGCCCACTATAAATAATAATGAAAGAAAACGGAATGCACACGCAAATAATACGTATTACGACAAAAATGACACGACAAGTTCGTTAAATATATATATATATATATATATATATATATATATATATATATATATATAACACTGTCATCAAAAAGTAAGGTGAATTTGTTTATAAAATGTAAATTCTTTATTTATTCTTCCAAATCAATTTCAAAGTAATCTCCGTCCGATAAAACGCACTTTTGCCAACGATTTTTCCAGTTTTCAAAACAGTCGGAATAGTCTTTTTCCGGTATAGCCTTCGAGACCTACTTCGATTCGGTTTTTATCTCCCCAATCGTGTCAAAACGGCGTACCCGCATTGGCCTTTTGAGTTTGTTGAATAGCCAGAAATCGCACGGGGTCAAATCAGTCGAATATGGTGTCGCGAAGGACTAATGCTGTATGACATTATGCATTATCGTGATGAAGGAACCAATAGTTGTAAAAACACGTATGATAATTAAACCTTTTGACAAATCGACGCTTGGCAAATGTTATAGACAGTCCGGGAGTTTTAAATGACAATTACACCTTAATTTTTTATTACAGTAGTATATAATATGTGTACGATGTGTGCAAAAGTGGACGTGAACGTCTTAACGACGATGCGTCACGTCTGGTCTGAGTGTTAACTTTCAACTTTTAGATAAATCGTGTTATCTTAATTTCTTTAATAAGTATATTTTTTGATATCATAAAGAGCAATGACAACATTAATGATAATAATTGAATTGATAGATTTAAAGGATGATAACATATATAAAATAATATTTAAAAGTGAATTTTGTTCTCATTTGTATGTACTTCCGTTTAATACGGTTGCAGTGTGTAATTTAAATTAATTGTAATTGATTTTTCGATTATCAAACTTGTAACGCTTCTAGTTGAAAAGTTTGAACTTTTTATTAACACTATGTATTATATATGGAATATTCATATTTTTCGTGTAAAAAAAAAATAAATAAATACAATATAATCATTCTACAGTGTGACCCACAACTTAGTACACAAAAGCTCATGCGGCCCGCAATATGACACGAGTTTGACACGCCTGATCTAATAGAATAGTTTGGATATGGATTATTGGAGTCAATAACTGAGAAATAAAAGATATCGAGTCAGACAAATAATGATCACGAATTATTTATAATAATCCTTTTTTTTAATAATATCTTCATCGTTTTATCGATCAAAAGAATCAACAGAAGCGGCAATTGTGATCGTTTAAAAAGGACAAAACCTGTTGCTCAAATACCTTTCGGTCAGAATTCAAGTGTCCAAGGTTAAATTTATTAACAATTATTATTATTATTATTATTATGCAAGACCCATATACGTACAATTGTTATTATTCATTGTCAGATATTTTTTACAGTACAATAAACCGATTGCAAATAAATAATAAATAAAAAATTGGTCACATTTATACATAGAAAAAAAAACTTTCTTCGTCACGAAATTCAACGCGAAAAACCTTGAAACGCGCCGATAATAAAATTCGAATCTTAATTAATCACCATTTTGCCGAAACAGGTGTACTAAAAATGTCAATTGCCCATATATATATGCACAAATAAATATATATATATATATATATATATATATATATTTAGGTTAATGGTCGTGATATAGACAAAACTTGGGCCTCCACCGAAATAAACTATTCGTATGCTAATTTGTACACCGCGAGAAAAACGAACAATGTCGTCGTAAGGTCGTGACAAATATGCCACGAATTCGACAATGATAACAATAAACGCATTCTAAAAAAAAACAACCGTTCTTCGACTAAAATAACAAAAAAATAATAATAATAAAATTCGTACAATGGTAGTAGCTATATAACGACAGTTAAAACGATGGAAAATCGTGTGAATTTTACGCACAAATTTGACGCGCATCATAGTCATAGTCTCGGAAGAAGATATAGATAATAGGGTGACCAAGCTCCTAGATAGTCTGACCCATTTTTCAATATTTGAAATTTTTCTCGAGCCGCACAAAAAGATATTATTTTTTTATAGAAATTATATTTATTGAAAACATATAAATAAAAGATGTATATTGAATTTAAATATTAAAAAAATCTGATATTTTTTTTTTAAATTTGGTGAATAATTGATGACAGCACTTCTCAGTAATTCTTTCAGATGCTGGTTAATTAATACAGATTAATGTTTTGAATTTCACGAATTTTGAAATTGAATTTGTTACAACGTTGCGCTTTGTCATATTTGTTGTCAATAATTTAAAAGATATTTTGAAACACATATGGAACAATAATATATATATTTTTAAATATAATAACACAAAAATATAAAGGGAACTCGAGTATATTTATCGAGAGCCATAAATAGTCCTTCAAATAATATTTAAACTAAGTAAGGTTGAACATTTCTACATTATTGTATATATAAAATATTCAAGAATTTTTAAGAAACTAAAGTAAAGGCGAAAGATTTATACGTTTTGAAGGGAAACACGGTGCCAAATCAGGCGAATACGGTGGTTGCGGAACGATATGAGTCAAGTTTTTGATGAAAAAGTCGCGGAGAATCAATGCAGTAAGACATGGTGCATTATCGTAATGAAGGAACCAAGAGTTGTAAACTAAAGTAAAATTAACTGATGTAAAATTAATCATATGAAAAAAAAAATTAAGTAAAATAATTTTCTTAATACATTAATAATAATATATAATGAAAAAAAAAACATAATAATAAACGTAAAAATGATCAAAAAGAGCGTTTTATAATTTTTAACGTGCAATATTTTATCTTTGTTCTCTTTATGAGGAAAGGATTAAAAAACGTAACGCTGAACTACTTATTTATTTTAAAAATTCATAACACTTTTAACGGCAATTTAAGTTGTCTGTTATACAGTTAAAATGGCGCCATTAACTGTATCGCACGTTTTTTTATTTTTTTTTTCAACGTTTAATTTATGTGTATGTAACTTTTAGTTGGCGAAATGAAGTAATTATCTCAAAGAACAATGCTAACGAGGCGAATCTTCTACTTTCCAAGTGCTTATTGCCTAGAAAATAGTATATATATAAACAATTTTAGATTTTCGCATGTGTCTTATGGTCATTAGAAGGTCATAAATTAGAGATAAAGTTAAGCTTCTATATTGAAAACAAGTGATATATTTTTGACAAAAAGTATTTTTTCAATAATGTCCATTTTTACTACATTATTATTTAATACAAAAATTGTATTAATTTTCAAGATTAAAATTACGGTTGTAAAAAAATAGATTTCATAAAAGACATTTTTCATATTTCATGGTAAAAAATTTTTCACGTCAAAAAATATTAATAATTCAAAATTGAAAAAAAATTCGTTTTGGACCGATATGCAGGTCATTTCAAGGTGAAAATATGCAATACAAAAAAAAAAACGTGGTCCAATTAACGTTCTGACGTGAAATCGACCGAAATTATAGTAATAGTAATTATGGTAACAGTTGTAAATGAATATGGCGGTTAATGACCTTTGAAATATTACATTGACAAAGTTTTTGTCGAATACAAATGTTATATATATACAATTTTTACTGTAATCATCTGTTTGGTTGTGTCGTTGATAGTGCGTCTTATTATATTGTAGTTAGTAACAAAGGTTTTCTTTTTTTTGGTTAAATAATGTAAAAAATAATTAAAAATGAGTAAAAACAATCAGTAATGTACAAAATTAAAAATTTTAAATCATTTACTACTGTAATCAAAAAGTAAGGTGAAATTATCATTTAAAACTCTCGGGCATTAGGAAGGAAGGTAAATTCTAAATTATTTTTCTTAGGTTGGTAGGACAAAAACCCGACTCGTATCGTTCCGCAACCACCGTATTCGCCCGATTTGGCTCCGTGCGATTTCTGACTATTCAGCAAACTCAAAAGGCCAATACGGGACGCCGTTTTGACACGATTGAGAAGATAAAAACCGAATTGAAGAAGGTCTCGAAGGCTATACCGGAAAAAGACTATTTCGAATGTTTCGAGGACTGGAAAAAGCGTTGGCAAAGGTGCGTTTTATCGGACGGGGATTACTTTGAAATTGATTTGGAAGAATAAATAAAGAATTTACATTTTATAAACAAATTCATCTTACTTTTTGATCACAGTGTAAATTTTAAACGATTCAGAGATTCGAAAGATATTAGGAGATACGTTCATCACTTGCGCCCTTTGTCCTTTAATCGTCTCAATTACGCATATATATATATATATATATATATATATATATATATATATATATATATATACATGCATAATTGAACGGAATTACGTTGATAATTCTGCTATTTTAATCTGCTAAATGTCCCGAAGCGACGAGTTTACAGTCGGTCGTATATTATAATTAACCGTATATGTAAACATCAAAGGAAAATCAGACGACTGGGCGTAATGAGGTCAAAATGTTGTCGTGACAAGTTCAAAGACCGCAAACGGCACAAGTGAACAGATAATAATTTCGACGAAATGTCGCGCGATAAGCGAACACACAATAACGCACAACATTGTATCAAAAAAAAATGCGCTAAGAATTAAAACCATTGTCGTCTATATAAATATAATGTAACAGTCTCGTGTAATTTTATAAAATAATCTTTCAAGGTGAATTGTGCAAAACGGCATTTGTGCCATGTGTGCACCGGTATAATAAATATTTATGTGTATGGCAATTAACCAGATAAACTTTGCATGTCGACTTTGCTTACAGCGTTCAACCGGTAGTTTGTGACTGCGTAAAAATGAACCGGTTTATAATTAAGCGATTATACTATAATATAATAATACTTTCAATAGTGAAAAAAATAATGTGGTTAAAAAGAATAAACTGTACATATTTATTTACGAGGTTTGAATTTAAGAGATAGGATCCTTTTATATGTATATTGTAAACACACATTTAAGAGATAGGATCCTGTAAATTCATACAGTAGATAAGCAATGTTTTGCACGGTTTCAACTTTCATAATCGTTATGTATTTAAGCAAAAGACTAAAAAATATATTTATATAAAAAAACGGCACATATTCTATCCTGGGCATGCACATACTTGTTGGATAATATGATAAATGAAATCCCAGAACCGACCATATGACGTATATTCTGATGTCTACCAATTTATAATTGAAGTAATCAACATATATACACTTATACGCATATTTATGTTGATTAAATAATAAAAAAAGTATTGCTTTTTGCTAAAAATATATACAAAATATACAATTAACGCAGCGATACTAATTTAATTCTCAAATTATGTGTATTATGTTGTTTTTAGAAACGT
Organism: Leptonema lineaticorne; assembly: GCA_024500535.1. NCBI lineage: Eukaryota > Metazoa > Arthropoda > Insecta > Trichoptera > Hydropsychidae > Leptonema > Leptonema lineaticorne. The sequence continues at coordinate 16,707,681 of JANIJI010000009.1, read as the reverse complement.
GACTCAAATTTATATAACTAAATATTTTCCAGTAGATTTTTTTTTAGAAAATATATAATTTATTTGCTTAGATGACGAATACATAAAATACAAGTATATATCTATAGAATTTGATTCAAAGAAATTTTGAAAGATACGAATGTTAGGATTTAAGATTGGAACTTAAATCAGCTTTCTTTTGGTTTTATAATACAAGTTTAAACATTTTTTATTTAGTCTAAAAACCGATTTCTATTCTGCATTATTTTTGCTAATTTCAATCATCTTTGTTTGAATCGTTTATGAAAGTGATCGATATCAGGATTGCGTTTTAGAATTTACATTTTATCTCCAATTTGATCGAGTCATACAATATTAAATATTAACTGTAAATTTGTTACGGACAATCATTGTATATGACTGAATAATTTCGATAATAACAAACGGATTTTTTTTTGCTTAAATAATTGCCGTCGATTTGAGCAAATGTAACATATTTTTGTGTTCGACAACGATTATATGTACAATTTGTAAACGTGATATTGAAGAAGTCAATTGATTGGTTTTGTACAAGGTTGATTATGCGTGCGCGAGCACGAAATACTTGTTTTATTTGTAACAACAACAGTATGGCAATTCATCGCGCTCGATTTCTATTCGATGTACAATTATCCAAGATACATCTTCAATTGCCACAGATGAAAACAACAAAGTCACCATGAATATTATATTATTAGATAGACATCGTGAAGCGGCAGCTGGTGATTGTGAATGCGATGAATACGTGTCGAGAGTAATAACGTTTAAATATGCTTAATTATTCGGCAACGTGTTCTAAAATATATATATATATATATATATATATATATATATATATATATATATATATATATAATAAATAATGATAACCAGAACTCGTGTGTTAAACACGTGTGCTATGAAAAATTCAATATAGGAAGAAAAGAAACGAGTTTTCGGTCGTAGCTCGATAAATCATTGGGTCCAGAGAACCATCGGATTCCAGACGATGAAACATGACCCCAACAATTTCTGGACATATTTTGTAATTTGATATGACCAGACATCAGCATTGACATTGACTTCCTCTTTTTTTAGGGGGAACAAAATAGTATATAATATAATGGGATGAAACGTCTAAAGCATTTTAATGTTATTTTGGTTATAAAAGTAAAATTAAAATTGTTGTTTGTATGTAAAAGGCTTTTAATTTTTATCAGTATAATATTGTGTTCAAAAAGTTCAAAAATCGTATAAGATCGGTTACTGTGCAAAAATAAATTTCTATAGAAAGTACAAAGAATTTATAAAAATCAATGGGAAAATAAAATGAAATATTTACTGACAAACAAAATGTTCAGCAATTGCTATTAAAAGCAGCTAATTATTAAACAAATTTTTAAAAATCAATTGCTTTTGTTTGTCCCTAATCTTTCAAAATAACTTTCAAACTTGCCAACTTATTTACAGTTCAAATAGATAAAAATTAATCTATAAAATAATCTGATACAATATCGCATTTAGCATTTTAACAGCTTTCTAAATCCTTATAATGTATTAAATTATGAAATTAGGAGATAATACAATTACATCACATCCCCGTTTTATACGATAGATTAAAAAAAAAAAAAAAAAAAAATATATATATATATATATATATATATATATATATAAATAAGAGGTCAATACTATTACGACAATATAGCCGTCTTTTTCTATTTCCGCTGTGATGCAAATAGCCAGATAGGGACAGATGAAAGGCGTCACGTAACCTTGTCAATATTGATAAATCTATACGACGCTATTTTAGCGCATACAAAATAAATAAATCAACCGTTGTCAGTGAAACGGTTAACTGCGATTTAAATTTTCGTATATTTATACGGTTTTGATTTTTGTCACTTCGTACAAAACGTGAACGGCTGCTGATTACATAAAAAGAGAAGAATAAAAAAAAAATAAGTCACACAAAAACATTAAAGTCAACAGTGACGCTATTTGCACAGTTTTTTTTGGGAGACACATAAAAACTGTGAGTTCAAACAAAAAAAACGTTTCAAACTATACGAAATATATTAAAACTATTAAAATGTCATATTATTTTAGCTTCTTAATGTGCGACCAAATATATATATATATATATATATATATATATATATATATATATATATATATCGCACTATCGACGAGGATTAATAATAAAAGAGTTATTTATTTATTGATTTTTTTTACCTTTATTCCGTATCTGAAATATACACTTTGCTTTCTTTGTCGCAATTACACAATTGATCAAACAAGACGGAAATTTTCGATCGATTGTTAACCCGATTGGCTAACGATCAAATAATGAAACGATGCCTGGCTTCGTTCGAGCGTTAAATGAGTATTCTATCCGCAGGGACAAAAATAAATGGCGGATAAAACAATGTCGACAAAAATAAATAACGTCCAACCAGACGATGCTACGGGTAAAAAAATAAGAGGTTCAAAGCGACACGCGAGAGTTTATAAATGAACTCGGAAGCCGGGTCAGTTTGAATGAATGAATTTAGATATATACAATATACGTGCGTACAAAATGAAAATATGAAGAAGAAGAAGAAGACGTTTTTACCTTCTAATTACTAAAAATTATCAAACTCTGTAATATCTCAAAAGATGTTACAGAGTTTGAAAGATATTGCAGAGACACACAACATTTAAGTAATTGTTTTTGAAGATGAAAAAAAAATCAACATAAAGAAACATACTTGATGTATGCCGATTTTTTTTCACGTTGAACCGAAAAATAAACAGGCAGGTGGTCTAAAAGCCTTATGGGTCATTTATTTCTTTTACGCATGGCTGAACGCGGCTTGTTTTTGCATGAATATTTTGATTAGAATTATTCGACCGATGTCTTCTTAGAGAATTATGAAAAAAAAAATAGTCACCACCTTATAATATAATATTATAATGAGAACGATATAAATTCTAATGAATGCATAATTTCGTACAGATGTACGACTGAATACCATATTTATCGCATTTTGAAATAATATGCCATTTATCAATTAAACCGGATTAATTAAATTTTGTTTTGTATGTGCATATAAAAAGAATAAAAATAGAAATATATATATCACTAGCATTGAACCAGATGAAGCGATCAGTGCAAACGAGCTCAATGGCCTATGTTGCAATCTCTAACGAGATCTTGTATTGTGAATGGCATTAATGGTACAATATGGGGCTTCTTCGGTTTGAATTTAAATTTGAAAAGAATACGCAGATAGAAGTAGATGCAAACCGAATGATATAAATAATGGTCTTTAAACAAACTTAAATCTGTCCCATTAGAACTTTAATATATACTATATGTGACTGTTTTATACCGAATAACCTAGGTGAATGTGGGGACACAACCACCATAAATCATTTATTGCACAAAAAGAATACATAGAAATCAATGAATGTTAAATGAAATATATATATATATATATATATATATATATATATATATATATATATATATATATATATATATATATATATATTTAAGAACGATTTATAAATATGTACACAATTTGAAATGTTTGACAATTGTGTAGGCCAACGTTTCTTAATTTTTTTGATAAGTGGAATCCTTTTTGGTGGTCACTTTTATTGTGGAACCCTTGTGTAATACATTGTCTTATTTTTTTTATACAATATATAAAAACGGTGGCTGTTTTTTTTGTATAAAAAATCAGGATAAAGAGCAAAAAAAACTTGAAATGCAAACTTGTCTTTATCCTGATTTTTGATACTAAAATAATTGTATGTTCAAAATTTAGCAGTCTACCCCTGCTTATTAACCAGTATTTTTTTATTTTGTGGACCCTTTATTATTTTGCCACTACGGTTTTGCGGAACACAGTTTAAGAAACGCTGGCGTAGATCATATATTTTGGTATAAAAAATCTGGATTTCTAAAAATAAATATCAATTTTTTTCATGTTACCTATATCTTCAAAATTACTTTTTAAAATTATTTAAAGATTACATAAATAATATAGAGAAAAACTTAATTTAACTACATTTATAGCGCAATATCGACTTCCGCATTTTAACGGCAACAAGTTAACGCAAAACACTATATGGATAAAATGATTAAAATTCGTTTAAAAAATAGTAAATAGTAATATAAAATATATTATTTTTATGAAATGACGCAATCTTTATAATGTGAAAAATTTTAAAGTATGCATGATCAAATTTATATTCTGAACTTTCTTTCGAAAGTCTGCTTGTTGTACGCGTACCGTTTGTCCAAATATAATCGCATATATATATATATATATATATATATATATATATATATATATATATATATATATATATATATATATATATAGTAATAAAGTAAAAAATACGTGTGTAAAATATGAAGATTTTTTTACGGAGGCGCGACTCGAATTGAATGTTATTTTTTTTAGTGATAATAGTCAAAGAATACGAATTGATCCAAAAAAGGCAACGAAAACTGAATGGTTAAGGATTTAACATTATATGGAAAGAAACGTGTAGGAGGCATGAGAAAACGCCTCGAGAAACAGAAACGGGGCCTTTTATTAGAAAATTGAAAAAATATTATGATTTATTTGTATTACGTGAGCGTTTTCATAATCGACACTCTTGAATTACCATTGTTGAAATATATAACTATATATATATATATATATATATATATATATATATAGTTATATTAATTGAAAATTTGTTTTCATAATTGCGCACGAGTACTGAATAGTTATTATGAGTATAATTGCAGTGTAGGATTTAATAAGAAGATATGCATAAATGAGAATTTATAAATTTTGTAAAATTTATAAATGCGAACGTTGGTATAATGTACCATTAGATTAACTATTACATCAAATAAAAATAATAAATACACCTATCCCTAGATTTACACTGAATATAGGTTCACGTCAAAACCGTGTAAAATGAAATCTCCCAAATGTAACCGTGTAAAACGAAATAAACTCCCAAAATCTGTTCTATTTATTTGCTTACTTAGATAAAAAAAATATCTTAAAAATCTACCTATATTGGATTAGTTTATAGATCGGGAATAAAAATAAAACAAAGAAATATTTAATAAGTTTATTCGCTGTCATCATTTTTAAGAACTATCAGTTTTTTTTCCTAAATTATTGCCATCAGTGTTGCCAAATAAATTAAACCCAATTTTTTTAATGATATATATAACTAATATATATATATATATATATATATATATATATATATATATATATATATATTTCTACAAGTTTTTCAAAATTCGATATTTTATAAACCGTGTAAATAGAGAGATAGGTGTATTTGATTAACTTATCTGTTTATATGAATCTCTGTATGTCTTATATAGAAGTGTGAAAAATTATACCTGAAACAACAAGAAAAAAAACATATTAATTATGGTATATTAGATTGTTCAAACGTTATAGAAAAATCGCTCACATGTTGACATATTTTTAAAAAATAATATGATAATAATATTATTAGAATAGCTAGGCTATTTTGTTAGAAATTTCTTCGAATCGATGATGGATGGCGTTAAGACGTCAAAATCTTCAAAGACGAAGGTGACTTTCGCCGCACGATCAACCGAAAAAAAAAAAATAAAAATAGTATCGAATAGATCCGTGAAGAATTTTGCAAAATCATAAAAGGCCACAAAGGTTACGGGCAAAAATTATTACGTCACAGACGAGATAGATTAATGTATATGTATGTCGGTTTTTTCGGCGGTTGCGTCATCATCTCGCATTCATATCAATCGCACTCATTAAAATTGTTCGCATATATAATATAATAAAAATATGTATATATATATATAATAATCGCGTTGTGATAATTAACGTTGGCATTCTAGAATGTAATCGGGTCAGACCATATAAAAGAGCGACGGTTCATTTTTTCCGAAGAAATGTTAAAAAAAATGTCTTGGCAATTAGCGTTTGGTTTGTCTGCGATGCAATATTTGTGTATGAAGCAGTTGAGTATACAAGATTATATATATATATATATATATATATATATATATATATATATATAATTTTTTTTGATATTTTTGCGAACTGTGTAAATTGGTTATGTACCAAATTGATGACGAATTTGCATGTCTCGGTCATTTTCCATTTATTTGGGTGAAAAAAAAATTTTTTTTTTTTGATGAGGTTCGATTTTTATCGCCGAATCGTTCGACGGGTTAATGGATGTAAATAAAAGGAAATGTTGTATGTTGAACATTGCTGGCGGTTGATAAAAGATTTTTAGTTTCTATCCAAAATTTTATTGACCAATTCGATTAATATTTATCATACAAAGAAATATTCCAAATCTTCAGCTACTGATATTTATATAACAATATTTAGTACTGTCAAGATTTAATATGTAATCTTTTGGTACTCGAGCAAAAAAAATGTATATATATATATAATGACAATCAACATCACAATACAAGTATATATATATTTTAATTTAGATACTCATTAGGCATAGAATTTAAAACAACAAACAATGCGTTCGTAACGAATAAAAGATTTCACAATTAAGCAGTCGCATTATAAATATTTATATAGTAAATTTTATACAATACGTAAATTCTCAGAACAAAAAGAAAAAACTGGAATCGGTAAATATTATGAATTTCATTAATATCAGTCGATGTTCAAATGTTTCAATCGATGCGGTCCACCTTGAATCGTGGTGAATCATGCGATTATGTCAAAAAAAAAAATATATATATATATATACATGCGAAAACGGACGCCCAATCATGTTCGTGGAACACCGAGGCATATTAGGCTTGATTGATATCGGGTGACCTGTTGACTTCTAAAGGAAAAGAAAAAAAGCGGGCACTAAATTGACTTACGAAACCGCAGATATATATATATATATATATATATATATATATACATATGTATTATATTATAAGAGCGTGATAATTCATTCGAGTCTCATCGTCGGCCATGGACCGTCTCGGAATCCTGACTGACTAGTTCCACCTTCGACCGCCAAGATATCCAATGGAGAATAAATGGTTCGTGTAGGCGAGATGCGGCAAAAAATATCAACAACAAAGGATACACACAATGTATGACCCGTTGGTTTGTTGGTCGAGATTTTCGAGGGTCGATCCTGCGAAACCATTTTCAATACTAACACGTCGATTCGAATCTAACTAAAGGTTAAATATTATCAGCATGGAAATAAATAACATTCGTTGAAAGAATGTTTGAAGAGAAACGAGAATGCTTGGAGAAAGAATCGAGCGCTTGGAGAAACCGAGCAAAGTTTGAAAGAAGAAGGATGCGAAATTAAAAACTCGCGATCTGTAAATTAGGCTATTGAAACTATCGACAAGTTGCTCAATTGATTTTAGAGATTATAAACGATATATAAACTAGAGATTTTTTGGACTACGTTTTTGAATTCGTTATCGCTGGTTTATTTATTACTTTTAAGCAAACAAGTTGTCAGCCTTCACACTTTTTTTAAACGAAAAATTTAACGTCATTTAGCAATTTTTCACAGTGAAAAGGTGCTTATCTTAAATGAAAATGTGCAAGTGACATTCAAGGTTTTACGAACTTGTCCTATGCTATAAATATACTGCCCACGTTCAAAAAAAAAATCGAAGACTCCATAAGTATTTAAAAATACTGACATTATGGATGCCATTATTGTTGTGAATCTATTTTTGTACGGCGCGGAGAAATCTTAATTACGAAACGGAATATCTATAAACATAAATATTTATTGATCGTTATGTCCAAATCTGATTTTGGGACTATTGATAGTTCAGCCCTAAAGCTGTTCATTGGATAAGATGGGAGAAAGAGATGCGGTTTCGATACACAATTGTACGTTTTTCTGACCGGTTTCTCCGTTTATGGTAGTCTGATCCATTCTCTGACAAACTTGATGCACACGAACAACTCTGCCAGGTCATGATTCACTCTCACGCCGATAAATGTTGTGCATTTAAAAACCGAATTAAAAACAAAAAAAAAAAACAAACAAACAAAACAATGCGATTAATTGTGTTACATTCTCCATAATTGTCTATTTTTTATTCTGTCTTAGGAATTGTATTAAATATACATAGTCTTGATATATCATTAAAACTATGTGTATTACTTTTGATCTCCTAATACACTAAATTGATATCAATAAAATGAAAATTTGTCTAAAGTTAAATTCTGATACAGCTATTAATTATCATTATTATTTTATGTCATCTTCTTTTTAAGGTACTACAGATCTTGGAGATCATTGGTCTAACTCGGTAGATAACTCTACCCATTTTTATCCAAAAATCAGTTTTGGAACGTTTATCAATTATCGTTCATAATTATTTCTTCAAAGATCCTAGTCGTCTCATGCTCATAATATGATCAGCAAATCTGAATTGCTAAATAATATAAATCTTTTGTAATACTTTGTAGTATACTATATAGGTATGATGCAAAATTATTATGTTTCAATGTTATGTAATATATAATTACATGTCCTAACACCTAACGTAGCTAATTTAATCAAAATTGCCGACTATGTTATTATTGCTAATAGTTTATAAAAGTGAGAAATGTTGATAATGAAGTGCAATTCCTAGAAATAACAAATAACATAAACATGTTTATGACCCGTTTGCTTATTGCGTTGCAAGTGAACTCTTTTCGGGTTATCGTTCGAAAATTCCGCACAATTCAAAAAAAAAAAAACTATCGAAATAAACAACACATTGTACTGATAAAATTATACTAAAATTTTATTATAAATAAATAGACAGATATAAAGGTGAAGCAATAGGTCAAACGATGCGACTTTAATGGACCGATTAGACGTAATTAATCGCAATCGCGTTCGATTACGCAATTAATTACAATTATAATTTTAAAAAAAGGCGCACTTTTAAATAATCAATCGTACGGTGGATGAAAAAAAAATATGAACCGTTGATTTATTAATATGCAGAAAATAAAAAAAAAAAGAGGAAAATGCGCGCGTTTTGTATTGCGAAGTCACGAGGAATGCATTAACCTTTTCGATAGCAAAACGGGCAGTGAATGGGTTTAGAATTGGCACACAAAACATGCACTAGGAAATTGCAAAATGAGAGAATTCGTTAGGCTAGCAATGATATAAATGCATATATATATATATATATATATATATATATATATATATATATATATATATATATGCGTTTGTGAAAATTCAATTTTAAACGATGAAAATTTAATAAAGTTCCGGTTTGAACATAAGCGAGACTTTCACAGTACAAAATCAATATTTGTGATATACTACTGTGATCAAAAAGTAAGGTGAAATCGTCATTTAAAACTCCCAGGCATTAGGAAGGCATATAAATTGTATTTTTTTTTTCATAGATTGGTAGGTATGTCTATAACATTTGCCAAGCGTCTATTTGTCAAAGGTTTAATTATCTAATAATGCACTGTGTCATACTGCATTGGACGGTGATTACTTTGAAGGGGATTAAATTGATTTGGAAGAATAAATAAAGAATTTACATTTTATAAACAAACTCATTTTACTTATATTTATATTTTTGAATAATATTTATTATCAAAATCCAAAAATTTGTGCTTTTAATATTTATATTAAAATAGTTTATAAATGACCAAAATTATGCTCAAAAATGACCCAAATGATATAATTTTTACAGATCATTCTGGTTTTACATAGATTAATTATGTAATATACGTTCAACAATATTATTTACATAGAAAATATGTTAATGAATATTAATTATAAAATGACGAATATTCATTAATAATAATATTTAAAAAGAAAAACACGTTTTCACACGATCAACATAATGCGATTACTATTCAAATACAAACGCGCAATTATATAGCATATATATATATATTTATACGAATTTACATAATGTAATAAATGTGCATGAATACAAAAATAAATGATAGGAAAAAAAAGTGTAGCCGTATAATCGATTACGTCGCCTAGGTAATTTTTTTTTAGAATAATCATCATCGTAACGAATAAATAGTAAAATTATTGTTATTATTATGCAAGTATCGAACGGTTTTTTTCATTAGATTTTCCTTTTCACTTATATATATATATATATATATATATATATATATATATATATATATATATATATATATATATATATAAAGGAAAATTGCACGCGCGATTTTATTTCTCAAGAATGCGATTATTATTGAGAAACGACGTTACACTTGGTGATTGGAAATTACGTATCGGATAAACATTTTCCTATTGAGAGATAAATTCAATTGGCATGTGATCCGGTGAAAATGTGACTAGTGAATTATTATCGAGTTTTTTCTTATATAGTATCGCCAGTTCTATGATTAAAAGTTACAATAATCTCTATTGTAAATCTGATCAATTTTGTAAATACACAATAAATACTTTCAGAATAAATTCGGCTATTAGAATGTCCACTAACTCGATGAGTTAAACAGTAAGTTAGTTCTGCATTTTAGCTCTTATACTAATAATAATTGTAGTGATCATTTTAAAAATGTAACCGGAACAAATTGTGAAATAAATTTAAAAATATCATCATCGTAAATAATGACCTTATAAATGTAAAATAGAAACAAATTTAAAATTATTTATGACGAATTTAAATACAAATAAACTTGAAATTCAACGTTTTCGTCGAATATGTCACCGCAAATTGACATCTATATTTTGAAACGACAAATGATTTTAAAGTTAAAATAATACGAATTAGAATACAAAACAAATATCAACCTTGAATATATATATATATATATATATATATATATATATATATATATATATATATATAAATATATATATATATATATATATATATATAAATATATATATATATATATATATATATATATATATATATATAAACAATAAAATCCATAGTGATTTTTTTTTAATAATAATGAAATTTTCCATATAAAAAGAATGTGAGGCGTGGACTTTGATACATCATAATAAAAATCTAAAAATATTAAAATGTCACCGCTGCCTTTTGAAGTATGAAATTAATCGAATTTGTATAAAATAATTATAATTTAAATATAATATGACACGCATGATTAATTTTTCAATGGTTTTTTCATCGTAACTTTTGCATACAAAAAAAAAATATACAAATATATATGTTCAACAATGACGATTAATAAATCGACTGACCGTTTTCCTTGAAATTAATATGAACAATTCAATTGTTTACATTTGCTTTATATATATATATATATATATATATATATATATATATATATATATTGTTATTATTTTACTAATGCGTTACGCGCGCACAAACAACTAACCGACCGACGACAACAATGAGGTCTCAATAAGAAGACTCAATTTGACATTTATTGTGTGTATGAAAATTGTGTGAGCGACGCCTGCAAAAAAAAGACACACCGTGTAGTTCAAGGTCACGACCGTTTATCAATATCTGTATTTTTTTTTCTACGTTTTGGCTGTTTAAATATATTATTAGTGCGCGAGTTAAATTTATGTTTTAGAAGTTATAATTATTCATCGGATCGTGATGCTGTCTGTTGGCCTAAAAAAATAACTAATCTATTTAAATCATCGCACGCCATCGAAGGTGAACCGGTCGATGGTTTCAATAAAAATAACATCCTTGATATTTGTGTTTAATGAACTTTGGTAATTATCTATAAAAGGTAATTTTATTTATTTACGTTTTTCACATATTTATCTAAAATTATCAACGTTCTGGAAAAAAATGATATTCTAAATATCTTTCATATTCAAATGTGTAGTGGTTGTTAATATTATTATAGCCAAAATAGTTGGGTCCTTGTTCTTTACTAAGTATCTTGTTTGGCTAACGACTACGATAGTTCCATGGGACTTAACTTTACTGTCTAACTAACTAACTTTCTTATGTAAATTATCCTTTCTATATATATATATTTTTACCATTACATCATTCGTAATTAGAGTTTGCTCAAATTAATAGACGGTTGGTCTTTCAGATCCTAATCAGACTAAAAACCAGAAGACTTGTTCTATAAAACTGGAGGACTTGCTCTTTAAAACCAGAGGACTTGCTTCTTCAGGCACGAAAAATTTTCAAAAAAGGATATTGTTAATTTCAACTGAACCCAATCGGTTTAATTTAAAATCAGATATCACTAATATAAATATAATATATACAGGTTTGTTTATAAAATGTTATATTGCTGACTGGTCTGCATCACGAGCTAGAAATAGTGCACAAAAGACTACCACAAAATTATGAAAAATGATAGATACGCGTGCGTACACACACTCGTTCGCATTAATTACAAATGAAAACGTAATTTTGTGGTATGCTAATGACTCACGTCCGTGAATCATTGCTTCATACCATCTTAGTCTGGGTATGCACTGAACCGCGAAAGACACACGTAGGAGGCGAAACGTGTCCGTAAAAACTCGCATGGGACTCGTGAAATCGCATACCGTAAAATTAACACACTACGAAGCACAGAGATGAATAAATAAAAGCTGGAAAAAAAAAGGAAACGCTTCCCATAATAAACAAAGAAAAGGTATACCTCCACATATCATACATATTCATTAAAAAACCCACGCACCAGCTTATCTTCCGCATTATTCAGGGGCATAGAATTTTTTTTTTTTAGAAGGTTACTGACATAAATACTGCAAGGAAAAAAAGATCAAGAGCTTGATCTAATTTGGAATAATTTAATGTATGAAAAATTTTTTGACTGAGTTTTGATTTTATAACTATTAGACTAATAATTGACACATCTTACAGAGTTAAATTAATATTTGTTTCATGTATTTATAAGTCATCTCTATTGAAGTTTCCTGTGGATTCTGGAATATGAATCATGCTGCTATGAAGATATTAAAAATCAAATGTAAATAGAAACGAAGAAATAATCCAAGTTAAACACGGTTCAACGGTTTTGTTTAGATGATGACAAAGATCGTGCAGTCAAAGGCAGTGAACTTAAAATGCAAAATTCCTCTCATTTCTCCCCCTCGTCTCTCCATTAAACGAATTAGTGAAAAAACGTTGCGCAAAAAAGCACAATTCCATAATAACCAAATTAGTCACGACAATCGAGCAATAATATCGCTATGCACGAATCGAAACAATGTTGTCCCATAAATTATCTGATTTATGTGCAATATAACTGGATTCCTGGCAGGCTCGATCTAGAGTTTCTGGCTTTGTTGTCCACGTTTTCTCGGACTGGTTTTTTTATTTTTTATTTTTTTTTTTGTTTAGAAAAGAATGTCTGTGTTGGCGCTCGATAAAGTTCATTTATCTTCTTTGCTCTTGTTGCGTGAATGTGGGGTGTGCTCGACGAAACGTTTGAATTCGAAAGCGATACTTCATGGACTGGTTATACACGAAATATGCCCACGTATGCGAGATGAGACCGCATAATCGGTTCCCTTTTCATATAATAACATCATCATCGTCGTCGTCGTCGTGAGTTTTCGTTCGTTCACTATTGTGAACGTGGGATTTCTTTTATTTGCCAGATACATCTATATTCAATTCTGATATTTATCTAAATAAATTAGTATTCAAATGAAGTAAGGATTGACTTAGTAATATTTAGAGCAAATAATTAACACAATGCAATATGTGTGTGCTGCTGATGACGGTCGGTTGTGTGTTCGAAAGCGACACTTTTCGACCCAGTAAATTCACGTATGTAAAGAGGAGGAGAGCGCATAATGGGGTTCGCTTTGGATAAAAGCAATGGCCTCGGGCGGTGAGAGATATTGCGGATTAGCAGATGACTGCTACCATAAAACGTTTTCACGGCGCTCTATTATGTTATGAAACCTCAACCGTGGCAAAACCGGCTTATTCACCGTTACCGGTATGCCTCAGCGGCTCCACTACCGACCACTCTTCACTAAACAGGTAAACCCGTTTGTCTTTCTTGTTGCATATTCTCTTTTTTTTTTCTTTCTTTCTTATCTTTTTTTTCTTTCGTTTCACCCGGTTTCTTCAAAACGCCGCTCCGATGGATGCTTGAAATGGTAAAAATGGCAATATTTCCAACGAGCGCCAGTCTCGTTTCCTGTTTCGCGAAGAAATCTTGTAATTCCACCCGATGGTGACGGACAATGGATATCCAATTAGTGATATCTACTATTTTATTTTATTTTTTCCAATAATCTATTAGTGAAAATAAATATTATACAATTTCAACGTGCTCTGAATAATGATTAATAATTATAGAGACCAGTCCAGTGGATCATGGAATCAAATTATGAAAATATGAATTGGTTAATAGTTTTTTGAATAATAATATTATTCATTATGCGTTTAGAGAATATTAGATTTACGATATATGACCATTCTACACAATAATACTGAGAAGGACTCGAGGAATTTGAAGAAAAAACAAAACCATACAAAACGAATCACAACAAATGTTGGCCACATGCCTCTTTTATGAGTCAAAGCGCGTCCTATGCATCGATTTTTTTCCCATTTTGTTTTAGTTATTTAAAATTCATTTCTGCTATGTGTCATAATAATACTCAGGATATGAGAGCGTAACAAAAACAAAAAAAAAAGCACACACGTACTAACAATTTGAATACAATTGTGTGTATGTTTGTGTATTCGTGATCATGATGATGATGATGATGAGCGTGGTGGAGCAATTATATACCATCACGGTTCTTCTTACTACGAAATGTGGTTATTATTCAATTCGCATGCGTCGTACAAAAGTTAAAGTGACTGAGTCACAACGATGACATTTTCATTAGTGTCTTTTTTTTTGTCTCTCGTTGGCTCGTGCATTTAAAATCGTATATATGGTATATTTTCATGCCCGTTTTTGAGAGACAACAGGAATTATGTATACATAAGACGAAATAGCAAAAAAAAAATATATAGCCAAAATTGAGTCACAAAGCGAGCTGAAATGTCGCGAAGATTTCGCGCGATGCCAAGCGTGACAGAAAATCAGATTTGGCACTTATTTTTTGAAAAATTTTGCGGTTTTACTATTTCTACGGTCGACTTCGATTTTCTGACCGTTTTTATGATAAACAAGGTTATTGATTTGGTTTTGTGCAATTTTCAAGCTTACGGTGCGGATTTGATATGGTAAATTTGTTGAAAATGTAGTAATAGATTTTTTTTAATAATGAAAATTAAGCGCTTGGACTAAAAAAAAACATTACACGTCCTAATCTTTTGAGCATGTTTAAAACAAAAAAAAAAACGGTAACGATTTTTTTTCGCAATGAAAATATACCAGTCGATGTTTCAAAAAAAAAAGGTTTCAAAATTTTTCCGCTTTCGTAAAAGGGGCGACCTTTCAACCCTAAAAATACGGAAATTTTCCTTCTAACCTTTTCCCGTAATCGCAGGTGGCTAAAAGGTTAAAAACCTCGCATTTATAAAAGAAAACGCTCCCGGAATTACTTTCGAAAATTAAAGTTCAATTACCGGTTTTCAGGGTTTGAGACGTTTTAGTTTTAGTAAAAAAAAAAAAAAAAATACTCGAAATTAAGAAAATATTGAGTTAATTATCAGATTACAATGATTTTAATTTCTTTTTTTTTCATATACAAAAAATTCTGATTTCATTTTGAATGATTGCAGTATCTTTGATTTATTTAAACTTTTGAACTCTTTTTCGTTCAATAATCGATCATAACGTCATTAAAATGCATATAAATTGGAAAAATGAAAAACGAATAAAGAGAAACAATGGAAACAATCAATGAAAAATTCGTTCCCACAATTCGAATAGAGGTCAATGGCACTTTTTGCATAGTTCTCATGAATGTCAATTTTTTTGCGTAAATTTTTAATAATCTATTGAAATTAAAAAATAAAAAAAACACGTCTGCATTTATTTTTGCAATTTTAAAACGATGAATATTTTTTTTACGATTATTAATATGGTTTTTTTTTCTCGGTACAAAATTCAACTTGTTCACCTTGAGAGCAAATAAATTGTCGAAAATCGCATCAATTACACGATCGTAATTTCTTTTATTTCTAGACTCAATTAAATTATACTTAGTATCTCAAAATGGATCCTGTTTTTTTTATTTATTTTTTTGTTCCATGAATCATTTGCATCTGTATTCATAATTTACAACACCTGTTCTTTATAAATAATGATTCTGTACTACGAAATGTATGGAAAAAAATTGTCAAGGTTTAATTTAATGATTTCATAAATTTGTGATTAAATTTCATATATCAACTGCATATTATATGAATTTTAAATGTTTCATATTTAGATAGAAATACATTGATGTTTATTATAGTTATGTTGTTATTAATTTTAATAATGGAAAGTGTTGCATTGAAAAAGGATCGGTATTTAGAAATTAAACTATTTTGTTTGGCATCAGTTCAATGTAAAAAAGCAGTTTCATCTCCAGAATCCATATTTCCTGCTCTATTGCGGCATTTTATTCAATCGATAATTAACACATTATCGAAGGAAAAGTATAATAATACGACTCACGCCTGCTATCGGTTCAAAAGGGGGAAGCGTAGTAATACGCTTTGCGTCGTCTGATTGTAAACGGTGGTAACGCAATAATACGATTGAATTTTACACAAAATTATGATGTCATCTATTGAATAAATATTTGATCTATATGGGAAAAAATATTACATCGTGTTTTTCATTCTCAATTTATTCGATTTTTTATATTGACACAGTGGTTTGCGAAATGCTTGCAAAATTACCCCCTTTTACGTAGCAGACAGCGACAAAACTGAACCCCGCGGTAAAGTGTTAATACGAATATAAATAATATAAAAACAATGCTGAAAAATTACAACACTAGAACAATACTTTGGATATACGATATTGAGCACAAAAAAAAAATGCTGACACATTTTATTACAGGGCTGAAAACAAAAATGATGACCTTTGCAAAAATGCGTCTTGCTCATCGTTTTTCGCCGAACGAATGAATGCAATTGTTATGCTCAAAATGTGCCAAGCTTGCACAAAAAAAATAAGTATTGAAAGGTTGCACTTTTCACTCTGTTTTTTTTTTGTATTTATTTTGTGCGGTGTTTGCGTGTAACAAAATATATAGCGTGCGCATTGAAATACAGTAACACTATATATAATTATTACACGAACGAGATTCTGACGTTACGCACAAACATGTATACACACTTACGGTCAATTATCAAGTGTTGAACGGTGATAATTGATGATGTATTGTCGTGTTATATCAAATTTTATAATATAATAGAAAACGGTTTATACGATTCAGTGAAATGTGGTGATTTATTTTGGCGAAAATGGCGGATGCTAACTATGACAACCGTTAGTAGAAATAGGTAGATCATATAAAATCCGTAAATTAACTTATTTAATTGGCCTTGTAAATGAAATAAAAATAGTTAAATATATATTGGTGGATGATGGAGTCATTTCATATGAGAAAATAAAAAAAATAGATTTATTTTACATATATGTATTAAATTGATTAATATAAATAATCATGCACAAGTGTTAAAATCAGTGCCAAGCAATTTTGACGGACTAAATAAAATGAAATATTTTATCTGTTGGCAGTCTTTTTTATCGTATTAATTGTAAATAGATTTATAGTTAACAATAAACTGTTCAATTTAATGGCTATTACTATTTGATTGCGAATATTAACACAATTATGAGAAAGTAGTTATTTTTGAAAATCAATTAAGTATTTTTTTTTTAAGAATATTGATAAAACTCTGTCAGTTTAAAAGAAGATTTTAATGGTTAAATCTTGTAAATTTAAGAGAAAAAATATATAACTTCACTAGTAAAATATATTATAGTATAAAAATTTTGATCAAGGTCGTCAATTGCCCAAAATTCGACAACTCAGAAGCAAAATTTAATCACGCATCAATATTTTAATATTTATAAAACATCAATTATTCTAATAATATAATATGACAATCAAATATTGGGGCGCAGTCAATTTTACACTATGAAAATTCACATAGAACTAATATCGATTCAATTATGATTGATGATACAGATTTCCGATGAAATGGCATTTTATATTAACGTCATAAATAAATGATGAGACATACACACGATACACACACACACACACACACATTATAATAGATATATGGTACGTTCATAAAAATAAATTTATGTGTTTCGACGACCGGTTCGCGAAAGAGTAGGAATCAAAACCAGCGCCTGTTCGCCCTTCTCAATGTCATACATGCCATTTTTATTCTTACATAATAATATTATCATTGTCTGGATCCCTTTTTATTTGTGCTACAGTCACTCATAAATACGTACTCCATTCTTATTATATGGCAATAATATGGAAATTGTTCATTGTTTCCAGAGGTTTAATCCGCCTTCTTCCCCATTCCACTTCCCACGCGATCAAATAAAATGTAATTATATTTAATATAAAAAGTGAAAAGATCTCAATTTTTAATAATAAAACGTCGATCGTTAGTAATACGAAAGTAGAACGTATATTATATAAGAAATAACATTTTTCGAGCAAAATTCATTTTGGACGTTGTTTTTTTTTTTTATTCAGACCAGAGCAAGAAGAGAAATGGGAATTAGGCGATAAACAAAAGACCCTAGAGATATAAGGGATAACAAACGAACGGAATGAGGGTAAGCACCGAGAGCTGTGACAAGGAAGAAGTATCTAAAAAAGAGAAAATGGCTACCGACTATAAACCAAGAGAGACTGAGAAGAAGAGTCAAATTATGCGAAGCGTGAACGCCATACCAAAGTGAATTATTAAATGTTCAGGAGTTGAATAAAGTTGCCGAAAACGAATATAATTCCAAAGTGACTATATATATTGTGTGTGTGTGTGTATGTGTTTTTGTATAAAAGTATAGCGTTTTGTGTACGAAGGGAAATAACGAGAATGTTGCACTCATTGGGGATGTGCTTTGTATAAGTAATTATGTCATTTATTTTACTCGAAATGAGAAAGATGGGAATGAAGTGTAATGCTGAATATTAAAATTGACGCGTAACAATATTGAATTCTATTTGCGGAAGCCAGAAGAATAAGGTATGTGCAATTTTGATATATTAATATATTGCAATATATATTAATAGATGGCAGAGTTCTCGGTTCGTCAAACTGGTAGACTGAAAGAGTATGTTTTCTGGTATTGGAAAGTACTATTATAATATTATCTAATATTTCATTATAATAATATTTAGAATGCAAATGTTTTAGAGATTTAGAAAAAAGGACATCAAAATTGATTTCAGTTTAAGTGGACAAAAGAAGACATATTTACCTTGGTTATGGAATATTTTTTTTTAATCAGCTGCACGACTAAACGTGAAGATCGTCGATGTTCGCCAAAATGAAAAAGAATCGAAAGACCCCCGAGGTCAAGAAGTAAAAGATGCAGCACGCAACACGACGGTAACAATGAAAAAAAATTGTAGAGATACACAAAAGAAAAGAGAAGACCAAAATTGGATAATAAAAATAAACCAAGATTCGGATGGGACGTTCACGTTTCATCAGTAAATCATTGTGGACAAATTTGGATTGGTCAATTTACAAGAATAGATGCTAATTTAAAATATTTTTTTTTCATATAATTAAACGTTCTAATGGAATATAATTGAAAATATCTACTATTTAAATATTTGAAATTTCATAATTTCACGCTGACAAAGAAATGAAAATAGTTTTATTATATTTTTTGAAGTATAAAGGTGAAAATTGTGTGATATGGTTTTATATAAATATTATAAGAAAAAAAAAGTGGAACAAAGGTGAAAAATGCTTTATGTCGAGCGATAAAATTACGATAAAGGTGCGGAGTCGTCGACCTTCGAAATGCCTTCATTTTTTTTTCACTTCAATTCGTTCGTTCCACGCGCTCAGACCGTTTGTTATTGATGATAATGATGATGATGACTGTGACGACGATGACAACGGCGATGATGATAATGGCGAGTCTAGAGTTTCTCTCCCGTTTTCTTCATTCGTAGAACTCGCAATATCTTCATTGCTGTTACTATTGTTATTATTATTATAGTCAATTGAATGCGAGCAAAGAAAAAAAAGAAAATACTCAAGCAGACACAATGCCGTTTTATCGGCTTCAAATTTATTCAAATTGAATGCATGAGAAAATGTCGATGTGTAGGAAGAAGTGCGTGGAAAATTTTTTCTTTTTTTCTTTCTTTCTACCTTAGATAAATCGAAATTGTGAAAGAAACGAGTTAAAAAACAAAATTGTTATGAATCGATTTAGTTCTTTGTTTTGTATTGTATATTGTAATATTTTTTTTAAACCTCTTATGTAATTTGTATTTTATTAATAATTACTGAATATTTGTAATTAAATAAACATATTATATAATGCGGATTAAATACAATTAATTTAATTGTATAATAAGACGTGTTTAGTTTAATAATAATATAAAATTGAAGTGCTATTAATAGCTGAGATTCAAAGGTGAGCTCGGATATTGATAAGAAAATTGTTGTACATTTTTTAATATTTAATAAAATTTAGATTAAATTTCTAGATGTTTATCTTATTATGCATATCTATTAATTTGTCGATAAATAAAATCGGAATTATTAAATAAATTATAATTAGATAAACAAAAAAAATCATTGCTAATAAATACATAGAGAATTAATATTTCGAACAATAAATAATATTCAAGTTTTAAAATTAGAAATTACTATTTAAAATAGTTATAATTTAAACGTGAAAATTCCTAACTAATTACACGTTAGACTAGAGAATAATAATGGCAATTTTAATTAAGTGTACGGTTTGATAATTACCATATAATGAATACTAATTTTAGATAATAGAACTGCGGTATTTCAAGAGTTAATATTAATTATCAATTTTGCTTTGTAAATATTTATAATAGTTTCTTATCAAATAACCAATATATATATATATATAACATTGTGATCAAAAAGTAAGGTGAATTTGTTTATAAAATGTAAAATCTTTATTTATTCTTCCAAATCAACTTCTTCTCCTTAGAAGTAATTCTATTCCGCCAGTCGGAATAGTCTTTCCTTTTTTGATTCGGTTTTAATCTCCTCAATCGTGTCAAAACGGCGTCCCCGCATTGGCCTTTTGAGTTTGTTGTATAGCCAGAAGTCGCACGGGGTCAAATCAGTCGAATATGGTGCATGCGGAGTTTTTTGTTAAAAAAAGTCGCGAAGGACTAATGCTGTATGACATTATGCATTATCGTGATGAAGGAACCAATAGTTGTAAAAACACGTGTAACTCAGAGATAATTATTTTTTTTTGACAAATAGACGCTTGGCAAATGTTATAGACAGTCCTATCAACTTAGGAAAGACATTTACAATTTAAATGATAATTTCACCTTACTTTTTGATCACAGTAGTATATAATATAATATAAAGTATTTATATATTATTTGTCATCAAGGGGATCTATTAAAAGAGAATAGTTTAATTATGACAGTTTGTAGGAAGGACTTATTTATTTTCGGTGGCTAAATTTATGGTTTCCTTCCTCATCGATCGTCTCTTTCATTAAAGGAAAATTGTTCTGCCTTGGGCAACCCCATTTTGAAATAGGTCGAGGGTTTACGCTTTTCCATATAGAAAGAAAGCCATGGGGAACGGAGCACCCTTAATCATTGGGGTTACTTTCCAGACAGTAAAATCTCCACTCATTTGTTTTGCGTCGAATTTCGTCGCACACAATTGCAATTATTCTTTCTATTTTCACCCCAGTGGAACTTTTTTGCGCTGTCATATTTGCCTTTGTGTGACACATTTGTCCCCCTTTTTCCCCGGCTCACGGAGCTCAGCCGTGTGCCATAAAAATGTGACCAAACGACCATAAGGTTGATAACCCTTCGAATATGGGGTCAATAATGAAACGGAGACACAAACCGGTACACAAAACGAATCATTGAATCGCTTCACTGATAATTTAATAGAATCATAAATTGAATAATTTCCAAAGTTATTTTCGATGTTGCCTTACGTTCGATTCGTCAATGCACGTGATTATGTTTACCGAACGCATAAACTAATTAAAGCCAAGGTAAATTATGTCGATAATTTTAATTTGCGTCACATTCATAATTGAATATTACCAGAGTTCAATAACTTGTAATTGCGTCTATTATTTATCGCACACTGTTGTGTCGTTATAATATAACCAACAATGTAATATTGTATTATAGGTGAATCGAAAATTTGCCTTCAAAGAAATAAAGCATAGTAATTTAATATGTCACAATATTAATCATATTAATAGTATGATGATACGAGTGAAAAAGTTTGCGAATTTGTGACTAGTCGATCGGGGAGCAAAATTTCGAAGGGTTGCAACAAAGCCACTACAATTTATCCATTTTAACAGGTTAACGGATTCGTTCGATCTTTCACAGTGCAAAAAGAATGTTGCCCTGCCTTAAAAAAAATACAACGCCGCCATTATTTACCGAGTTTGCCGCGTCTGCAGAATGTGGAATGGAGCTGGTGAAAATAACCAAGAAAAATATTCGCACGTCCGCAATGTCCGACGAAAAAGATAAATAAAACAAAATAAAGGGTAAGTATGGACGTCGACGAGCCAATGCGAACGGGAGAACTGATTAAACATGCACGCGTTTCCGAATATACATGCAAACTTTATATATATACGGTTTGTATAACAAAATAAAAAGATGGGAGGGATGAAAATTATACTGGTTGCGTGCGATCTTACGGTCGAAAACGGCGGACGCGTTAAACGCACGCGCGCAGCGAAAGGGTTAAGTGCCGCAGCGGCTCTTTTTTTTTATTGTTTTCGTCTCGCATTTTAATTGGAAAGGAATGGAATTCTTGATAACGGATTTTTTATTCAAATCTCGACCTCGGATAATTGTGCCTCGGTTTGGGATTTCAATTATATTTCCCCAGAAATGGATTTAACGATGGCGCGGAATTCGAATAGGAATCCCGTCATTAATTGCCACTCGACGAAACCGAAGGGAAGGTGGGACTCACGAATATTACACTTTCTTTTAAATTAAAATCTGTAAAACGGGGGAAAATTCCGGAAATTTCGAGAATATGAGTAGCTAAAGATCAAAGGATACAAGGGTTCAATATCGAGTAATTGTATTTATTATATAAAGAGCAATTCTGAGCTTAAATTTGGTTTATATTTACACAGTAACATGTTTGTTCAGAACAATATTATCAAATTTTATATTTTAATTTCATTGAAAAATGCGTAATTGTTATTAAAATAAAATAAAGAAAAATTTTTAATTATAAAATATTCGAAGAAAAATCGATTTAAATTAAATTAAATCAATATATAAAAGATTGTGATTATTCGATATCTCACTAAGGAAGATATTAATGAAAACAAAATTAATCTAAATTGTAGTAGATTTTTGGATGAAATCCAACTTTAAATTTTAATACTATATATATAATATAAAGTTAATTACTTGTGTAAAAAATATTATTTAACAATAACCGAGACCTAAATAGAATTATTAATTTATTGAAAAAGTGGAGTAAAAAATAAAAGTTTAACCAGAATAGCGAGATCTAAATTGGAAACGGACCCAAGTTCACATGATAGGTGACGATCGAACTAAACCGCATCGACAACAATACAAATGCCATAATAACAGCAGGCGCCGAATCAAATGTCAAAATAAGGTATTCGTGAATCGAACTCGGTCGCAATTAATTATTGCGGACGGTTTTGTATGTGTACATTAAAATGCGGCGAAGCGAAAGCTGGCAAACGGACGACTTGGCAAGCCGGTTCACTTGGCAGCAACGGCAGCTGACATCTCTCCGAGGAGTTCATTGCCCAAGGACGTGTCGGTTAGTTTAGACCTGAACCTGAACTAACGTACGAGCCAGACCAGAGAAAATGGGAACGATCGACTCCAGAAAAGACTTTTATTGGCTCATCGGCGTAACACCGGGTCAATAATAAACCAGAAACATCTAAAAAAAAAAAAAGAAAACAAGTAACCAACACCTGATCTTTTATATGCAGTTTGAATACAGACCCAGCACCTGGGTAATTCGGTGAGGTTATTCAACTGTGTACACATATTTTTTTTGTAATCCAGGTCGAAAAAAAGCCTTGACAGTGATGGTTTGTCGCTTCTAATATTATATATTATCCATTATTAATAAAATCTTTAAAAATCAGTTTAAGAGCCTAAAATGCACGTGGATTTTTAAAGATCCTTTTTGGCAGCCGGAATGAAACCTTGACCTCACAAAAATGTATAGCTCATTAATGTAATGTTTAACAAGTGTATGTTGCCGTTTCGCGGTTGAAATAAATAATTTAACTATTTCGGAAGCGTATGAAAAATATATAATAAATAAAAATAAATAAACGGTCAGTTCGGTAGCTTTTAAACTGTGTTCGAGTTATGTGGGGGGCAATTTCGTGGAAATATTTTGCCAGTTTTGAAATGCCGTTGCCAAAACGATTTGTTTTATTACCGAAAAATATGCGCGCTACGCAGAAAAATATAAATATATACGTATGTGAAAAAAAAAACAACACAGCAATTCAACACTATTTAAATTAAAATGCTGAGTCAACAATTAAAAAAAAAAATACAGCTGAACACAAAATATTGATATCAATTATTCAAGAATTCTTCGGGTAAATAATCGAGTTGTCAAAAACAAGCAAAGTTGATGTTGTAGGAAATATTTGAATGAATCGCTTTGAATTTAATATAAGTATTACTAGAAATTAGAGTACATTTATTATTATAAGCAATGAATAAAGTTAACGTATATTTTAGTGTTTAACAATTAGTCTGCTAGATATGAGAAATTTCATATGTCATATGTCAAAGATACAAAATTTGCAGGTTAATTACGCGTCATTTTATTTATATTGTAAGATACTACTGTGATAAAAAATTAAGATGAAATTGTCATTTAAAACTCCCGGGCATTAGGAAGGTATGTAAATTGTATTTTTTTCCTAAGTTGGTAGGACTGTCTATAATATTTGCCAAGCGTCTGTTTGTCAAAAGGTTTAATTATCTCCGAGTTACGCGTATTTTTACAACTCTTGGTTCCGTCATCAAGATAATGCACCATGTCATACTGCAATTGATTCTTCGCGACTTTTTTGCCAAAAATTCGACTCATATCGTTCCGTAACCACAGTATTCGTCTGATTTGGCTCCGTGCGACTTCTGGCTACACGATAAACTCGAAAGGCCAATACGAAGACGCCGAGACGAAGGTCTCGAAGACTATACCGGAAAAAGACTATTTCGACTGTTTTGGAGACTGAAAAAAGCGTTAGCAAAAGTGCGTTTTATCAAAAGTGGATTACTTTGAAGGGAATGAAATTGATTTGGAAGAATAAATAAAGAATAATTTATAAACATATTCACTTTACTTTTTGATCACAGTGTTATATTATAATTTAAAATATTATTAAGAAATATATATTTTAGACACAGGACTGACTATATATATATTCGTCAAAATTTGAATTATCTCGTATAAAATTGGTTAAAAATAAAACTGAATTCAAAATTCAATCTAGATTCAAGTCTGAGATTACAGGATTTTTTTGAAAAAAAAAAATCTATATATATATATATATATATATATATATATATAAACAGCACTTATATCCTTTGGGTTGTAACATATAATATAAATTTTCAGATAAAAGGCGTCTAATTATACTTAGAGTAGTGATGTCGTAATCGCGCGTGGCACAAATACGATTCGACCCACGCACACAACTCGTCCGTTCAAAATAATAATAATAAACAAATAAATAAATAAACAAATACGAGAGCGGTTTTATTTATTTGTTAAAGAAAAAACTGGAGGTCAGACGATCGACATGCCATTTATATGTATTGAGAAATTTTTAAAGTGCTGACAGACCCAGACGAGCTGGGAGTTTTATTGTTGCGGTTTTGTTCGTTCAACCCGGAAACGCGATCTCCATTTTGTAATAGAAAACTATTGTGTTTTTTTTTTCTACAATTTTTCTTTCGTTGCAACTTAAACTAATATCTAAACGTGCCAAAAATGCGGCACGTCATAAAAACAATTATGACGTCTATGAACGAAATAAAATAACAAAGTTAACGAAAAACCGCGGGAGCAGACCTTGATTTGTGAAATTATGAAATTTAAAAATTTGTTCTGAACATTTTCGCAATTTTCACATTAAAAAAATTGGCGTTGAATAATAGAAAACATTTCCTCTTTTCCATTGGTTTTTTTTTATTTTCAATAAAGATTTAATATTTTTTATAATGTTACTAATCGATTTTATTGAAAATTTTTATGGTATTGCATTTTAAGTGATAAAAACATGTATCGAAATCAAGATTATCACAGTATATTTTTTATAATTATTTTCAATAATTTAATGTTTGAGAAATATCGGTTAGTTATTTTAGTATACTTTCATTCTATAATAAGTTGATTGTTTACTGAGTAACTAACTTCCAAAAATTTATTAATTTATCAAAAAATATTAATTACATAATATAAATTAAAATTATATTTGACGAAACAATAAAATAAATGTTATCAAATATTATCTCCCATTTGTTAACAATTGTTAACAAATGGGAGATAGTCATAAAATGATCTCCCATTATTATGTTACACGTGCAATATATAAATGGTTTAAAATTAACGTTTTTCGTTTTCAAAGGTCATTTTATATGACAATTCAATTGACGAAGGTCGAGTCTCGTTTATATATGCGATTGTTTGACAATGCAAATCGCAAATCGCGCACAACAATATGACTTTCTTCTCCTTATCTGCCAACGACCACCGACAACAATCGACCTCCAAATATGGACAAGGTTAATTTAAAACGCGACACTCTTTTGTTCTCCGAAATTTTTGATTCGGACCAGTTGCATAATTTCGAATTAATAAAATATACGTTGACATTGAAAATTTAATTAGTTCTTTTTTTTTTGGTGCTAGCAACATTTAATTATCGATATGCGTGCGAATCGAGGTCTAACGCGGTTTGACCTGATTTTTAATTTAACCTAACACAATTGAAATTGCCTACATTTATAGCAAATATCGATCGTACGGCTTAATTTTTCAAATATAAAATGTTATCTTTGATATATCTAACTTTATGTTTAGATCTTACGATCTATATCTGACTTAGAGATAGATATTTATTTAACAGTCACTTATGATAAATTTAGTCACTGCCAATCATTTAAATGTTTTACATCTTAACCAATATATAATATAATATCAATTCCTACATCGAAATAACAAAGCGATATGAATGTATTATTATTTATACTTTATATTAAATGGTAAGTCGATATTCTACAAAATTAATTTTGATCAAAATATCATTGAAGAATATATGATAATTGTTAGAAAAATTACACCTAATAGTCTGATTAATTCGATAATTATATTTAATCGATGCGAATATTTAAAAACGAAAAATAATGTCAAGGTGAACAAATAGTATAATTTATGACATTTTATAATATAAATCTCGTACAATTTCGAAATTATTCGAGTGCGTAAAGTGCGAATCGACGCCTAAAAAACGATCGAATTAATTACACGAAAAAAAAAAACGTTAAAGATTAATGAATCAAATTGAGGATTAATTATTGGTAAATATAAAAAAAAAACATTCGAAATTATCATGATTTACGTTTATAATAATATAATAATTATTCGTAATTAAACGCGCGACGTGAGCATAATATAACATAGATAATGCATAATTTATGTGTAGCTCTTATTGAAAGTTAAAACGAAGTCATGGTTAAATATTAAACAACACGCCAAGTTTGAATGTCGCGAACCGAGTTTTGTTTCGACTGTGCTTCATCTTCTCTGTGCGCAAAACTTTGACTAATTAGGACATTGAAACTTTTAAATATATAATATAAGATGATAAACGTGTAAAACTGGATCCAAATCCTTGCTAAACTACAATATTGTGGAGCCAAGTTTTACAGTATGTATTATGATGTATTATTATCTTGATATAAAAGGCCAAAAGCACATCTGTCTAATTGAATAAAATTATATATAATACTAATTGTCATAAAATTATATTTTTTATATATAATGAAAATGTGCCGTAAATGTTATTATTCGAAGCTACTTAGTCAAAAAGCGGAATAAATATGGTCCTCTTATTACTTATGTTAATTGGTATTGAAATTTATCGTACACAGATATATTGAAAACGAATATTTAAGTATAAAATATAGCGGTAACTAATTATATTATAGCTATAAAATGCAGTTATAAATGTTTTTATTAATCGTAAAATATTAAAACACAAACTTGTCTAAAGATATATATATATATATATATATATATATATATATATATATATATATATATATATATATATATATATATAGCTATATGTCTAAATGATTTGAATGACTAAATTGCGAGAGAGATGATAAATTAGAATATTAAAGTTTAAATAGAAAGCTTGATGTGGAAAAGGCTAATCAGAACATTTGAAAATTGTCAATCCTCAAGAGTATCGTATCTTATTATGTCAGTATCTAATTATGGTTTTACATAGTGGAATAAAAAATATACACGTGGAATCAAGAATGTACACGTGGAATCAAGAATGTAGACGCAGAATCAAGAATGTAGACGCGGAATCAAGAATGTACACGATATTAACATTTGTGCTTAATGATGACGCTTCAGAAGTTGAAACTGAAATTCGGTGAATACTGAATATTTGAAAAACACGATAAAAATGGCAATGGAAATTCAAGTTAGCGAGGTCAATTTCAGTTCATAAATCGTTTTGAACAATAGTTTAGAAAGCGTCGATTTACTCCATCCGCAATGCGCTTGCAATTGATCATGTTGATGAATTGCACCATAGTGCATCCGTCTATTTGATACGGCGATTGCGCAATCGTCGTTTCAGTAATATATCGTCTAAATATCATTTATTTATGTAATAATAATGCTGAAATTGTAATTATTTACTTTCTACATCGTTTATGAACGTTTAAAGCAATGAACTACTTGGCGTATCTGACGACGAGGCTAAATATTTAAAGCCATATTCGAAATATTCCCTATATTTTTTTACATAAATGATAAAGAATACGAGAATATTTAATTTAGAATTTGACGTACCTCAATTATTTTAGTAGATTAATCACTTTCAATTTACCTAGTTCAAAATTAAATTCCATCCCTTCTAATTTCAAGTAGACTATATATTTTTTTTTATCTTTAAGGACTTTGTATAATCTTTAATCATCTCTAGCCATTTCATTTACTTTTCAGATTTTTTTGTGAATATTTTAATGTTGTCATTTGGGACAAAATAAAGCTTTATACGGATTCACGGTCATATTCCCACTATTGATATTTATAATTTTCATTTCGATCTCATTCAGACAAAGTAAAATAAACGCGTTTCGCCGTATAAAATCGTTTGATTAGTATGCAAAAAAAAAGAAATCGCAAATGCGTCGAATGTAAAATTCCAAGTGAAAATACTAGAAAATGGAGGCCAACGTTGTGCAACAATTTCGCAACATCAATTTCAATAATGGCAAAAAAAAAAGAAAACGAAAGCGAAGATCGTGATCGACAGACGCTTTTCTATTGATTGTTCCGATTTGACAAAACTAGAAAAAAAAACCGGAAAAGAATTCTAAAAATGTAATCAAATTATACAGTGCGATATAATATATATATATATATATATATATATATATATATATATATATATATATATATATATATAGCATTGGTTGATAAGAATGAAAATAACAAATATTGATTGATAAATGTCATTACAAAAAAAGCGTCAATTAAGATGACTCAATAATCAAAATAATTAATTTTATCTTGTCTGGAAGTTATTTTTGTATTTAAAAAAAAATAATGTATAAATTAACGATAATATTAATAACCGTTGCGTGGGGTGAAATTGATATGTTGATAATATTACTCACAATCATACCATATGTACGTCAGATCGACCATTTTTAAATATAATATAATTCTCAAAATTTTACAATTATGATTTATTTGACAGCTATCTGTTATTGAGAATATTTTTTCGCTACTGACCCAAGAACTATTTTATTTTTATGTTTCACATGTATTTTTTTTTTTTTTTTTTTGGAGATTGTGCTATAAATTAAGATGAAATAATAGACTAAAGGAAAGATGCGTATAGGTCGTGACCTTCAACTAATAGCATAAACAAAACACACTTATATGCGTGTATTTGTGTTTTGATTTATTACAATTATAACGCGAATCAAACGAGTTTTAGTATTATTATTGGAGATAAATTCGAATATTTGGTTCAACATTCTTTTTTGAGCCAAAAAAATATTGTATAGAAAGAAATATGCATGTCGAGCTTGAATTCACTTGGACATGCACCAAATTTCAACAAATGCGAATCATTGGAAGAAATTTTTACACACACACACAAAATTTCGGTCAAGGAGGTGTGTTTATGAATTTATTTCAGTTATTTCCTGGATAATATACAATATAAGAAAAAGCTATTTTCTAAATGATACTACAATAATAGTAATAATATAATTCATCTGAATCAGAATCGAACACGTACAAAATAATTTCACCGATGATTATATATAATTACGTCGTTTATATTTCCTTATATCGTCACGCTTCGAAATATTATGTAAAATCAACATCAATCTCAAGTGTGTACCCTGCTTTACAATGTCGATTCAAATGAATACGAAATAAAAAACTTTATATATATATATATATATATATATATATATATATATATATATATATATATATACATACTTCATGACAAAAAGTGATGAATGTTTCGAGTCTTCTTTTCTTTAAAAAAAAAAGAAAACAAGAGAGTAGGGAAGAAAAAAACGTTTTACATGAAACAGGAACACGTGTGGTTTAATTACATATAGTCGAGTTGGAAGAAGAGCCAAAACTCGAAAATAGAAAAAAAAAAGAAAACGAACATTGCAGGTGTTTACAAGGCATATAAACAAAGAAGGGAAGAAACAGAGTTCGTTCGTTGCATGAAAAGAAAGAAAAGGAAAGAAAAAAATATCGCGTTGAAAGGAAACGAGGAATTAAACATAAAGATCTCGATTATTATCACAACGGTCATCGTTTTCACCGTTATAGCTACAAAATATTTATATATATATATAACGTAATAATAATGTTTAAAATATATATAAATATAAATTATATAAAGCAGGAATAGCCAACAATAATTTTCAATTTGTCAATAGCAATAATTTTAAGGTAAAAATTCATCTTGAAAAAGTATCAGGAAATTAAATTGAATGCTGCTATCAAAAGTTGGGTCTGAAAATTTATTAATTGATTTAAAAAATTAAAAATAGTACTGAATATAATTAACGTATCTATTCATATCTAGCTAGTTTGCACATTATGGTATATTAAAACATAATATACATTTCATACTTTTTTAGAGTATGTCTATTTATGATAACAAATCGATCGTGACACACTTTTAAGATGAAAGTTGGCCACAATTAATATATAGGATATTTACATGGTAAATAATAATAAAATAAGAATTTTCGCTTGAATGATAAAATTGTTGTGCGTATTTTCTTTGTATTTTTGTCGTTTCGCGTAATATAAATAATAATCGCAAATATTCTGAAAATTTTATATTCGTGTTTAGAGCTACCAGTGAATGGACTCGACCGCGTGGTCTCAGAAAAATGCTGGCATTAGTCCAGTGAAGCGGCTCGTTTCGATTTTAATCTGAAACGCTTTCGGGAGACGGATGATGTCGTTCGAGTATTTCATTCCGACAAGACGGGAGACGAAACGATCGATCCGGATTCTGTGCGGATTCGCGGAAGCAAGGTCGCGGTCTAGCAATTCCGCAAATTAACGGACGAAAACCGAAAACGAAGTCAATCGAAAAGTTCACCAATCGCGCACCCTTTTACTACCGTTTCTCGTCCGATCGCCTTTCTCCCGAGACAATTTGGTTCCGATTCAAATTTATATTTTTAGAAATCAATTTGTGAACGATGGCATAACGAGGCCAGGGCGGCTAGGCCAGTGCCCCGGGTTTCGCGCATTGCAACGACCGACACTTTAAATTGAACAAATTCCATGAAATTTTACCTCGGTTTAAGCTGATAATTATAAATGAACTGTAATTTACTCTACATTTAATTACATTGTGAACATACTACTGTGATCAAAAAATAAGGTGAAATTGTTATTTATAAAACTCTTGCGCATTAGAAAGGCGGGTAAATTGTAATTTTTTTTCCTAGATTGGTAGGACTATCTTATAACATATGCCAAGCGTCTGTTTGTCAAAAGATTTAATTATCTCTGAGTTACACGTGTTTTTAGAACTTTTAGTTCTTTCATCACGATAATGCACTACGTCATACGTAGCATTGGTTCTTTCTGACTTTTTTTGACAAAAACTCGACTCATGTTGTATACGCCTGATTTGGCTCCGTGCGACTTCTTGCCATTCAGCAAACTCAAAAGGCCAATGCGAGAATGCCTTTTTGACACAATTGAGGAGATAAAAACCGAATTGAAGGTTATGAAGGCTATACCGGAAAAAGACTATTCCGTCTGTTTCGTGGACTGGAAAAAGTGTTGGGAAAAGTGCGTTTTATCAAATGAGAATTACTTTAAAGGGGATGAAATTGATTTAGAAGAATAAATAAAGAATTTATATTTTATAAACAAATTCACCTTACTATTTGATCAGTATTATATTATAATAACAATATTTTTGAAGATGATTTGAATTAATCTTATATCAATATAAGACTATTAAATTATCTTATAACAAAAAAAAAATATTGAACCAGTCAGTCTTCAAGAATATGAGTTTCTAGTCTATTCAGTTAAATTACATTGGTTCACTGGTTCATTGGTGAAAAAAAAACCAGTTTGATAGCGACTCTGATTACCATAAACAGGTGTAACGTTAAAATCTGATCTAGCTACGAATTCGCCATTTTCAACGCCGATTTGACATTTAAAATATCCCATGTCTTAATAATATATTCTGACCTGCGTCGCCTCTCGATTTCTATAAACAATTATGACGTCGCACGACCACTCACCTGCAACAAAAGATAATAATAAAAAAAAATGTTATTAAAACAAGAACAATGAATCGTTATCTAAAATATGTTACACGATACAATTTTTTTCGTGTTATTTATCTATATGTGTCACATGAGCGCATTTTTACGACACATGTAGGCAATGTGACACTCTGTTGTCTGAGAGGTGTATTCTAAATATAAATGACTTTAAATGTTTTTCCACTGATGCTTAATGATTATTAAATATGCAACCATATTTTTTTTTCAGTGTTATTTGGAGATCGTTGACACTATATAGACGTGTTTGCTCTGGAATATGATTTAAATAAGATGCTGTGACGAATTTTGAAGTATATTTTAGCATTGCATATTTACATACGTATGAGGCAACGTTTGGTATTCAAACATCAGATTATCGTTAATTTTTTAAATATATAATATTATATTAAAAATATAGAAAAAAATTTTTTTGAAAGAAAAAAATGGTAGATCTTTTTGTGGTATCTTAGATTGAGTTTGGAGATATTGCTAATAAATTTAAAAATAATTTTCAATCATATATAACATGTGCATGTTGTTGAAATAATTCATGTATATCTGTCTAAAACAGGCATGTCAAACACGAGGCTCGCCATTTTTGCGCTGTTTTTAATAACATATATAAAAAAAGTAAATTTTTATTTGTATGTAGTTTCGTTTAATAAAGTTGTAGTGTGCAGTTGAAATACATTAAAAATGATATTTTAATTATTGAGCTTGTAACGCTTTTAGTTGAACTTGCGGCACGCGACTCGAATGAAAACGAAAACTGCGGCCCTCCGCTTAGTACACAAAACTCACGCGGCCCGCAATATATTACGAGTTTGACACGCCCGGTCTAAAATAACGAAAGACTAGACATTATCAAACAAGGGACATCATATAAAACGAGACCAAAGAATATCCAATATAGGCACTTTCATGTCAATATTGAATCGTATCTTTCAAAAATGGCTAAATAAATGCTAAAAAAGTGTATTTTCAAAGAGAAAAATCAGTATGGTGGTCGAACTTAGTGCGGTGTGGACGTGTGTATGGTTGTTGTGAGTGTGCTGGAGCGATGACAGTGAAACAACTGGGATGTTGGGGTCTTCCATTGTTATATATATACAGGTTGGAACTCAAGATGTTTAATTTGCCATAAAGTCGATATTTTGTTAATTGTAGGTAAAAGGAAGAAAAAAAATTATAATTTACATTAAATTTAATTTCAAATATACCGACATAAATAAAATGGCAAATTGATCAATTGTAATATAAATATGAGTCAATCATTGGTATGACTAATCGACATTCTAGTTTATAATCTAATGACTACCGCACAAATGTTACTCACTAACATTTATAATAATAACAATTAAATAATTATACACGCTGTCAAAGTTATTTACAAACAAACATGTAAACGTGACGAAAGTTCAAGCATAGCTTCATGCTACCACCCGGGTCCCTGGGTTGCGGATAAGGGAAAATCTGCTACAGATAACTGACTTGGTGACATGTCAGTCCCGGACAAGAAGCGCTAAGCCTCGAGTGGCGATGGTTTAATCATTGGCAAGATTGAACTTATAAAATGTCGCATAACACGAAAGAGTGCTTAGGTCAGTGGCGAGAATAGCCGCCACTTTAAAATAAGCTTAGCCTAGGAGATGAAAACTCCGAAAATAAATCTCCGACAGTGAAGGGCAGCAGCTTCACCAAGGATCACTATCTGCGGTGTAGAAAGGAAACGGAGCTCCTACTACACTATTTATCTCCAAAAAATTTACATGGCTGACGAAAACTTAAACCAGGCCCTCAGTCCGGGGCACCTCTTAAGTGAGGAGAGGGTGCGAAGAATCTCCCCGTCGTCATCCATGCAGCCATTCGTTAATGCGATAAATAAACAAAATATGAGGAAATTACAAATATTTGAGAAAACTACAAGAATAGCGACCTGGAACATCAGAAGTCTTTTCGCTGCAGGAAAATTAGCAAATGTCACTGCTGAAATGAAACGTCTAAAAATAGATATTTTGGGACTCAGTGAAGTTAGATGGCCAGGAAATGGAAAATACAACACAGAAGACGCTATCACATATTATTCCGGAGGAACAGATAAAAATCACAGATATGGAGTCGCAATAATAATATCAAAACATATAGCTGATTCTGTGATAGACTTCTTTCCTCTGAGTGACAGGGTAGCCATGATTAAAATTCAAACCACAAGGAGAGTAATGAATATTATTCAAATTTACTCTCCTACAAACGACAAACCGGACGAAGATGTAGAATTCTTTTATAATTCAATCCATGAAATGATTAAATTAACAAATAAAGGAGAACTGACAATTGTAATGGGAGACTTCAATGCAAAAATAGGAGAAGGTGATGAGGGAAATATTATTGGGAAATTTGGACTCGGCTCTAGAAATGCCAGAGGTGACAGATTAGCTCAATTCTGCACCGAGTTTGAGTTTATGATTACAAACACCTTTTTCAAGCATCATCCTAGAAGACTTTACACATGGAAGTCTCCTGCTGATAAAATAAACAATATTGTCAGAAATCAAATCGACTTCATCCTGATTAATCAATGCTTTAAAGCGTTTGTCAAGTCGGTAAAGACATATCCAGGAGCTGACGCCAATACTGATCACAATCCTGTTATTATGGAGCTTCGAGCTCACAGACCTCGAAAACAAAAAGAAAGAAAAATCAGGAAGAGTACTGACGTCAGAGAATTGCAAAATCCAATGACCAAAATAAAAGTGGCGACTGAGCTTGATAGTAGATTTAAGCATGTAAAAATAAACGATCAACACTGCGTTGAGGAAAATTGGATAATGATAAAAGATATCATCACCGAGACACAAAATGTTAACATAAAAATATCAACAACGCAGAAAGCAAAACAAAGATGGATGACAGTCGAAATCTTAAAAATTATGGATGAAAGAAGAAAACATAAGTCCAATCAGGAAAAATATAAGATCCTCAACAATATCATCAGGAAAAAATGCAGAGAGGCGAAAGACCGTTGGATTCAAGACCAATGCTATGAAGTGGAAGTTTTACAAAAAAAGTACGACCATTTCAATATGCATAAAAAAATTAAAGAAATAACCGGTAAAAATTACAAACGCCACAGTGCAATCCTGAAAGATGAGAGTGGAAAAATTCTGGTTGGTCCGGATGAAAAATTGAAACGATGGAAATATTATGTTGAAGATCTATTTCACGATTATAGACATGATACACCTCCATTGTATAAACTAACGGATTGGAGAAATTTGACGAAAAGCGAGGTGATTCACGCCATAAAATTACAAAAAAATAATAAAACGCCTGGACCAGATAATATTCATACCGAAATTATAAAAATTATGGCGCATCAGGATGGTATAAGTATAGATGTAATTACTTCGCTTTTTAATCAAATATATAAAACTGGCGTACTTCCGCATGACTGGCTAAGGTCTACTTTTGTTACTATACCAAAAAAACTAAACGCCACAGACTGCGATGACTACAGATTAATAAGTTTGATGTCACACATGTTAAAAATATTTCTAAGAATAATTCATACAAGAATTTTCAAAAAATGTGAAGAACATCTAAGTCATAATCAGTTTGGGTTCAGAAGTGGGGTCGGGACTAGAGAGGCTTTATTTGCTGTGAATGTTCTTGGACAAAGATGTAGAGACATGAATGTAGAGATACATGCATGTTTCATTGACTTCAGGAAAGCGTTTGATTGTATCAAACACGATAAATTAATGAAAATACTGGAGTCATGTAACGTCGATGTTCAGGATAGAAACATCATAGGAAATCTTTATTGGGGTCAGTCAGCGGAAGTGAAATTAGGACATGAAATTTCGGAAGCCGTCTCCATTAAGAAGGGGGTTAGACAGGGATGCATATTATCGCCGCTTCTGTTCAACGTTTACTCCGAAGCATTTTTCAACGAAGTCATCAACGAGGAGTTTGAAGGAGTGATCGTGAACGGAACGAAAATAACAAATGTTAGATATGCGGATGACACTGTAGTGCTTGCCAAAAATGAAGACCAACTCCAACTAATTATGAATAGATTAGCAGCCTACAGTGAAGAATATGGACTGTCCATAAATACGGCGAAAACGAAAACAATGGTGTTTTCCAAAAAGCCAACACCAACAAAGATATACATAAAAGACGAACAGATTGAGCAAGTGACGTCTTATAGATACTTGGGGACGTACATAACAGCAATCCACGACCCCAAGAAGGAGATCCGTTCTAGAATAGAGCAAGCTAGAACGCAATTTATAGCCATGAAGAAATTTTTAACATCTAGAAGCACTGACATGATATTAAAATTACGTATGCTTCGATGTTATGTCTTTCCTGTTCTTCTATATGGTGTTGAATCATGGACACTAGACCCTGGTACCGAAAAACGTCTGGAAGCTTTCGAGATGTGGTGCTACCGGAGAATACTAAGAATATCTTGGACCGACAAAGTAGCAAATAAAGAGGTTTTGGAAAAAATGAATAAAGATCCTGAAGTATTAAGGATAATCAAATTAAGGAAAGTACAATACCTCGGCCACATCTTGCGAAATGATAAATATAGGCTTCTCCAGATAATTTTGGAAGGAAAAATTCAGGGGAAAAGATCAGTTGGAAGACGTCAAAATTCATGGCTTAAAGATCTTCGTCGTTGGTTCAACTGTTCGTCAATGGAAATTTTTCGTATGGCTGTATCAAAGGTTTCTTTGGCCGTGTGGATCGCCAACCTTCTTAAGGAGACGGCGTAAGGAAGAAGAAGATTCAATCGAGATAATTAAATATTTAAATTGTGCGAAATGTGAAATCAGTAGAAATAAAACAAATTACGGAGGCACTTATGAACGTTAGTCATTATCTGATGGAAACTACGTTCATACGCCGTAAATACATATTAACTGTAAACAGTAATATATATATATATATATATATATATATATATATATATATATATATATATATATATATATATATATATATATAATACATAATAATAACGACAGGTTCTCAAATGGCGTCAACGCATTATGTCGTTAAGAGCAACTCGAAGGCAAAGCGGTTTTAATTGGAGAATGGCTTTCATCCATCCATGAGATTTCGAATCGTTACGTTTCGCTTTATTTCGTTTTGTTTAGCAAGCAAACTGGTAAATGCCGTTAGAAAACTTATTTCTTCTTCCATTTTTTTTTTATCAATAATGTACCGATCGATACACATGAGAACATTTAAAAAATAAATAAATATTTAAACATTTATCCATTATCATGCTGAATTAATTATCGCGGGATATTTTTGACCGATAAAAATTTGAATTCAATTGCGATTGTTTCGAAAGCGATCGCTGTAATAATAAAATAGGTTATCTTTAATTGCATGATAAAATATCGATAATTGTAACGACAATAGATTATAATTAATGTAAAAAGTAAAAGTAAACGTATAGATTACAATCATAATATGTGAAAAACGTAACGATTGTAATGGAAAGACCATTGATGGATTTCTTTATCATGCTTGAAGAGTTTTATGTTATAAGTTAGTA
The DNA here is from genome assembly GCA_024500535.1 of Leptonema lineaticorne. Lineage (NCBI taxonomy): Eukaryota > Metazoa > Arthropoda > Insecta > Trichoptera > Hydropsychidae > Leptonema > Leptonema lineaticorne. The sequence goes on along the minus strand of JANIJI010000009.1, from coordinate 16,668,878 downwards.
AGAACTATAGAAATTTTTCATTACTCGGTTGAAATTTTTTCGTCGTGAACATTTAATAATGTGATCGAAAAGTAAGGTGAATTTGTCTATAAAATGTAAATTTTTTATTTATTTTTACAAATCAATTTCATCCCCGTCCGATAAAACGCACTTTTGGTAACGTTTTTTACAGTCTTCGAAGCAGTCGGAAGAGTCTTTTTCCAGTATAGCCTTTAAGACCTTTTTCAATTCGATTTTTATCTCATCAATCGTGTCAAAACGGCGTCCCAACATTGGCTTTTTGAGTTTGCTGAATAGCCAGAAGTTGCAGGAGCCAAATCGGGCGAATATGGTGGTTGCGAAACGATGTGATTCGAGTTTTTGGCAAAAAAGTCGCGAAGAAACAATGCAATATGACATGGTGCATTATCTTGATGAAGAAACCAATAGTTGTAAAAACACGTGTAACTTGGAGATAATTAAACCATCCTAATGCCCGAGAGTTTTAAATGACAATTTCATCTTACTTTTTGTACACAGTCGTATATATTATGCAAATATTATATTCTAATTTGTCTAAGAATATTGTAATATAAAGGAGCTACTAAATTTTATAGTAACAGAGCACTGGATCAGGCACTAAAATAGTTTACATTATAAAATATTATCCGACAAATTACAGCACCAGCATGAACCAGTACAATCATTAAAAAGACACTTTAACAGCGCTATTATTCATAATAAATTACGAAATATATAAAAAAAAACACACACACAAAGTTGATGCATTCAAGCGTTATAATATTATATATTTTATATACACCTGAGATATCCATCATTTTTTAATATGACGTCGTAAATTGCGGGGATTCTCGTGGAATTTTCACGAGCAACCTTGACTGAGAATAAAACAACACGAGGCATTTATAATATTTATAACTCGTGAGCCATTTATTACGACGAAACAATAAACGGCCACGTGAGGTGTTTTGGCTCCAACAACAAATATGTAAATATTCATGAACCAGACAACAAACCAGCATCGGGTCCTCTGGTTATTAGACGCATAAATATTTATATATCCCGTTTTCTATGCGTGCTTGTAACTTTAAACGAGTACACAATCTATATATATATATATATATATATATATATATATATATATATATATATATATATATATATATAATTTATATATTGCATACGGAAATTAAAGAGTATATAATGTATATTTTAATGAACTAGGCATTTAAAAATATCACAAATCTGTTAAAGCATAATAAAAAAATAAAGTAACAATTTGAAAAAAAGTAAAATGGACTAGTTCACTTTAAAGACTGATTGATATGAATGAAGTAATATAAGATATTTATAAATGAAGATACATAAATGCTTGCATAATAGTAAACGAGAAATAGCTAAAGATAAAGAAGAATATTTTTGAGATTTTTGGAGACGCTCCAAGAAATCTTTTGTTTTTGTTATTGCATTAGTTAATCGATCACAGAAACAAAACATATTCAATATAATCATAATATAGTTGAATTCTATTACAAATTAAAGATAATCGAATTTTGAAAACTACACGAACCGTGTTGAATATATAATATCTGCAGTAATCAAGATGTAAATTTTAGAACAATTACAATGATGTCATTTTTAATAAATTGTTTTTGAACGACATTGTATATATATATATATATATATATATATATATATATATATATATATATATATATATATATATATATATATATATATATATATATATATATATATATGAAGATATAAACAAGTACATAGTCAAAGTCATTGAAAATGTAAATCGCATCACGTACAGATAAATCTCGAGAATCGAGCAATAAAGCTTCCTCGCACGCCAATAACCTGGTCTAGGCATAAATCACTGGAAAAAGGTTCTTGGACACGAATAAGGTCGCGGGTCAAAACGTGGCTTAAACGACGTTCCATATTATAAATTAAAGTTTCCGGTTCAAAATTCGCAACAACAAACAAAATAAAAAAGTAGAAAAAAGAGACAGACTACAAAAAAAATACATTAAATTGCGGTACAATTTGATCGAAACGAGCAAAAAAAAATAAGTATGCTAATAACTCCGACAAGACTACTCATCGTCAAAGAGCAATCTTCCTGTTCTCCAGTTATTTTGGTGAGTTTTTTTTTTGGACTTATTTTTGTATTCTTTTTTTTTTTTGCCTTGCGTGAGCAATGCAACGGCTGGTCTGACTTGAAACTCGACTGGCACTTTAATGCACATAATAATCATCTACTGGAAATAACTCGGCCAAAAATAAAAGGAATTTGGACAACGGACGAAAATGTCGATATTTGAGCTATTTAAAGGGAAGGGAATTTAAATGGGAAATATAAATTTTAAAACACATATTGTAATATACTGCTGTGATCAAAAAGTAAGGTGAAATTGTTATTTAAAACTCCCGGGCATTAGGAAAGCAGGTAAATTGTAATTTTTTTCCTAGGTTAGTAGGATTGTCTATAACATTTGCCAAACGTCTGTTTGTTAAAAGGTTTAATTAACTTCGAATTACACGTGTTTTCACAACTCTTGGTTCCTTCATCGCGATAATGCATTATGTCATATTGCATTGGTTCTTCACAACTTTTTTGCCAAAAACTAGACTTATGTCGTTCCGCAACCACTGTATTCGTCTGATTTGGCTCCGTGTGATTTCTGGCTATTCAGCAAACTCAAAAGGCCAATGTGGACAAGCCTTTTTAACACAACGAGAACATAAAAACGGAATCAAAAAAGGTCTTGAAGGCTATACCGGTAAAAGACTATTCTGACTGTTTCGAGGACTGGAAAAACTGTTGGCAAAAGTGCGTTTTATCGGACGGGGTTTACTTTGAAGGGGATGAAATTGATTTGGAAGAATAAATAAAGAATTTACATTTTATAAAACAATTAATAAATAATAGAATACTTTGTTAATTAACGCGATCTTTTTATTCTATGCCAAATGTGCGTCTAATGACACGTGATAGCAATATATATATATATATATATATATATATATATATATATATAATAACAACAAGTCAATTGTTTTAGAAACACCCGTGGGAGCCGATTCGGTTCATTTTTCACCATTTTATTTTCCGGGAAAAATTACAATAATAGAAAAAAACGCGAGAGAAAATATTCGTTTGCACGGTGTCATCATCGCGAAAAATATCTTGGCGTATTAGAAAATTAATCTCGTCCTCCTACGAGCGGGAAATTTCCAGAGCTTGTTAGTTGTTTACCTAGATATATATATATATATATATATATATATATATATATATATATATATATATATATATATATATGAAAGAAAAAAAAATGGAACACTAGATGGAGCTATTTTAGAAATGGAGCGAATATTTGTGTATGTCATGCGTGGTAATAACGCTAGACTTATACATACCGGATGTTCGACGAAGGCACGACCGGAACACGGATCGTTTTCCTACTATTATTACAGGTTGGCGAATAGGTGGAATTCATTAAGGCGGTTGCCTCATGAAAATAAACAAAGCGGCACTAATTGATACCGTTGAGCTGATAGCGTTTAATTTTCATTCTTCGGTTTTGATATATATATATATATATATATATATATATATATATATATATATATATATATATATATATATATATATATATAATATTTTGAAGCTCGATTACGGACCGGTTACAAATTTGCTATCAATTTGCTTTCATTTTAAAACCGTGCCGTAATTATAATTTAACGCTTAAACAATGTTTATATATGAAATATATGTAGTGAAAATATATATCGGATAATTTAAAATAAATGAACCTTTGTGTACTTAGGTTATTACGATCGCTTTATTAATTAACGATATGTAAGAAAAAAACGATCCGTTTTAGAATAGAATAAGTTAGAATGTAATTTATAGCCATGAAAAAAAAATTTGTAGAATTAAAAATATGTGTGTTTTTCCCGTTCTTCTAAATATGATACTAGATCCTGGGACCAAAAAACGTCTGTAGATCTTCGAGATGTGGTGCTATTGAAGAATATTAAGTATATCTTGGATCGCTAAAGTAACAGATAAGCTGGTTTTGGAGAAAATTAGTAAAATTCCAGAAATACTGAAAACGTTTAAATTAAGGAAAATTCAATATTTCGGTTACATCTTGAGAAATGATAATACAGGCTTTTCCAGATAATTTTAAAATGAAAAATTCAGGGAAAAAGATCATTAGGAAGACGTCAAAATTCATGGCTTAAAGATTTTCGTCGTTGGTTCGAAGATCTTTAAACCATGTTGGTTGGCGTGTAGAAGAAGAATATGATAAATATATAAACGGAGTCACAATTACTTTCTATTTTCTTGTTACCTATATTATATGGTAGATATGTGCAATTTGCACTTGTACTATCCTATAGTCTCTGACAGTATCAAACGTCGTGACACAAAATGTCAGAGTCGAAAAGTGCATTCGGTTTCATTGTACGACACATTGCGAAAACGTTCAACGGCCTCCGATATACGAATAACGGACCTCCTATACGAAAGAATTTATAATACAATGCCCAACATTCGTTTTATTACGACCATATATTATATTATATTATACATACACCTTAGCGGAAAGTATGCTCATAAGTATCGGCATACTTGTTCCACTACATGGTTGTCTTCTTCGCGAACAAAAGCGACCGGAATACGTTCCTGGCTTTGCTCCAAGGAATTTCAACATCTGTGCACATACACACGCGGAGACATGCAATATTTTCTATCCCATTCTTTTACTCTTTTTCTTCTTCTTCTTTTTTTACAGGATTTCTTTTGTTTGTTTATTTCGTCATATGGAAGCGAATGAGCTTGTATGGACACGTGTACACTGCATACACTGTTAAATCTGGTACAATTTCTAAACAAGTGGACTTCAAAAAGCCACGGTGGTCCGTTTCAAAACAAAAATAATTCGACCGTTTCATACGCATTTCGTATTTAAACGATGAAAAAGGAAGAAATATTTATATATAATCTAATATATATATATATATATATATATATATATATATATATATATATATATATATATATATATATATATATATATATATATATATATATATATGACATATGCTATGTTACAGTTTAAAAGGTGACTAATATGAAATAAAATACGAAGAATTTATATTTTGTTTTCGTTTGTGACTCAATAAATGCGCGAAAACAATTTTTGTTAATATCTTCGGATGGAATTTTTGAAATGGATCAAAATACAGACGGAGCTCAATCGGATATTATAAAACAACATATTATAAAAATCCGAGTGAAATACTGAATTAAAAATTAAAATCTAAAAAAAAACAATTATTTTAGTGCAAAATATATGTAAAAAAAGCAGTTATGTCAAATAAAAAAGTAATTTTAAATTCCATAAAACAAAATAACATCTTTCTATTTATCTAATTTTCGTCTTTTTTATCTTATCGATTCACGTATAAATATTTATTTAAACATTTACAATTCGTAAATCATTGATAAGATAGATAGTGACGAGGTCGTTTCTTGTCTTTTTTTTGTCATATCTGTCGAGTAAATATAATTATACAATGTATCAAGATGAGATGTATAAAATTTAAATATAGTAAAAAAAATATGTGTCGATTATAAATTATAAAAATAAAACATGTCAAGATAATATATAACATATATAATTCTTTTTATTTGTCATATTACATCGATTGCATTATCGAGCATCGAATTTGCGTAATGAAAAAAGATTATTATCGAGTATTAGTTACAGAAATTATTACATAAAAATAAAATGTAAAACGACAAATAAATATATTTACAAAATAAATACATTAACAACAGATAAAAATAAAAGAGAAAACTTCAATATCTCCATTCGAAAACGTCTCGAGATTACCATATAACGACGCAATTATTCTAATTTTTATGGATTTTACTAAAAAAAAAAGAAAAAAACATTCTCGTTTAAAATTTTAATATTACAAATTTTCCGTTAAAATATCTTTTTAATGTGGACGAAGTATAAAAAAATACTCATTATTTTTTTTTTAAATTCATCCTGTGACCTTGGAATGACTGCAAAAATAATTTTTATCTAAAGAATATTTAAAACCAACTTTCAGCTGTCGATTAAATAACTAATTATTCGTCAAAGTTTTCAGTCAAAGCGCAATAATCATTTGGAAAAAGTTTCAAATTATTAATTAAAAAAAAATGCAGTCTGAAAAGTTAGAAAAAGTTATGATAATCGGGTTCGAAATTTATTAAAGATGCTGGGCATACTAAAAACGTGTAATAATAATAATATATTTGAACATCGTCTAATAAAATTTAAATTTATTTCTTCTTCCATGAAGAAGTAGAAAAGAAGAAAAGCACGCAGACCAATTTAGATAAAATATTCAAAATTCGTCGTCTCTCGTTCGCGGAAAACGCATACGTAAAATATTCAAGACACAATATAAACGACTTTGAAGAATTCGCCTCAAACCAAAAATATAAATACAAGCTTAATAAAAAAAACAATATGGTATAATAATAATATTAATATATATATATATATATATATATATATATATATATATATATATATATTCTTTTTTTTTGAATACACGAAGAAAGGAAGAATTAAATTACTCACGAACCCGTTTTTAGGTTTTTTAAATATTGACGATAACGTGCAACATATGTTCGCGTTTGAAACGTCAGGCATTTCTATACTTTGTCCCATATTGATCTTTTTTTTTTACTTTTCAAAATCGAAATGCCCTTATAGGGGGTTTTGTTTTGTTGACTAAAAACAGAAAGCGCATTCCCCACTAAACTGTGGGTGTTTTGAACTATTGAAAGTTGTGCTCAAAAGTCGACAGATGTAAGTGCATTAAATGATGACCATATTACAAATTATAGTCACAAGATTAATTTAATTATGAAAAGCTAGATTTAAAAGTATTGAGTTCATCGGAAAAAACATCGATAACATTGAAGGCAGTAAATAATAGAAAGTCACACTGATTAAATTTCTACTGAAGTATTACTTACTTTGTAGTGAAAATCTAGAAAAGATTTATAAATAAGTAAAAATCATAGTTTTCATTTTATATTGAAAAATGTAAAACGTGATATTTAAATACATATAGAATTTCAATTGAAAATTGAATAATGTATTTTTTGGTTTCACATGAATACAATGAAGCAGATATAAAAATAGTAAAAAAATATATAAATACAATGTTCACAATACGTTTCAATGTGATAAAATATTGATTAATATCAAATTAAAAAATAGATTATGAAATTGTTAGATGAATAAAAAAAAATAGGCAAAAAGTGAAAGTTCATTCATAAATACTATAAAATCAATAGATATTAAAATAACTTTAAAAAAATACACTTTTTATGCATTTATATCTTTAACATTGTAATAATATCATGCATATGTATGATGGAGCAAGTATTTTGCGAATGCTGGGGTGGGTTCAATTATTATAACCTTTTTATTCTATCGTTCTATGACATCAAACACCTGTCTGCCTTTTTTGATGCAAAGCTGCGCTTGAACACATAGGAAACGATGGGGGAGAACTGCATACAATAACAAAAAAATAAAAAAATAACGTTCAGAACTTTAGAGAATGAGTGTTGAAGAATGGAGTCGGAATACAAAAAAAAGGAACTTTTTGGACAATAGAATTTTGGAGCCGTGTTAAGTCGTATCTAGCACGAAGTTTTAACGCATATTTTAATAGAATTACAATGAGACACCGAGTCAGATTTAGCTTATGTATTATAAATGTATTATATATATGATAAAATATTTTTAAAAAAAGATTAATTAATTATTCTATATATATATATATATATATATATATATATATATATATATATATATATATATATATATATATATATATATATATATATATATATATATATATATATATATATATATATATATATTAATTAATTAATTAATTATTCTATATATAGATCATTATGTGATTGATTTGGCAATTGTTTTATAATGAACTTGAACTTTGTTTTTTTTTTTGAGGTGAAAATTTGCAACCAAACAAAAGCATCTGAGCAGACCTATGATGTTGAGATACACGGGATGCTCGGTGGATCGACTAAAAACTATTTTCTTCTTCCTATCCAGAACCATCGACAGTCACCTAGTTTGGTCTAGATCTATGCGTATTTTTCAGTCTTTCTCGAGCTTAAGCATCTGTCTGTCTATATCCATATACACACATGGGCATCAAGGTGCCTTCACTCCCTCAACTAGATGTTAATATTAACGATTTTTGATCTAAATATTTTTAACACTGACATTTTGTAAAAAAATATTGATCAAACGAACAAAATCACAATTATTTAGAACAAAGTGTTCGATAATTTTTACTTCGCGTGTCAGTGAAATATTTAAGGTATGACGATTTATGAGATTCAAAGTTAGCATAAAACAAATATAAGTGTTGGTTTTTGATATATATCACGAGAGGTGCATCACTCTCGATGACATTGAAGTCGTTTTTGCGAACGAGTATATAATAAATGCAGAAACGTTGAACGATGAACCCGATGCCAAAGTATGCTGACCGTAATTTGGTATTTGGAATTGGGCAGTTTTTGTTTTTCTTGCATTGTGTTCAATAAATCAACTTTTGGCTTGGATGTCTCCCAGACACATTCAATGTACACAACAGTCGCTCGCCATAGGTGCATTGTCTACAAATAACCGAGCGAGGCCAGCAAAGCGAGCAGAATTCCTGTTCCCGTTATAAATAAAGACAGATACAGAAGAGACTGACTGTCTGTCTGTCTGCCCGCTTGCTTGCTTGTCGTAATCGTTCAGTTATGTCATACTAATTGTCAAGTGCTTAGAGATACAAGCATACTTTTTTTTTACAATGTATTATAATATATCAACGTGGGGATATCGAAATTCAATTGGGACGATCCGATTTTTTGGATCGTGGCCCGATTTACAAAGCGGTGAAAATTTCGCCAGTATCGTCAATAAAACGATTTGCCAACTAGTTTTCCGCAGATGAAAGGCATTATTCATTTTACAAATAAAATTTATTTAATTTGACTCTAATTTATGAGTTTTGAAATTGAACAAATATTTTGGGAATGATTTACAATAAGTCACTAATGTAAAGTTGCAATATTGCAATTGTTTTAAAGCATACATTGGCTATATATAATATATTCTTTAAATGCGGCAATAACACTAAAATGCGGCAATTAAACGGCGCACATTAAAAATGTGCAAATTTTTGCCGCGTTCGAATTTTTTAATAAATATTGCAATTTTAACGAGCCCGCGGGTCGTTATCGATTATCAATAACGATTCAACCCGACCAAAAATAATTATCACGACAATAATTATGATAATTATGCATTATAAATGCGCGGCAATTTTTAATTTTATACGTATCTCTTATAATTTCGGTCACAATGCCGCCCGTGTAATGGACATTGAAAATTTAAATAATCGATCGAATAAAACACACTGTTAATTAAAGAGTATTAGATGTTTTTTTTCTTTTTTTTTTTCAATTAAAATTTAATCGAAAATTTATACGAGTTGCTGTTTTACAACAGATGCGATTCGAACACGCTGTCGAAATAAGGCTATAAAATATTTATTCGTATTTACTAAATATCCGTTTATATATATGTATATATATATGGCGTAATATGTAGCTAAAATTTACAAATCAATATTGTGATTATATTTATTTTAACTAAATAAAAATGTAAAGATTTAGACGACTTTAAAGTATGCCTTTTTTGATTCTTTTATATCTAGATAAATTAGCAACTATACTATATTAGATACTAATCATACAATGACTCGCTAACTTTTTATATAATCTGTAAATCATTTTCAAAATATTTTTACATCTTCCAAACTCATAATTAAATCGCAGTTCATACATTATTATAGATGAGAACTAGATTTTGAAAAAAAAAAAATAATTTGAAAAAAGCTTATACTCCATTAAAAAATAGATATATTCATGAATATTTAGTCATCAAAATAGAGTTATTTCATATCAAACAGGTTGAAGATTGGATATAATATAATAGAAAAAAATATTTTATATTCGTAGAATTATTGGAAAATTTGGTAAATTATGCGTGAATTTTCCATATAGGCCAAAAGGTGAATTTTTCTATATATCAATCATGTCAACAATAATAATAAATAGAAATAAAGCCGCAATTCTGTTTCGAATGTTTATTTTTGTAATAATGCAAAATAAGAGGACTGGTTCAAGGCCCGCGTCGTTAATTTTCGCGTAGGTGTACTTAAAAAAGTATATAATATATATATTTATATACGTGATATAAACGTGAATATATTATATTATTTAAAAAAAATATGGCGAAACAACGAAATGACGCTTTAAATATTCATCGTCCGTTTCCTCGAATTAACAGCGAACATTGTTAATTCAATTATACGAAATTCACAGAATATAACATTAAAATTTGTTATTCAAATATTATTATTGCAATATGCGCGTGGGCGAGGGGAAAGGTTGAAGTGAGCACGGGGGGGAAGATACTTCTGATGTATGTACAATAATAACATAATTTTCCATTGTAATAATAAACAAACGAATAAATAAATAAATACATATATATATATATATATATATATGTGTGTGTGTATGTGTGTGTGCGGATAAGCCGAATTGGAAAATGTCGACGTTACGGAAAATTTATACGGATCGTTTTACCCAGACCGGAAAATCGGATATGCGAAATGAACGACGTTTTTCCATCTAATGGTACAGTTTTTTTTTGGTGCTGAGCTAAATTTGGGTCAAATTTTTCATTTATATACACTTGTATATTTTCCGTTTGTCGACAATATTTTTTTTGAGCGTTATTTAGATCGTTTTGAAACATTTTGAGAGATTGATTTTATTGTCGAACAAAAAATACGAAAGATCGCGAAATAATAAGCAACCGATGTGTTTGCTTATTATTTCGAAATTATTTAGATCAATAAATAAATTTATCAATTGAAAAAAAAACAGAATTAATCAGATATTAGTTTGGCGATAATCTATTTTAAAAAATTTAAAGTTCAAGAACGAATAATTTGATCGGTCGCTAAAATCAGATCAAAATGGATACGAAGATATTTGGAAAGAAACTTTAATTGGAAAAAATATTTTTTATTCAAGTTACAAAAGTGGAATTAAAGATAGAAAAACAAAACTAAAATTCACTGCTAAATTAAAAGACATTTGAAGAATAAATAAATGTCACGAAAATTGAATAAAGAAGCCAAAAAATGAGTCAAATTTGGCGAATATAACGGAAGAACGAAGATTTAAATAACGAATTATTTATAGAGTAAAACATATATAGTAAGTATATGAGATTTTAAATCGTTTTATTAAAACCGTTATACGTTAAATACTTTAAATAAAATTAAGAATAGAGAAAAAAAATATTATACCGTAATGGAAATGCCATATTTTGCATTATCTACTTGATATGCAACAAGATACAGATATATAGTCATAAAAATCTTTACGATCCGTTAAATCGCCAACTATCTTCGTTGTACTTTTCTAAACGTTCTTGCATATTTTCGATGCGTAGAAACGCCAACGCTATTATTATTTTTTTTATATTATTATTTACGTTCAAAAATAATAAAAGATTCGCGATGTTCTCGTTTTACGACGCCGAATATTATTTAAAGAACGGTGAACTCTGCCAGCGGATAGCGTAAGTCGCGAAAATACGCTAAAATTTCAACGGGTCTATTTTTTTTTCTATTTGACTGTCGTATTTTGTGATTATTTTTAGAAATGCGATCAAAATTGAACCTCTGTTAAAACTGGATCTATGGATGGATATGTACAAAATTTGATTAATAAAAATTGGTGCGTTTTTGGGAGTTTAAATTTGGGAGAGAAAAATGACCTTTTTTAAATGGGAAATGAAACAATTGTTTGGGATAATGATCTTTAAATTTCACAACGTAACATTCAATAATAAATGGTTAGTCTATTTTATTGATCAAAATTAAGTTCATATCTCACGATTCTTATGTGCATGACCTTCATTGCGAATGCGTGTGCAATCACCTGATACATTCAATTTATTCAATTCACGCTCGTGTTCAATTTACTGGGTGTTAAATTTCACTATATATTCTGCCATAGTAATAATAATAATAAACTTTAATTTTGATTCTGAACTTGCGATGATTGTATTGTTATTGTTTTTTGACACGAGAAAAAAGGATATATTATTATTATACAGATTGAAGATTAATACAGCAGTACATTTTGACAAAGAATCTAGAACAGCAGATCGATTTTACAAAAAAAAGTATGGGCGACATGAGAAGAATATATTAAATAGAGCTAAAGGAAAAGTGCCATTTGATTATAAAATCGAGAAGATATATAGAATTTCATTAGCATAGCGTTGTAACATTTAATGGCAAAAGCATTTCAAGAATGATGAACGAAAATAAACTGAAGAATGCGGAATGCGACATGAAGCGGTTTCGCGTGAGAGACAAGAAGAAAGCAGACTGGACAGAGATCGAATGCAACACAAACATCAACAAAACAAACAAAAACCAGACTCTCGGAGAACCAGTTTGAAGAATAACGAGGTTCTGGATCATTGTTCGACACTCGTCGTCTAAGAAATCTTATGCATCACTTTATTTTTTTTTTCATCATACAATCATTTTATCCAAAGTTCAACATTGACTATAAGATATTTTGATATTTAATAAAAAGCTGCTAATCGTACTAATTGCAATGTAAATTCATGTATGAAGTATTTTTATTTTTTTTATTAAAATGAAGAAATAGAAGTGCTCGACAGCCTTGACGATATTTATCGTCATTATTTCCCATGACATAAAGTCTGTCATGGCGATAATAAAACGACATTGATTATGCATGCGACGTGTCTTATTGTTTCGAATCGACGTCGTCCTTTTCGCCGCAGAGAATTACAATGCGAATTAATCGTGTTGTGTCATCCATCGTATATGCGAATTTTTTTGATTAAAAATACGTAATAAAAAGTCAAATCGTAATCATAAATAAATAGTTTGTAAATAAAATAAAATTAACAATCACAGTCGAGACGTTATCGGTGTCTTATTAGACTTACTTTCGCAGACTTACTTGAAGCGATTCGCCTACGCTCCGGATAAGGAAAAGACACTATAAGAGGAGTTGAATAACAATGGTCGGTGCATGTAGATTGCAATTGCATAAAACGCTTAAGGGATATCGTAAACGACTTTTGTCTCAAGTGTTGAAGAACAAGTTCGGACACTAACGTCGGTTTATAAAACAGCACCAGTAGTAACAGCGGTATGTGCAACAAGACCATGAATTATTCAAGAGGTTCATTCCTTTTGCAAACGGCCATTGCTGCTGCAAAAACGAGTTTTATTTAACAAGCGATCAAATATAATATACATATATGTATATAGTACACATGAATCGGTCAAAAAAGCCAGAGGATATAAGTGCGACTGAGAACCATATGAAAATTCTATTCTATTAGAATTAAACGGGATGACCTTGAACTGATATAAGTTGATGTGAATACGGCTGAATCTGTATCAGTTCTTGGTTGTTGACGGTTTGAAGACTTCAAGTTGAATTAAAATGTCGATTAAAAATATGTATACAGTTTTGACAATATTAAATAGTATATATGTAGTCTATAAATCAATCAACTTGAATATGTCTACTATATATCTAGGTTAGGTTAGGATGTTTCTGATTCTGAAAAATAATATTAAAGATATAATATATGTGAGTTTATTTTACGTTTTTTCCTGTTTTTCATATATGATGATGAATCATGGACACGAGATCCTGGAACCGAAAAACGATGCTATGGGAGAATGCTAAGTATATCTTGGACCGATAAAGTAGCAAATAAGGAGGTTTTGGAGAAAATTAATAAAATTCCAGAAATATTGAAAACAATTAAATTGAGGAAAATGCAATACTTCGGCCACATCTTGAGGAGGGCTTCTCCAGTTAATTTTGGAAGGAAAAATTCAGGAGAAAAGATCAATAGGAAAACGTTAAAATTCATGGCTTAAAGATCTTCAACTATTTGTCAATAGAACTATTTCGAATGACTGTGTCGAAAGTTTCATTAGCCATATGGATTATCAATCTTCTTGGGGACACGGCGTGAAGAAAAAGATATGACTTCAAAAATAGAAAAAACTTAGTATAGTATAATAATTCTTGTGGTTTTTTTAACTCAAGGTTAATCTAAGTTTAGATCAATTTATACAGGTATTTTAATAGTTATCTAGAGAAGTTTTAGGGTAATATGTTGTCAAATATTTAAAGAATTTTCATTAGATATAACTGTCCGGAGTGTTAATTATGTTACAGCAGACAAATAGAAATGATTGCATATATACAAATGACTTTATTTCACAGGCGTGAAGAAATCATTATCACCAAATGTCGAACTGATCATACACGAAAAGCGGGTGGTTTCACGTGTCCATCATTTTATTTTCACCGTTTCGTCTTCGAATCGTGAATCACGCGTTAAGTATGCAGATCGTTCGATGAACAATTACGACATTATATTTTTTGGGGGGGAAAAAAAACTTTCACATTAAAAAACGAAACATGTGCCGGTTCTATAAAATTACAGTTGTCCACCAAAGAGTCGAGACCCTTTTATAAACCTACTATATAATAATTATATACGCAGTACAGGCAACAGTTTAAAATTATATCCTTGACTGACATCCGCTTTTATGACCTGAAAATGTGGATGTATACAAGTCTAGGTGAAAAGGTAATGCGAATGTGAATTGCATAAAATATATCGAGTAAATTAATACGGCTACTGTAACTTGATAAATTGAATGTTAAAATAAATGTAATAAGATTTTATAATCTACAAATTTACCCGCAAATGCATTATGTGATTTTTTTAAATTGAATTAAATAAAATTTTCTGATTAGACATACAATATAAATCGGTAATTAACTTTAGAATTTCATTTCTGAGATTGGAATTTCTGATTCAATATTTAAGTGGCTCGAGTTGCCAACTTCGCACTCAATCTTCAAACATATGACTTTTTTGAAAGTTTTGAAATTAATATTTGAAAATTGATTACATTGTAGATTTGAACTATTGCATTCTGATCGTCTCAATGTAGGTAAGTTTCAACTCATTTATTCAGATAGATTAATACAATAATATTTTTTTTTCTTTTTAATTATATACGTATATATTTTTAGAATTATCGTTATAACAGTATAATAATAAGTTTGTACGTTTTCAGATATTTTGAGTTAAACAAAGAAAAATATAAATAATGACGTTGGTGATATAAAATATCTAAAAAAAAATGTACAAAATGAACTCTAACTGGAGTTACGGCAGATGATAACAAAACCGCAATAACACGTGAGTAAAAGTGAAAAAAAAAGGGGGGAAATAAATGTGGTTAACTGCTTGTAAACGGATATGGCGCACATTATTTATATTACACGAAAAAAAACTGTTCTAAAAAAAGCTATGCTTTTGAAAATTGTCAAAAAAAACAACATTTCAAAATGTATTGTTTATACGCATCTTTTTTAAGTAGAATATAACACTGTGATCAAAAAGTAATATGAATTTGTTTATAAAATGTAAATTCTTTTTCTTCCAAATCAATTTCATCCCCTTAATCCCCGAAGTAATCCCCGTCGGATAAAACGCACTTTTGGCAACGCTTTTTCCAGTCCTCAAAACAGTTGGAATAGTCCGGTATAGCCTTCAAAACCATCTTCGATTCGGTTTTTATCTCCTCAATCGTGTCAAAACGGCGTCGCCGCATTGGTTTTTTGAGTTTGCTGAATAGCCAGAAGTCGCACGGAGCCAAATCAAGCGAATACGGTGGTTGTGGCACGATATGAGTTTAGTTTTTGGTAAAAAAGTCGCGAGGAACCAATGCAGTATGACATGGTGCATTACCGCGATGAAGGAACCAGAGTTGTAAAAACTCGTGTAACTCGGAGATAATTAAACCTATTGACAAATAGAAGACGCTTGGCAAATGTTATAGACAGTTATATATTCCTAATTCCTGGGAGTTTTAAATGACAATTTCACCTTACTTTTTGATCACAGTAGTATAGTTATATAATATTAATTAAATGCCTTCTGATTATTGAGTTCTACTTTTTATATCTCAAATAGATTGACTATTTTTATAAATGTGCTGAAAAGATCTAACGATAACCTTGAAATATATTTTCTTTCCGAGCTTTAATATCTTATCCATATAATTCACTTTGATTAAACGTCGCACGAAAATAGTTTTTATGACATAGAAAGCAAGAAAGCGCCGAATGTACAAAAATAAACACAAAAAACATGTCAATAATAAAACGAAACGATGTAAGTTGCGTCTAAGTTTTTAGAGATGGCCTTGAACGTTACATTAGACACAAAACACGCAAATGAAGACACATAAAAAAGAAAAAGAAAAAAAACAGAATACAAGACGATAATACAAAGACACAATATGACTATCGATCCGTGACTTTGGTGAGCTCGGTCATTAGTCACACGCTAACTTAGTTACGACATTTAGTGTAATTTCGTATCGCTAAACGATTTATTATTCAGATATTTTGCGTCAGAATGTTTGTTATATTGACAAGAATCAAAAATAAATAGATTATATATATATATATATATATATGGATTGGTGATGAATATTGTGCACGAACTTATGGGTCAGGTCAACAACATTTGATTTACATAAGTATTAAATAAATAGTATTGAACAATTCAGAATAATTACAATTTGAACGATAAAATAAGATGGATCAATAATAAAAACACATTTTCTAAAGAACTACTAAAATATTAGGAAACGAGTGAAATATATAACCTTTAGGGTATATTTGAAAATTGAAAATCTTTATATATTAATTTATCCAAGTGAAAGAAAACGAGTCTTATTCGGTATTCTATTTAAGCAAAACTTTGACTTTATTTTATAAGAGAAAATTTATGTAAACAACGTACAAGATAATCTCTTAAAAGAAATATAAATAAATATATTTAGAATTTATTACGTAAATCGTTATATATATATATATATATACATATATATATATATATATATATATATATATATATATATATATATATATATATATATATTTGAATACATTTAAATAGTACATTTATGTTTTTTAACTTCTTAGATTTTACGTGGGAGTTAAGAAGATAAAAAAAATTGAGTTCAGATCGGATAAAAATATAAGAACATATACAATTCAAATTGTGCAATCGATGCTGTTGTTCGTGATTCAGTAATAAACCAGTAAAAATATTTGAGTTTATTTTTGCATAAATAAAAAAAAACATAATACAATAAACACGATACAATAATTATGTTTCGAAATGGACAGACAATGTCAAATGAAAGTATGCAACTTTTAATATATTTTTTTATTGTAATATTGAAAGTGTGAAAAAAATATATGCACAGATATCTCTCAAAAAATATTTTCATTGGAATAGCTATATATCTATAAAATATGTAATTATGATTCTAAAACATCATTTTATATAGTGGTCTGACTGAAATTATGGATTGATTGTTTATGAAAAAAATAGATAAACAATTTTGAAACTCTGCCAGCATAATCTGATACGCCATCTATTATTTCTGTCTCATTTTTCAATTCGAATTTTAATTTCTATAAAAACATCCGAAACACGAATTCATAACATGACATAAAAATAGCCAAAAGCTATTTATATATATATATATATATATATATATATATATAAATATATTAATAAATGACCATGCCTATTTATATAATTGACATACTGTATTCAGAACTGAAATAAATTTTATGTAATCAAAATATACAAGGTTTTTATTTTGATACATTAAAAATATCAATTTCTGCTTTTTGACTTATAAAATTGAAATAGCCTTGACTATAATTAGTTTATTACAATTGTGCTAAAAAAACGGCACATTACAGATGTTTATTGTAAATCGAGAAAGTAAAGTAGTTAGTTGTTATAAATAAAGAGCATCCAGAAATTCCAGAGCCAAAACGGGGTGTGTTTACATCCACAAAAATAACTACCTGCCGAATTTTCTATATGAAAAAAAAGGAAAAAAATATATATATATATATATATATATAACAAAACAACCCTGCTTTTAAAAACGTGTACCTGCTCCACATGTATAATATATATATAAAAAAACTTAATAATAATAACAATAACATGGGGATGAAATAAATATGTACGATTTTTTTTCATCATTTTTAGAAACACAATAAAAACGAGTATGAAACGTTTACAATGGACGGTCGAAACGTAGTAAAGTGCAAGCAGAAAAAAAGACTATAAGTTAACAATAGAAACACACGGACCATCTGCTATTACGACAGAGGGGAAGAAAAAGATCTTTTTTTCCTCGGTAAATAAAAATAATCTTTTTTTTTTGGTAGAAAGACAGATAAGACGGTAATATTGAATTTTTTTGCATGATCACGTTGTAGAATACAGACGGTTGAAGACTGTATTGTAATTAAATTTATGAGATTTATTTTTTTATGTATTGTCATAAATATTTAACATTATAACCTTTGATTTATTGTTTAGAGTTAATTGACTTAAATATTCTATGTAATTATAATGTAGAATTGGGTAGAAGTTTTATGATAACTTCTATAGTATTATGATTTGATTTTCAAAGTACAGTAATTTTGTTTCAATTATTTTATAAATATATTATTAAAAATAATCATACAGAAAAGTGTGATAAAATATGTATAATATATAAATTATTATCAAATAAGCGATGTGATGCATTTCAATTTTTTTAATATAAAATATGCTAATTTTCAGAGCAATAAACGAACAATTTAACTGTGCTAATTAAAATATTTAATAAATAAAAAAAATATATAATAGCGAGTTTATGTTTCAAATAACAAAAATATAAATTATAATGTTGTATAATTTTTACGCAAAAAAAATGCATTAACCTTAAACGACGTGGAAAATCTATTAAAAAACATATATAAAAAATCTATGAATATTCGCAATAAAAATAAAATTTCAACAGCAATTCTCACATTATTTATATTATTTATTCATTTTTTTATAATATAAGCATTATGTAATGATTATTTTATGATTGAAAAATTATGAATATATTGTAATTATATTAACACACTTAATTATATAATATAAATTTGACATTATCAGGTTGAAAACAGGGCATATACTAGGGTACATCTTTATTAAAAGTAATAATATGATATTAAGATACTTAAGAGATTATTGTAATTCATATATATGTAAGAAAAAAAAAGATCTTCAAAAAATGTATTCATGATAAATAATGTCACATTTTTATTGTATATTTAAAATTAAAATGGTCTTTTATATCTGATAATAAATTTGAAAAAAAAGAAACGTAATAATAATTAAATCTTAATAGGAATTTTAAATTAATTTAAAAATAGTAATAAAATAGGATTAATATACATATAATGGAGTTTTTAATGTGCAAAAATTTTAATGTTTATTATAAAATGTTCTCTTGGTGCGGTTTTGTTGAGCAACAAAGTGAAAATTTTAATAATACTCAACACACAATTTACATATAAACCGCAACGTAATATGTTCTATGTTAGAATTATTTAATCTTTATATATATATATATATATATATATATATATATATACATATATATATATATATATACATATATATATATATATATATATATATATATATATACATATATATATATATATATATACATATATATATATATATATATATATATACGTGTGTGTGTGTTACAAGTAACGGTAATTACCTCGTTATTTAATATTCTTGATAAATAAAATATAATATTTTCGAAATAATAGCGTAAATATATATATATATATATATATATATATATATATTATGAAACGGTAGGCGAAAAATTTCTCAACATTAAACATTAAAATTCCTAGTAAAATTAATGTTAATTGAATTTTATTAATGATATCAAAATGTAGATTTTTATTTGGTTATAATTTTTTTTTCTGAAACGAACATCTAATTTTTTTATTAGGTATTTTGAGAGATTCAGATTTTTTTTAAATTTAAAAAAATTGAGTACAATCTATGATCCAATCAATTCATTAAATGGATTATTATATATATTATGATAAAGTTGATAAGAATCATTAAAGAGATGGTAGGGAACATGATGCTTATGGTAATCTCCTAAAGACAGATCACATTGTAATCGGGTGAATATTGTTGGATGCAATGCGAAATGAATTGGAGCCAATTTGGGAGCTAAAGCTATAAATAAGGATAAGTGGAGGCATCTATTGATACAAGGTAAGAGTTTCCAAGATCTGTAGTGCCTTTGGAAAAAGAAGATATAGTTAAGGTAAAAATATGATTATTTTTCAATATCTAAATAGTGATATAACAATTCAATTTTTGAGATTATCGTAATATAATATTTTGCGAATGTAACGAATAAATTCATAACCGGTAAAACTTTATAATTAGGATTTTGTTACGGAAAACATTAATAAATTATGTTGAAACGTGTAGAATTTCAGGTTTACAAAACGTGAATTTTAAATTAATTTTCAACGGCATTCGTTTGCAATAAGCAGATATATCACGGCGGATAAGTTGAAAACAGAATTCCATCCATTTTAGAGTGAAAGGGTCGGATTTTGCAATTGTTTCGTTTGGTTCTGATTATCACCGGGCATGGTTTCGAAGCCCGCGGTGCCTCCAATCTAATTAGAGTCTTGTATTTGCATATTTGGGTACCGCGAGGGTTTAACGAATGGAAATTTCATTCATTGCCTCTTGTCTACCTGAGGCCATAGCACATAAATATATGTGATGTGTGTATGTATATATATTTCAACATATAAAACAAAGTCACAAATATATACATATATATGGTATATATGTGGTGATTGTGCAATTTTAATCATATGACCAATATCTAAGTTCAAAGAATCAAAAATAAAGTATAATTTATAAATGTTATGATAAAAGATCTTCTGGATCTTGTTCTCTTTTAGGAACTCATTGCCATAGATCTATAATACATGAATATGGTTTTTCATCTGATTCGAACATGAAACTTAGATTATGATTAGAAGATTTTAAATATGATTTTTACAGTATTTAATATATGAGTGTTAGTGGTATAAAGATTAAAAAAAATATTTTTGAAACAGCGTCTAATTGGTTTTTAATATCTTATTATGTCTAAAAAGTAATATTAAAAAATTGAATAAACTAGAATAAAAACACAAGGATAAATAGTGAACAATAAAACAAATATAAAAACTTTAAATGTAACAAAGTAATTAATTAAAAAAAAAATCGTGAAAATTAATCAAAATGCAAATATTGACTTTATAAGGGGCGCTTTTTTTTTTATTCATTTTTAAATATATATAAAAAAGACAATTCAATTTTGAAAAGAAAACGTGAGTTTTTATTTTGCAAATTTTAAAGAAAAAAAAATACTGTATAAAAATAAAAACGACCGAAAGTTTACACAATACGAAGGTCAAATTTTTAACAGTCGTAAAAAAAGCATTTTTATAACTGTTAAAACATTTATGCTTACACAATACAAAAGACGAAAAAAAAAAAAGAATTTCGGAACATTATTATTATTATTATTTTATTATTATAATGCGATGAAAAAAAAATAAATAAAAGAAATTCCGAATCTTTTATAAAGTGACGCACTTTTATAAATTTTATTTGGGTCAATTTTCCAAACATTGAAGCAAAAAAAAAAATAATGAAAAAAAAAACCAAAAGTTTTGATTTCGGTAGAAGGGGGATTAGGAACCGGTTTTTTTTACATATTTTTTCCTAAAGCATTTAAAGGTCGTGCTCAAAAAAAATATAAGGTACCGCATATTTAACAGTTTACATGTAAAAATCAGGGTTTTTAATATTTCAGGTAGAAAAGGAGTTCTTCAAACAGTGGTTCTTAAAACTTTAAGGTGCTAAATATAATATACAATAATAATAATAATGAATAATTTTAGAAGAATATTAAACGACAAAATTACGGATTATTGTGGAGAAAGATCGAGAATTCCTATATCAACATAAAAATCTTCAATAAAGTTGAAGATAAGTTATAAAGAATATACATTATATTTTTATATAAATAAATAATAAATTAAAATATTTAAAAAAAATATCAAATAATGTGCTTCATTATTTCAATAAACAATTGAATAGTTTTACGATTATTATATTACTATTATTTTATGTATAAAATAACCGGTATTAAACCGCTTTTTTTTTCATTGATAAATGATTTAATACAACGTGACTAGAATTGTTTAATTTGAATACAAATTTGCGAAATCGATTATTGTTTCTGATAAACTGCTTATTAATAATAATAGTTAAATATTGATCTGCGTAATGAACGCCCCCATAAATATACATTTAAATATTTATATATTGAATTACGAAAGTTACATTTAAATTTATGATACGTATAATATAAATATAAGTGCTATTTTATATATATATATATATATATAAAGATATAATTAATGTGGTTGAATATATGCGTGTGACCGAGAATTCTGATTGGATCTGAATTATCCAATTAGAATCATGTCATACGTAAGCACTTTTTGACATAATACAGATTACAGAAATTTAACGGTAACATGTAAACATGCGAAAAATAAAGGAGGAAAATAACTATGGAATGTGTATGAAATATATATATATATATATATATATATATATATATTCATATAAGAGGAAAAAAAGCGGTAAATTGGACGTTTTGCGAACAGTGAACAAAAATGCAGTCGTATAAAAAAAATGAGTTATATTTATTTTTATAAGCTGTTGCATGACTTTTACTTTCGAACGCGTGACTGAATAATAAATAAAACGTGTAATGGGAATAAATATACAAAAGCGATCTGTAATTTTTGTATTTATTGCATATTTAAAATGGCGGCCGAGTCATCCGTCGAACGATCGAACATGGCGCGGATGTTATCCTTTTTAGTTTTTTTTTTTATATAATTTATGTTAATATTCTTATTTATTATTCCGTGCGATTGTAAAGATTTTGAATTTTACAGTCACGGTTTTAAAATTGCGGTCATGATTACTTTTATAGGGAAAAGGAGGTATTAAAAGTAAGATTTCGGCTTGAGCTTCACATGTAATAAATTATTAAATTATATAACAAAAATAGAAACCAGTTAAGTATACGGAAGAAAATTCTTCAATCTTTAAAACTCTAAAGATTAGCGGTTAATGAAGAACATCAGAAGAAGAAAAACTTTGTTTTATAAATAAATATAAACGTGGTGCAAAATAATGGCTAATGGCTTTTGAACGATTTCATTAAAAAAATTCACCATTAAAACGACATTATCTAAAGTATTTAATGAAATAATTAAATGGTGGGTAATTTGAAAACTTTAAATGGTAGT
This sequence comes from Leptonema lineaticorne, assembly GCA_024500535.1. NCBI lineage: Eukaryota > Metazoa > Arthropoda > Insecta > Trichoptera > Hydropsychidae > Leptonema > Leptonema lineaticorne. Next base: position 16,645,282 of record JANIJI010000009.1, on the reverse strand, counting down.
AATTTTATAGGACCATTACTTCTGTGCTACATTATATAAATTCCACTTAGTTATGAGATATAATGCAATAATTATCTGTATAATAAAATGTTTATATGTATGTTAAATAAAGTATTAAAAAAAACTTGCTTTCAGATATGATCAACGTAGAAATATTTTATCGGTTAACGCATGTTAAAAGTTGTTAAAGAGAAGAAATGATCGTTAAATATTCTATTAAAAAGCAACAAGGACATATAAATGCATATAACAGACTGAAATATAATAACAATGAATCATTTTGTCTTTCTTATATACAGCTTGAAAATGATTACGATCAAACCTAATTGTGAACGGACAATAAAAACCGTATTAATTCGAAAGAGAATAAAAAATAAAATACTATATAAAAACAAGTCGTTTCGACTAATTTACTGCGTGGCGACATTACTGCCAATATAATAAATCAGAGCAGAAGATAATCATAAAAAGAAAACCGAAAAGAGAGAGAGAGAGAAGGAAAGACAAAAAACCGGTTTTTTGATTTGTAAAAAAAACACGCACATGAATTCATAAAGACGAAAAAAACGATCGAGACGTTAAAAAATGAACTGTCTCGCTTATATATATGCAAAGAGACAACGTTAATTCATAAAAAACTGGGAATATATGTATATATATATATATAGAGAAAAAAAAACCGGATAAAATGCGATGAAAAAAAACTCGTCGTGGAATTCCAGGTTGATCAGAAGTGAGCAGCGACAGAAAAAAAAGACGGAAAAAAAGAAGAATCGAAAAAAAATGGTTAGACTTCGCGTAGCAGTAATAATAAGGTAGTCCACGGTTCGCCTGTCCGGTTTTTTTTCTTTTCTTTTCTTTTTCTTTTTTTTTAGACGGGTTATTTGAACATTTTGGATATCATTATGCTATTATTATTTAGTGGTATGGTTCGGGGCCATTTTTACCGGATCGTGGCATCCATTATATTATTATCTGGTTCGAATTCCTGCATTATTTATGTGCGAAAAATCGGATGAACGTTAGGCGCCCGTCGGATTTCACTTTCTAAATGTCGGCACATGCGAATGAAAAAAAAAAAAAAAAAAATATATATATATATATATATATATATATATATATCATTACATGATATTGAGTAAATGTTAAGATATCGAAAAATTTACACGTTGAAGACGATATTATATAATAGTGGTGAATGTTTTAAAATATAGTAGCGAATTAAAAACTCAGACCCAAAATATAATAAAAGTATGTATATATATTATATATAATAAAATAGACATTCGATAATTATTTTTTTAGGCTCGGCTTAATTATGCATTAACTATTTATAAATAATAAAATAAATACAGCGTATCGATATTTTTTAACGAACAATAGGAGATTTATCCTTGAACATGCAAATAAATACATAATCGTACGAAGCATTGATTTTACGTAATTGTATTATTTACTATGCATATAAATTCAAATATAAAACGTATCGATGTTTCAGGTCAATATTATGAATTTAAAATAAATTCCATATGCATAATAAATCGTTGGCGATTTGTATAATTTAATCTTTATATTAGAAACTATAATGTCATATAAATTATAGAAAATTGCCGCAGTATATTTTAAAATTAAAATTTGAATTGAAATATACCACTGTGATCTAAAAGTAAGTTGAAATTGTCATTTAAAACTCCCGGGCATTAGGAAGACAAGTAAATTGAATTTTTTTTCCTAGGTTGGTAGGACTGTCAAAACGTTTAATTGTCTCCGAGATACACGTGTTTTTACAACTCTTGGTTCTTTCATCACGATAATGCACCATGTCATACTGCATTGTTTCTTCGCTACATTCTTGCCAAAAACTCGACTCATATCGTTCCGCAACCATCGTATTCGCATGATTTGGCTCCGTGCGATTTCCGGCTATTCAGCAAACTCAAAAGGCCAATGCGGGGACGCCGTTTTGACACGATTGAGGATATAAAAAACGAATCGAAGAAGGTCTTAAAGGCTATACCGAAAGAAAACTATTCCAACTGTTTCGAGGACTGGAAAAAACGTTGGCAAAAGTGCGTTTTATCTGACGGGGATTACTATGAAGGAAATGAAATTTGTTATATTGATTTTTGATGAAACAAAGAAAATAATATATCAAAATCTGTCATTAAAATAAAAATACATGTTCGTCAGACGATTACGTGGCCCGATATTTCGAGTTATTTTCTATCGCAGGTCAAATAGTATCAATGGAAGCACACATAAAATTTTGACGGGTCAAATTACCGATTAGTCATTAAAAAAAAGTACTAATAATAAATGACATACTAATTACTTTGTGTCCATTGTATATATATTATATATTGTAAACGTCACGGCACATTTGAGGTCGAATGCAACAGGAAGAATTAGGACCGAAAAAAAAAATTGAAAAACAATGGCCGGATGAAATGTCGCTCGAAATTAATCGCTTTAAACGGACTCGAGCGAATCTATTTACCATATAATAATAATAATAACATTTCAACGTTTCGTATTCAATTACGAATAAAGTGAGAATATGAATATATATATATATATATATATATATATATATATATATATATATATATATATATATATAATATTTACTGATTCTTTGTTCTGCTTTTTAAAGAAGTTCGTCGGCCATATTGAAAATAAAAATGTGGGAAAATTCACGAAGAAGCCACGAAAATATGCGAAAATAATAAAAATAATAATAATAAAACACAATGGAAAATGTTTTAATAAAACAATACACGTAACATAGACAATACAATCGCGAAGATTTTTATCGAATTCGAATCGAGTTGTGTTATTATTATTGTCTAAGTGCGAAGGTGTAATGAATGGAATGCGATCGTTAAATTTGTCGAAAAGACTAATGACCGAATATTTTTTTTCATTATATATATATATATATATATATATATATATATATAAATTGCACTTAACAAATTAGGTAAATTGTCAGTTTTATTAATGCATTATATATATAAATAAAATTATAAATCGTTTTGTAGAAAAACTTAATAATAATTAAATGTTATCGGTTATTATTGTTGACCACAAAGTCATATACCAGATAAGTTTCTTGACATTAATCACCTCATTATCGCGAACTACGTAATAATTGATACGCCTGTTATTATTATTATTTTTTTTAGTTATGCATTGAAAATAATTTTGTTTTCTTAACACGTTAATTACCGGGGGGGAAAGAATAGTAGTAATACAACTGCTATCGGTTAAAGAGGGGAAGCGTAGTAATACGCTTTGCGTCGTCTGGTTATAAACGGTGGTAACGCAGTAATACGATTGAATTTTACATAAAATAATGAAGTCATCTGTTGAATAAATATTTGGTCTACACGAAAAAAAATATTACAACGTTTTTTTTTCATTCTCAATTAAATCGATTTTTTATATTGACACAGTGGTTTGCGAAATGCTCGCGAAAATTATCCCGTTTTACGTAGCAGACAGCGACAAACTGGGTAAAGTGTTAAAATAAATAGTTCAAATCGTGCACTAGTTTATTTTTTTTTCGTTCATAAAGAACTTTAGATCCTAATGGTTCCTTTTGGTATGTAAGGTTTTTTTTATTTAAACCAAGATCTATCATATATATATATATATATATATATATATATATATATATATATATATATATATATATATATATATATATATATATTAATATTCCAAATGATTAAATATGATATTAGTTACATAAGATTTTCAAAATAGGGCAATTTAGAAATGATTACATTATTCCAATATTCCGATTGTTATTGTACTAAAGAATATTATTTATAAAAAAAAAGAAAATTGAGTAGAAATATTTTCATTTACGAATCGTATAGAAAGTGGTTGACCGGTTCTTTTATCATTCTTTAATGTTAACTTTATTTATTCGGTTTTTCTTTTCTTTATTATTATTATTTTCGGATAAATGCGCGTTTAATGGACTGAGAAACATTACTCATAGTAATAAATAGAAGCTCTCGTTGTGGAATTTTCGCAAGAGTTCTTTCATCGTTGGCAATTTAATATTTTTCACTTTGACTTCGGATATTTAAGTGACTATATGGAGAAATCGGAATTGTGGCCATCAGAAATTACTTAATGGATGACTGGCATTCGAAATTGTGATTTTTGCGAGAGCGATGTCCGTTTCTCGTAAGTCCATTATTGTTCATTATTGAAAACGAAATTATGGAACGTGATTGACGGCTTCAATTTATCGAGAAAATGCTTCCATTCATATTTTTGAGATCATAATTGATGTATTTGAAAAATGGTATAAAACTAGACTTTCCAATATAATAATAGATTTATATATATATATATAAACGATAATTGATAGAGTTTAAAGAAGAGCACAATGAGAGATTACTAACAATAATATTATAATGGAATATTGTGGACGCACTAGAACGATTTAATATTTAAGTAAATGGGCAGTACAATTGAGATAGAGTAATGTTTTAGTTCAGACGTGTCAAACTCATAGCATATTGCGGGCCGCATGAGTTTTGTGTACTAAGTCGAGGGCGGCAGTTAAAAAAGCGTTAAAAGCTCGATAATCAAAATATCACTTTTAATTTAATTAAACGGAATTATATGCAAATAAAAATAGCGCCATCTTGACGGGTCGTATGTGGTCCGCGGACCTTTTACCGTTTTAGCTGATAAACATGCGAAAGTGAATTAGGATAAATATTTTTTATAAATAAATATTCTAACTATTTACCATAAAACACGTAAAAGAAAAAGATTGAGATGCAAAATTATGGGTTTAGAGATAAATGGAGATAACTTCTTATTCAGAGATTGAATCTATCAAAAGATGTGTACAGTTTAAAAATGAATATATATATATATATATATATATATATATATATATATATATATATATATATATATATATATATATATATATATATATATAAGTTTGGGAAGTGTTTATATAAAAGAACAAAGTTCGTTAGAGTGCGTCTGTTTGTCTATCGGAAGTAACTTTTTGACCGGCGCGCATATTCACTTTGTAATTAGTGTCTCTGGTGCGTATCGTCAGTAATTTGGAACTGACACGTAACGAAGTGGAAACTTTTACTATTGCTTTGCGATCGTTACCGAACTTTAGATATATAAGGATGGGGCGAGTTTTCGTGTATGGATAAACTTGTCCCCGAAATTGCGAAAACAAAGTTTTGCATGGGGCCGAGAAGAATATTTGTGCCGCAATCAAAACTCCATCCCTTACTCCATTCGTGCCTTCTATTCCCTTTTAACAATTGCCCGCTCGAACTCTCGCAGACGGAAATTAAAATGGAAAGTTTCAAGTGTAGGACGCGAACATTTTTCGACTCCAATTTCGGCCTTATCGACCGCGTTGACCGAATTAAGAAAGATGATTTAAAAAAAAAACACTTTGAATATTATATGCGGAGTATTTTATTGAAAAGTACAAAGCTGGAGTTCCACACTATATTATTGTGCGAGCGAAAAAAACAAACAAACAACAAACTTTCGCATATTTTTTTCCAAACAAGGGAAAATTGAATCAGAATTATAACTATAAAGAGTAAAACGTGAATAAATTTATACGCCGTCGTCGCTCCGATGAGAATATGTTAAATGCGAAGAAAAGAAAGAAAGAAAGAAAGAAAAAAATCGAGACCGTTAAAAAAAAAAGCAGTAATCAAAACGACAGAGAAAGTGGTACTGCGGCTTAACCGTTGATTATTTACAAACTATAGTGTCGACGACGTCGATTTTCCGTAACGATTTTGTTCGAATGACGTCAGTTGTTGCATGGGAAACGGAAACATTTTTTTCCTATGTATTAAAAATCATTGTTTCGCAACAATTCTAATCGCTTCAATAAGAAGTAATTCTTATGGAACATTAATAAGATTTATTCAGTGAAATAATTGTATTCAGTTTCGGTAACGATTTTAACGTGGCACACCGCAATACGAACACGTTAAATAATAATTAATTAAATATATATATATATATATATATATATATATATATATATATATTTATATATATATTATATATATATATATATATATATATATGTATATATATATATATATATATATATATATATATATATATATATATATATATATATATATATATATATATATATATATATATACAGCTTCATGAAGACACATCTGGAGGTATCATATAAAATTTACATTGTATAATATAAGACGATGATTATTTAATGTGTCAATTGTCGAGATGGAGCATGTAGAAACTGGACTGCATTAAAAATTTATCAGTTTATCCCGAAAACGAACACGTTTCATGCCACGAGACTGATTTACAATTTAAAACGGCACCAAAAGGGGGTACGTCGACATTATATAAAACGCGTTTATGTATATTTATGTCATCGTCGACGCTCGTGTTAATTCATGATAATTATGTGGTTCGTGAGAGCCGCAATTTTAATAAAAATCTTATTAAATATAGAATTAAAAAAAAATAAAAAGTTAAAATATAATCTAATGAGATATGCGTTTATATATAAATCAAGAGACGGTTAATATGTGAATTTTAGGAGAAACTACTGTGATCAAAAAGTAAGGTGAAATTGTCGTTTAAAACTGCCGGAAGGCAGGTAAATTGTATTTTTTTTCCTAGGTTAATAAGACTGTCTATGATATTTGCCAAGCGTCTGTTTGTCAAAATTAATTTATCTCCGAATTACATGTGTTTTTATAATTTTTGGTTCCTTCATCACAATAATGCATCATGTCATACTGTATTGGTTCTTCGCGACTTTTTGCAAAAAAAAAAAAAAACTTGATTTACATCGTTCCTCAATCGCCGTATTCGCCTAATTTGGCTCCGTGCGACTTTTGGCTATTCAGCAAACTCAAAAGGCCAATGCGGGGATGCCGTTTTGACACGATTTAAGAGATGAAAATCGAATCGAAGAAGGTCTCAAAGGCTATACAGGAAATAGATTATTTCAACTGTTTAGAGGTCTGAAAAAGTGTTAGCAAAAGTGCGTTTTATCGGACGAGGATTGCTTTGAAGTGGATGAAATTGATTTGGAAGAATAAATAAAGAATTTACATTTTATAAACAAATTCATCTTACTTTTTGATTACAGTGTTATGTTGATTACAGTGTTGTGTATATGTATCTCTAAAAAATGACTAGGATGCGAAAGACCAATAATCAAACTATCTGATGAATAGAAGTGTTTATTGAGTTAGTCCAAGGACTTTTGTAGTGTCTATTAGAACAAGAAGTATGAATTTGTTGTTAAGCGAAAATTAAATTGGACTATTCTAAGTAATATTTGGTATGAAAAATAATGAAATTTGAAAGTGTAAATGATCGTTAATAGAAAAAAAAAGATTCAACATTTAATATTTATTTTTTAGTTCACTTTCAAGAGTTTGAAGTATTTATATTACTGTCATATTTTATATTTATATTTAGAACAAATATATAAAATAACTGAATCGTGAAAAGCAGATTTATATGAAGAAAAAATTCTATTGATATTATATTTTATGTAATAATAATATTTCAGACGTGGCATACACAATTTTACAATTCGATTGTGTGCCTAGCTCATTCTACTTTTTTTTTTTTTGAAAAGAGGTAAGGGATGCAAGACGGGTACTTATTCTATTTTTATTCGGGACAAAAAGAAAAGAGATTTTCAGACGTTTTTTTTGTATTTTGCTTTTCCAGTTTTCGCCGAGCATTCGGGTCTGGCTGCGAAAAAAGAGTGGGATCTCAAAAAGCGTTTTCCGCATGAGCGATCTTCGACCTTTTCACCGAGTTTTTCGCTTTTCTTTTTTATTTTTTCTTTTTCGTTCTTCATCATCGTAGTACTCGCAAAAGACAGGAAATTGACAGACTGGCGCAAGATATGATAAGGGCGAAATGGGGATGAAGAAAATATAACTCGGGCAACTTTCTCCTTCGAATACACTTGTATCCCTTTGTGTGTATGTGTGTGTGTATATAATATTAATTTGTGAATTTAACAGATTTTGGAATAATCACTTTTTTTTAATATTTTAATTGTTATTATCATCAATGAATATCGAGTATTGATTTTGCTTTGTTTAGAAATGTTGCATGTTTTCGAGTTATTTATACCTTTCAGCAATATGGGGGTGAATTTATCGATTGGAAATATAATACAAACGATGAAATGTGATAATAAAATAATTTATAACCGGAAATTTGAGGTGTATTAATTCATAATTAATTATAGATCAATAAGAAGAGTCTGTGAAATTTAGATTTTTTTTAGAAGTATTGACACGATCGCCGTTTTTAGTAAATTTTCATTAAATTTTTGGGTTAAAATGAACAAACCGCGTCATGAGTTTTTACGTATTTACGTTTTGCTAACGTAAGCAAAATATTTTATGTAATAAATAAATACACAAATAGAGTCACGAATGCGAAACAAAAATAGCATCAAACATTTGAATTTATATCGGATTCGATCTTTGCACGCCGATTCCATAATGGATGCATAAATAAGCCTCGCTTAAAAAGGAAAATGTTCTGTTATTTTCACGACAAAAGTCCGAGAAAGACTTTATACATTTTTGATATGTACAACAATTTAAATTTTCACATAAAAGCTAATAAACGTTTGAATTGAAAAAAAAGTGACCAATGAATAAATAAAATCAATTTTTCTCAGTATCTAACGAAGTCGAAGGTGAATTTTGAAGACGCGAAAGAAATTATGAATCGATGCAAATGAATCCATTGTGTTTAAAATTGAAAGGTTGTATTTTTTATGATTATTATTATGTTTAAATTGAATGTTAAAAAGTTGATCATGTGTCTGAAAAATGTGTTTCTTTTTGAAGAGATTGAAGAACTTTCTTATCTCCTAAAGATCTTTTCACTTTCTAAAGAGTTTTCGAGAGTCTTCAATCGGAACAATTACATTGATCATGCAATCTGCGAGCGAAGATCATTATTTTCAGCAAAATGGAGTACATCTTCTCTAAAAAAAATCACAACGTAAGGCCTATTTTAATAAATTCACGAACGCGTGATTCTGGCTCACACCCATAACATTAAAACGACGTTCGTTGAAACGCTTTAAGTCGACATTTCAAATAAAAATGATTTAATATTTTTTTATTTATGGTGCAAAAATGTAACGACAAGCCATCGGACGCAATAGTTTAACGAAGGCCGAAAAGGCCGCGTTGATTTATCGCAAGTTTATTACATAACACTAGGATATAATTTATCATCATCGGACGCGCTGTCGTCTCGAATTCGAGCCGAAAGAGCAAAAAAAGCATAAACAAATAAATAAATCAAATATATATATATATATATATATATATATATATATATATATATATATATATATATATCGTGGTTCTCACGCGATTCGATGAATTATTGAGCTAATGATAAATAAATAAATAAATAAATATATATATATATATATATATATATAAATTTGCGGGTTTATTTTAAAAATCAATACGTTATGTCGGCGACTTTTCATGCATGCTATGTTTTCGAAAGAATTCACAATTCTCATCAAATATGTATTATGTAAGAGTATAAATAACGAGAATGTGTAAATAATTCAAGAATTCCACGAAGTCACGTGATTCACATTCAGTAATGTGTTTTATTATATTTTTTTTACACGTATATTTATTTTAGTAAGTTTGTGTATGTGTGTGTGTGTGTGTTCATATATAAATATTCTAATGAAAACACAGTCGAGTCATAATATTAATTTTACGTATGAAAAACAATTTTCATGCATAATTAAAACGCTCGTGTTTATTTATAAACATTGCGTAAAAAATGGAATAAATTTTATTTCGGACTATAAAATGAATCGATTTTATTCTGCGAGTAAAATTTATGATTAAAAAATAAAAAAGATTTTTACAACAAAGAAAATAGAATATTATTTAATCCCTATTGGGAGATGAATTTGAACGGTAAAGATTATCTAGATCAGAAGTTCTCAAACTTTTTTGCTTCATATACCCCTTTTTTATAGTTAAAAGTTGTTTATGGACCCCTGACTGAAAAACTTATATACTGTTTTGTGATCGTTGTTTTAACAGGATAAGGATAAAAAAACAACGAAAACCGTTTGTGTTTCATTAAGGTCTCTCGTTTTGTAAAAATATATCTTTGTTCTTCATCAATAGTGTGCTACTTTCCGAACATTACAATTAATAAAGAAATTTAAAAAAAGCGTACAATCCAAACCCAACATTGTCCAGGGACCCCTAAATCATTTTCAATCTTCCGAATGATACTAGGGGTCCGCGGGGAATCACTGATCTAGATCTTTAAGGCAAAATTCGATGATAAATAGTAATATATCGATTCATGTCAGAATGGACAATCACAAGAAGACATATTCATTTACGTATTCAATAGATACGTGTCAGCCAAAAAAAGACGACATTACATCATGAGACATCTTCTGATGCGACACGGGTTTTACCGGACGGCCTCAGCTAACGCATCCTGTTTGTTTTTCGTAAAACGGGACGCCGAGTAAAACAATTAAAAAAACGCCGTACGTTACAAATCGAAAAACTGCACAGCGCGCGCGAAAAACCAAAATAAAATAAATAAAAAAAAAAGTGGAATAATCAACGAACGTGTAATATATAAAAATGGCATAGTTCACCGTCGTCAACCGATGTCTGGTTAAATGCCGTTTGTGATTATGTGTGTAGAAATCGGCTTGTCAGGCATTTCCTGTTTGGCAAGCGGCAAACGTTCATTAAACAGGCATAGCCGAGAAAGACGACGCCCATTGAATAATAATAATAAAAAAACACGATTCACATAGAAGTGCGCGATTTGACAGCCCTGACATGGTTGCATATGAAAACGTGAATAAGTACATAATATTTTTTTTTATATAAAAATGGTGTATATATATATATATATATATATATATATATATATATATATATATATATATATATATACCGTTGAAATCTATTTGGTCTAAGCATTTGACCTATGCGAGGGATTATCCGGTTATACAATATTAAATTAATCATGACAATGATGAATCACATACTAGACCGTTAATATATGCGAGCTCATTAATTATGTAATATCTATCTATTACAGCTTAATTACATATAATTAATTTCTTTAAAAGCATGGTCTTTATAGTTGAAAACCGATTTCAATTATAACCCTAATTGTATATAACTGTGTTTTTGATTTCATAAATATATATATATATTAAGGCTTTATAAGTAATTGGTTGTCGATATTTGGAATATAGTCTTGATACATCAAGGACATATATATAAAGGAATTTACAAGTGATTTAAATCGTTTTGTGGGTTAGGTAATGTCCATTTTGAATTCGACTCCAGGCAATATAATAAATTAAGCGAACATTACAGATCGATTACAAAACTAATGTACCATGAAAAATATAAGACTACACGATTTTCAGCATAGTATACCATATATATATATATATATATATATATATATATATATGTGTGTGTGTGTGTGTGTGTGTGTGTGTGTGTGTGATTAATCATAGAAAAGCATTTTAGCATTACTGTATCATAATAATAAATGATAACGACGAACGTTTTAGACATGTACAAGCAATAATATTTTTCTTTTCTTCATCTGTTTTCTGTTGATAATCGATAATGAACACGGCCATTTTGTTCACTTATTATTTATTCTCGGTGAATTTCGAACACACACACACACACACATATATATATATATATATTACAGTTAAATGATTAATGTATGACGCATCGGGTTCGAATCGCGTGATTCGAATTCCGTACGATTCGTTTAAAGGCGGCGATTTTTCGAAATACTTTCACCGGTATGTTTGTTTCCATTTTAGATATGCGAATTAAATAATAAAAAAATATACGATGACAATCATCTATTTGATCAAATCGTACAAAATTTATATTCAGATTGTAATGGATCAAAATTTTCATATTCTTATACAGTATAGTCTCCTTCAAGTATAGACTTCAATCGTGTCAAAACGGTGTCTCCGTATTGGCCTTTTGAATTTACCGAATAGCCAGAAGTTGCACGGAGCCAAATCAGGCGAATACGGGGTTGCTGAACGATATGAGTCGAGTTTTTGATAAAAAAAAAAGTCGCGAATAACCAAAGCAGTATGACGTAGTGCATTATCGTGATGAATGAACCGAGAGTTCCTTCATCACGATTCCTGTTGACAAACAAACGCTTGGCAAATGTTATAGACAGTGTTATCAAGAAAAAATATTTACAATTTACCTGCCTTTCTTATACCCGGGAGTTTTAAATGACAATTTCACCTTACTTTTTGATCACAATATATATATAATCACAAAAAGGCAACCGTTGACGTGTATACGTTAAAAATGTATAAAATTATGGTCGATAGATATCACGTGCGAGGCTTAGGGAATGTGTCCTTAATCTGAATTTTTGAAGCATCATTCCCCGAAGGAATGGCGAATGTAAAATATTTCCTTGCCGAAGATAGATGGAGTATATTCAGTCATGCGTGAAGCGCAAAAGAGATTAAATATTATCAAGCGTACATTCCATTGTGGAAAAATGCTCGCATATTTCGCTAAAGAGAGCGAAAGAAATTAAAAACAATTTTAATTCTGAAAAAAAAGAAGAAAATTTACCTTTTTCAGTGTCTGAAGATTCTACGGCGTTTTGATTGGATGTGTTTGTGGATGCGGTTGTTGTTACGGTTGTTGCAATCGGTGTCGACGATGTTGTTGTTGTTGTTGTCGTCGTCGTCGCTGTTGTTATATGTGTTGTAGTTGCGGTTTTGTTGTTGCGGTGGTTTTTATTGTTTTTCCCGTTTCTTCCGCTGACACGAGCCTGAAAAGATAAAAAGTCAAGTTTAAAAATATGTTTTCAATAAATGAAAAAAAATTATCAATATAGAAGAATAAATTGGCGATGCAAATAAAAAGTAATAGATGTATAGTGAAGTCCAACAAAAACTGATTGTTTGTATAAAATGTGCAAAAAACAGTGAAGCTGTCGATATTATAATATACAAAAATAAATATTTAAAAATTAGAGTTCGAGTTTGATTTGATTAACTTAATTAGTATCTAGTTATTGCCACAAGAATCCTTATTACAGTAGATACTCGTCTAGTTTGTTTTTTTTTTTGTTGAGGTAATCATCAGTTGTAAAAAGCATTACAACATTAGGGTAGAGTAAATCATTAAAGTGATCTTATGATAAGTGAAAGTGGTATGAAGCACAATAAAAGAACTCATGGATGAATCGAGATTATTGTAGGAAAACGATGAAAGAAGATATTTTGTTGATAATATAATAGAATAGGACTAAAAAGTGATTATTAACACTTAACTATGGGGCACTATTTGTAGCTGTTTACTTTGTAAAAGGGAGTGATTTTGCAAGCATTTCTCAAATTACTGTGTTAATATTAAAAATCGAATAAATTGAAAATGAAAAATATAATGTAATATTTTTTTCATATTGATCAAATATTTATTCAACAGATGACTTCATTAATTTATGTAAAATTCATCGATTATAATCAGACGACGCAAAGCGTATTACTACGCTTCCCCCTGTTTTACCGACAGCAGGCATCAGTCCTATTATTACGTTTTCCCCCAGTAACGTGTTAAATATATAAGTTTTGAACGTTAATAATGATAATTTGAAAAAAAATCATCTATTTCGACGTAATCAAGTATGTATGCGAATCAAGAAGAAAAAAAATCGATACAATTTAAAAATGTAATATGTAATAGATAAACGGCAGTCGGTTTACGAGGCAATATAAGCGGATATATACAGTTTCGTTTTGACCCCGACGGTCATAAATTCCTCGGAGCAGGTTTCGTGTTATGGCGAAGGCCCTATCTAATGGACGCCACGGATGGAAAACAAGACGAAAGGGCAACATCGATTACAGTGACTATGGAAACTCGACGGTGGGCGAAAATCGTGGGTGTGCCCCGACCAGATATATGGAGGAAATCGGAAGGTTCGATACCCGCTGCTATAGATATTCAGGTTTTGAGTGGAAAAATTCGTACCCTTTTTTTTTTATTATATTACACACTTTTATATATAAAGTTTCACTCGTTCGTTTGTAATCGATTTTTTGAGCGCTTTCCGACTTTAGATTTAGCTGAAACTTTGCATACTTGTTCACTTTAGATGACAATGCAAGAATCAATCGACAGATTCACAAAATAATTGACCAAATTAGTGTGACAACAGTACGAATATATATATATATATATATATATATATATATATATATATATATATATATATAATTTAAGTAATAATATTATATACTGTATGATACAATGAGTGTGTATTACGCAAAATAAATATCAATTATCGCATTCGACTATTTTTAATGGATCGTAAACAATATATATATATATATATATATATATATATATATATATATATATATATATATATATATATATATATATATATATATATATATATATATATATAATTCATATATTCAATAGTACGAAAGAGAGTACATAAAATTTACAATTTAATTAATTTTACGACATGCGTGAGTTTGTGCGCGTTACCAAAGTTAATGGAGCGTGGCGGTTATTGATTTATATATATATATATATATATATATATATATACGCGATAAGGCGGTGGCGAAAAAAGGAAAAGTCATGGTTCGACCCGTGTGAGTCATCGTTTTTCCGAAAATTCCAAAAGGCCAACACGGTAGTATAGAGGCACAATGGAAAGCAATTAGTTTTTCCTTTCGGAAAACGGTCTCAGTTTTAGATATTTAATTAAATCAGTGTCTTCCTCCATCGTCTTCTTCTTTCGCGTTTACTTCTCGGACAGATTCAATCCGAGAAAATTTATATGTCCAATATATGTGCAGTAAGGCATTCATATTGTATATATACTATATATATATATATATATATATATATATATATAGTAAATGGAGTACGTAAATTGGAGTTGGGGAGTGGATGCCGTATTTATTACTATTATACGTAGCAAAATGTTGAATTCGGTGCGCGGAGGATTTTATGGATGATTCATATCCCTTCGGTAATAATATAGTTAGACAAATAAATAATATTCTGCACAAAATACGGTGTTTGGTTTCAATATGATATAAAGATATTACACTATTGTGTATTTGAATTACATTTCCGTGATTAGTTTTAACTAAAGTTTTCCAAATAGTTTATCGCGTTTTTAGATAAATCTACTTCCAAGTTCATTTTAACACTTTACCGCGGGGCCCAATTTGTTGCCGCGTGCCACGTAATAGGAGGTAATTTTGCAAACATTAAAAATTGAATAATTGAGAATAAAAAAATACGATCTAATATTTTTTTTCATATAGACCAAATATTTATTCAACAGATGATATCATAGTTTTATGTAAAATTTAATCGTATTATTGCGTTATCACCGTTTACAATTAGACGACACAAAACGTATTACTACGCTTCCCCCCTTTTAACCGATAGCAGGCGTTAGTCGTATTATTATGCTTTCCCACCAGTAATGTGTTAATATATTAGTGTTTACTATAGGCGAAAAATTGTATTATCAAGACGTTTATCGTATATAATAAATTTTTTTTTAAATATGTCTCGTGATATGAATTGCGTTCGTCATTATTGCATTATTATTGCCGTTATGCAATTATTGTTACTGTTATTGCGATGTCATAATTGATATGAAAAGGTCATGGTTCAAAATAGCTGTCTGAAAATAATTTATTAGAAGCACTAAAAATATATTAATTTATATTCTATTATATATATGTCGAATGAATAAATAATTAAATATTGATTATGTATAAAATACATATATAAATAAATTATATGTATAAAAAAAATGTACGATGCGCATTCAATGTGAACGCCGCCTAACGCTGCAAACGGATTATAGGGAAAAAAAACCGTAGGCAAATTTCAAGCGAATCGCACTCGTAAGTATTTATGAGGCTTCGTAAGCCGTTTTTACCGCTTTTTTTCCCGTTCCCCCCCCGTCCCCTTGTTATTATTATTATTATTTTATATTTCCGTCATTAACATAATTTAGTTAGCAATCGATGTTGTAACAAAAAAATATGAATAATTCATTTTTAATTCGATTTTTTTTCTTATTTCTACGTGCTAAATATTATAATATATATATATATATATATATATATATATATATATATATATATATATATATATATATATATATATATATATAAGATGATCAAAGAAATATATTTTAAACATAATAAACATGGCAATTTATTGAATTTAAACAAATATATATATATATATATATATATATATATATATATATATATATATATATATATATATATATATATAAATATAATCATGTAATGTATTCATTCAAAACATATAAATTTATATGTTTATTTAAATATTTATTAACGTATATTTTATTATCATACAATCATCTCGTGATGCAATGAATTTATTTTATAATAAAATTCATATTTTTATGGCTGAATATTGTTTTTAAGTTTTTTGATAATAATATGAATAGATTTAATATAATTGGGTGGTCCAAATATATATATATATATATATATATATATATATATATATATATATATATATATATATATATATATATATATATATATATTTAATAGTATTTCTTACAGACCAATTAAAAAATAGTAGAATGGGAGTTTTATTTAAATACTTTCTATTATATTCTGAATGCATATTATTTTCTTCATTAATAATTTTATTTTTAATATAAATTATTATTTAAAGTCATTGAAAAGTATTCACTAAGCAAATAAATTATATATAAAGCAGTTTATTAGGATTATCTTAATCATTAAGTGAAAATTATCATCGATAATAATATTGATAGACGACGATATGAATATTGACATGTTGTTCTATTGTGCTTTCAAAGCTTTCGTTTGTGTACATTTCATGGTCCTTTGGGACTTTGTGTCAACGTCGCATTAGCCGATGCATACGTACACTGTTTGATTTAGAGTTAATTAAAGCCGTTTTAATGGTTGTTCTCTAAGGGGTTTAGAGTAAATTAACTCAAAAAATAAATATTTGATGTTGCGTCATAAATACACAGTATATATTTAAAAAGATTGCTTTTAAATTTGCCCTGGGGTATTTAAATGAACGCTAATAGCTTAGGATAGTTTGGAGGAAAGATCAATCAATATTAAAATTATAAATAATAAAAGTAGAATTAAAAGATCAGAATTTGATGCATGTGAAAGGATATGTGCAGTGCAGGTGATTACCAAAATGGGTCCATGGGGTTACGTCTTATAGACTTGGCGGTGGTTAATAAGCAGGTGAGACTACAAGTAAAGCAATAAAAGAGGAAGAGAGGATTATTTTTATAACCATTTTGGCTATAAAAATAATGCCAGCTGTTACAAAAACATTTTGAAATTATAGTTTAATGGTAAATAATTATAGATAGTTTAAAATGGGCATCGGTAATAGTAAATGTTTCAGATTCATCCTTTTATAATAATAGAACTGAAATAACTAACGATTACGCACGTCATAATGGATACTTAGTACAATAATATAATATGTTGATCCTTTGTAGGATGGGTCAGCGAGTTCTAAAACGTCATCGGAAATAAAACAAACTGGATTAGAAAAATAGCTGACCATCGTCGTTCGTTCAGTCGAAAGCGACGTGTAGGTTCAGCCCTTTTTGCCATTAAACGGGAGCTTTTTCTTTTCTTTTTTTTTTTCGCTCTTCCCTTTTGCTTTTCTTTGGCTCTTTGTGTCCTTTTTCGGCAGCTGAGTCAGCACCCTTGAAAAAAATTCGCGATCCGATGAAAGTACACGCGAGCAAGCAAACTTGGGGAAATCCTCCCTTTACACAATATTAGAACGTGGACGAGCACATTATGAGATATATTTCTATATTTTAGACATATAAAATGTTACACGAAAATCGATATCGCCGAAAAGTACTTGAGACACGATGAAATTGCTGAATCGGTAATTGAAAATCTATCGATTCACGCATGTCCTTGAAAGGGGACGTGTTTAATTACTTTTATGACAAAAAAAAATGCGCATATAGGGAATGCGAGGGTCTTAAGGGAGGAAATTTAGGTCACATATAACAAACATTGAAAATTTAATCGAATCCGGATCCGTTTACTTATTAAGGTTTAAGAGAAGGCAACGTATTACAGATTTGCGAAATTTCGTTTCCAGCAAAAACGTGCCACGTTTGAAGATTGGAAGATTATCCTCAAAGTATGCGTGCGTCTTCATTTTAATGCAGGAGGCTAAAAATCGAGATATATATGTATAATTTTCGAAATATTCATACAATTTTTTTTTGTCCACTATTCAAATTAATTTATTGAAAAATAATTTATTTTTTTCCAACGAAAAATATTTTACGAATATTGTTCTGTCAAGATTTTAGACAGATTGAAAATGTCGATAAAGTCAAAATTGCGGCATAAAATTCCAGAATTTGCGTCGATATTCGTCGAACGCATATAAAAAGTGACAGGGGGGGGGGGGTTGGAATAAAAGAAAATAACGTATTCCGAGCGTTTTTCAGGGGAGAAAAGACGCGAAGAAAATCCATAGACGAGTTCGGAATGCCTGATGAGGCTATAATTCGTAACTTTTCAATACAACTACGTTAAAGAATGCATTTTTAAATCAATATGTATTAAAAAAAACTATCTACTATCTACCGATTTTTAACTATGCTTTGATTTTTTTTTCAAAGGAAATTAAAACTGTACAATTGAAAAAACACAAAAAAGACGACCGCGTGAAACAACGACAAACGGGGACAAACACGCGACAGACAAAATTAAATTTCCAAGGGTGAGCCTTCAGAGAAACCACCCTCAAATATTACTCCGTCTCGACCCTCCCACGGGAAAATTCTCGAATAAAATGTAGGAGGATAAACCGGAGTCGGTGAGGGGTAATGAATAAAAAAAAAGAAGGACGAATCCGGGGTAGAACTGGGGAAAAAAGGGAGGACTGTGACTCCACATGAAGGAGGCTGGAGGATTTTCGCGGGTTGAGGAGACGACGGAAAAATAACAGAGCACGAAATGAAAAATGGAAAACATTGTAAAGAGACGAGGAACGATGGATGTTTGCCGTTGTATAAAAAAATAAACAGGGTCATAAGTTTTGTATACGAAAAATTTCGACTCCAGAAAAATATTTCTTAAGATAAATACATTTAATGTATTTTTATTATAATTAGAAACAAATATGTATTATAAAAAAATGAGTAAAATTGTATCATATAATAATTAAGATGTTATTAGAGTTTAGATGAAATGATGTACGTTTAACTCAATCAATGATTTAAAAATAAATAACAAAATTTTAATCTTACGATATACATGATAATAAAATATAACTTTTCGAATTTTCATATCTGACAAAAAAGCGAAATTTCGACTCCAATTGCAAAGCCCTGAATACAACTTGAAGAAAAGAAAAGCAGAAAGAGATAGATAAAAGCAAGGAAGACGAGACGAACCTGTGACCTCAATATATTACAAAGAAGAAATATTACTTTTTTTTTCGCTGACATACTATTTATGAAAATAATTTGAAATATTACGAAATTAAAGCAGAATTGAAATTACAGTATTTTCTCAAAAAAAAAAGCGAATAAGTTTTTCGATAACTAAATATTTTTTATTATTATAAATAGACCTTGTATAATAATATAAAATATACTGCTATTAAAAAATATAATAAATAAGCTATGGCATTTTAAAATAGTCTTACGAAACGTTTGTATTAAAAAAAAATGTTGGAAAAAAATTAAATAATTTTCATAAAATACGGTTTTATTATGGCATTTAAAGCGACTCTAAATTCGAGGAATGCATTAATATTCACTAATTACAGAGAATTTGTAAATAATTAAATTCCGCTTTTCAGAAATCTCGCTTTTGATGCTTTCTACAGAAAAATATAATTAGAACATCTAATAATTATGTATAGTAGTAGTATTTTAATATACTTTAATTAAGATGCGATTAATTAATATATAATAAGAACGAAGTAAAATATATATTTAGAATATGAATTACGATTTTTTCTTAATTGTAGTAAAAAAAGTAGTATTTTTAATATTTAAATTACACCGTGACAAAATTGAGTAAATGGGGTTGATGTAAGATAAAAGAATTTCAGGATCTTGCGGGAGCAAAATGAATAGATAAGATAGCTTCATTAGAGTTCAGCGAAACTGTGGCAAAAATTGAAATGTTGACTGAGTTTTAGAGAGAATGCATTGCGGTTTTTTTGGTTGAGGACATTTCACGGTTGTTTCTTTCGCAAAACATGTTAAATATGTAATTTAGAAGAACATGCAGACAATGATTTAAGACGCCGTTACAAATTGAAAACAAGCGTTAGCGTCGACCATTAATCACCGGTTGAATTTGTTCAGAGAGCAAATTGCGTCATTATCGCGGTGCAACAACACAATATATACTATGTATGTATATTTTGTATACGGAAAGTGGACGATTGATGGAAGGCAGACGAGTCATGATGATGATAAAACTGGGGGGATGCAAGAGAACTAAGGTCGGCCGAAAGCCGACACATAAATCAATAGGTGAATATGGATGTAAGTGCAGGATGATTCATCGAGTTTTCGAAAAGCATCATCACAATTGAAAATGATAAGATTCATGAATGCATATTATTGTAAATTTAAATAATATAATATTTATATCAAAAATCGGTGATATATTAAGAATATTTCGTTATATAATATAAGATAAATCTCTATTTATCTAATGAAGATTTATTAAGAACTAGGGATGATTTTGTTATTGGTAAAAGTTTGTTCTTTCTACCAAAGATTTTATATAAAACATGTGAATAAAAAAAAAATTATATGTTAATCAAAAATAAAGTTTTCACATTTCCAGCTATTATGATAATTAGACATGCCAATAAAATGAGCATTAACAATTTTTTAAATTAATAAACGTCTATCAAAAAAAAAGTGGAAAAAATAAAGACAAAAAAAAACAAGTCCCAAGGATCGTCAAATTTGGAAACATCGAACAATTTATAAAGCGAACGAGTTTTCTTTTTATAAAAACGATTCGACGATTTCAAATATGAAAAGTTAATAAAAAAGCATTAAAAAACGTTAATTTCGTTCGATTTTTTCGATGCTTTTTTTTAGTGTCGGAGGAGGGGGGGGGGATTAAAAAAATGCGAAAAGCGAGTCCTTGAAAGGAAAATTCGGCGAACAAACGAATTTTAAATTCACGGTAAATTAATCAAACTGAAGTATGCTCGTTTTGTAAATGTATAAATTCTGAACGGACGCGTTTTATTTTTTGGTCGCTTCACTGTTGAATTAAACATCGGTCACATAAAACAAATTTAAATTGAAAATGTGTATGTAAAAGATGTATACGAGAAGGTTATTGGAGGTCAAAGGATACAAGCGTACGATGCATATTTAATCTTTATTGATATAAAAATTTATATAGTAGCGAATACAGTTATGTTTAATATATAGACATCCTCCATATTCTCCGGATCGAGCTCCACTTAACTATTCTTGTTTGATAATTTCAAAATGAATTCACTTGTATCCTATGGCGTTTGACCGCTTCGCATAACAAATATATATATACACGATTACATACATATATACGTGAGTCGATAAAATGCGATATCATTACTTTTTTTTCCTTTTTACTACCGCAGCCGAATACAATAAAGATGAGTCAAAGTGCTGTGGGCTGAATGCGAGTTATCGATCAATGTCAGCCGTAGAAAAACGTAGCAGAATGAAATTAGTAAATAATGCTCCGCACTAACAAAAGACGAGAGAGAAAAAAAAAGCGTATATATTGTATAAAATCGGAGGTCAAAGGGAACAAGTGCGCGTAATAAAGTTCGAAAAGATGACGCTCGAAATTTTAACGATATACAAGTTAAAACATTGAATAAATATATAATTTAAAACTGTCGGATAATTTAAATGGATTGGTTTGGTTCAATTAGTGGATTAGAGCTATAGAAATATACTATTGATTAATTTAATACTAGTTTTTTATTTGATTTTTATTCATTGATTTATACAGATTATTAGAAATCCTTTGAGCACTTCATAATCAATCCGTTCAAGTGAATAATTGAAATTAAACCACGTTCAATTCGTGATGAATACGGGATACATTTCACTTTTTACACATTCATTAATTATCTAATCGATTTGTGAAACGATAGATTTAGTAGTATATAGAATAATAAAAATTTTATCGATTATATGACTGAATTATCGTTAATATCACATTAATTAATTAATACTGGGTTTTTAATGGTGAAAAATAATGATTTTTCATTTTTATATTATTTTTGAAAAATGAAACTCAATACTGCAGTATAAAAAGGGAAAAACTAGAAATCCTATTATAAAAACTTTTCCAATTAACTACACGACTGATGAAAATCACGTGTTGAAAATAATACTATTGTTATTCGTAGAAACGATCGTAAATGAGACAAGTTTTTAGATCGCTAAAGTGCAATCCTTTCCTATGAATCTCTAATCGCTGTAAAGAGATTGTATATACAATGAAGCAAAATAATCGATAAATATATATTAATATCTATTCTACAATAATAAAGAAATAGAGAAATAAAAGATTTCTGTCGCAGACTTTGAAGCGAGAAACAAACAAGATTTGCCGATATTTTAAAACGACTCAATTCCCTTTATTTATATGTAAAATATGATTTTCAATTACTTAATATATTTTAATATTATAATAAAGAATGAAAAAGAGTTGTGTATATTAAATACAAAACACAATACGTAGCAATATATATATATATATATATATATATATATATATATATATATATATATATATATATATATAATGAAAACGATGACTAAACAGTTTCGTTACATGACGTCGGTTTATTTTTATTATAACTATATAATCCTATTAACGGCTTATTTCTTGCCTATCGTACTTGAAACGAACTAAGGACGTCGTATTGTAATATATTGCAATCGGTTTATATATATATATATATATATATATATATATATATATATATATACATGGTATATATACATATATATGTATATATATATTTATATTTTTTTTCTTACATTTTGGTCGGAAAATTCTTTAATATAATCGCTCAAATTACAGTTGGATTTATGTAGGATTTGTGAAAGATCTTTTTTCTTATGTGAAAGTATTTAAAAGTTACTTATATATTTACTATATATATATATATAATGTCTCGTTAAGATTGATGAATATTGATTAGAAGCTTGGCAAACATATATGTAACTGAAAAAAAAATAGGATAATTTACGTCAGTCTAGTAAGTCTTAATTATACGGCGAACTAAATAAAGGATTTAATTTTCAGACGTCGACAAATTATCCAGTCAATATATGTGCAGAGTTCAATTTGTACGATGTAATACTTGACGAAGGTCAAGGTTTCCGAAAAAAAAAAAAGACTGTCCATCTTCGTTTGTGAACGCTCAATTCGCTAAAGGATCACGTAGATATCCCGGAAGATTGATGATTATAGGTAAAAAAAAAAAAAAAAAAACAATAGTTTACCAGTGATATGCTGTCCTTTTACCTATTATTTACCCCGATTTAATATTGCATACAAGCAGAAGACGTTGTTGCATCGTGTCCGATTGGGATTAGTCTCGGCATTTATTGGGTTTCGCCATATTACCATATTCGGTCGTGCGATTAATCAGACACCGGTGAATTCCAATAAAGTCCGTGGGGTCTTTATTAAACGTCACGAGCGACTTAATGGCGTCTCTGAGCGGCGGTTAACAACAAAAAAAAAAATAAAATAAAAAAGTAAATAATTACCGGGGGTCAACAATGGAGACGTGGGCAGTTTCCGAGAACGTCGAACATAATAATCTGATTCACGATTCGAGCATACATTCGAATAATAACAGGACATATGCGAGGGGACTTCGAAAGCGAGCGTGGGTGAGTCAGTGCATCTTGGGTCGATGTCGTAAATATGACAGGTGAATTTCGATTGATCTTTTTTTTCAATTAAAATAATCTGATTCAATATTATAAACTGTATATATATTTGATATAACGCATTGATAATATTTAAGAAATGGTCAAATTGATAAAGTGACCTTGGGAAGTATTCAGAACTGTTTGCAGTGCAGCTCAGTATTAAATTTAATTAAAAAAAAAGTTAAAAGGAAACGTATAGTAAAAAATGTGCAAAATTCCAAATAATTTCGAGGTGGGTAGCATGTAGGAATTAATTTTTGCCGTCGTGTAACGACCAAGTGGGAGGTTAATGAAGACCATAGATGCTTGTCGCCGATTTCTAAATGCAATTTTCCACGAATTTACAGTCGCACAAATGTCACACACATAAAGTGAACGCGGAAACTTTGCACACTACGCGATGAAATTGACTACAATTTTGTTGTAAGGCAACATTGCTAGGGAATTTAGTTGTTGGCGAAAGCTGAACATTCGATTATAAACGAATGTGACATTTATTGTCATATATTATTATTGCATACAATGTGTGCGAGTGAGTCATATAAAAGCAGCTTTATGAAGCAATCATGGCACCAAATAGAATATCTGGAATATATTTATGAAACAGGTTCCTTTACAATTTTAAATGAATTAAATCAAAGTTAAAATTTATAGTAATAAATAATATTGTTTTTTTTTAAAAGATGATAAATGAAGCATCAAATGTCGCACTTTAAATAGAGAGTAATCTTTCGGATTGGGACAGGAAATAAAACTAGAACTTAGGCGAATAAGACGTGAACGGAAAGAGCGGGAATCGGTTCGTTTCCCTGAACGAAACTGAGCTCGAAATAGTCACAGAAGAAAGCGGATGACCCTCATGAAGAGTCAATTTGCTGACACATCTCGCCAGCGGAAGACGACCATCAAACGAATAGAGATATACGAGCACGGCATAGTGAACGGTATAGAACAGTTACCATTGGTACACATGAACAATATCAACGTATACGATGTCAATAGCATTTAATTATAGAGTACATATTATATATTAGACGGTCAAAGGTACGATTAAACGAGAGATGCAATTAAAATAAAATTAAATAACGTATTATTTGATAGATTTCATCGAATCAAAATAATTTGAATGCAGAGCTTGGGGCCAAACCGATTTTACACGCAAGGGAGAATAGAAGGGTCGATAGACGGTGTCGCGTGTTCGTCGAACTCGCATGCGGCTTTAACGAATTCATATTTAAAACGCGAACGCTATATTTACTAAATTATGAATGTTTCGAAATGGAAACTGAGCATGCACCCAAGTGTCACATACCCCCACGGATTGGAGCAGGTCCAAACGACGTGTTTTTATGCGAACGTGAACCCAGTTATGTGCCAACGTATTCAATATTTCCTTGTTCACTTCTAAAATATCGATCATATCATAATTGTGTTATATATATATATATATATTGTATATGCAAAGAAGACGTTTTCATAATTGAAATATAAATAGGAAATTGAATTCGGAAAATTTCAACTATAAAAATGGTATTGGGGATTCTTAGAATATTTGCAACCGATCCAGTTTATTACAGAGTTAATTAATATTTTGAAAATTTGAGATAATGGAATAAATTCGCAATTGCTACTATTGAAAATGGTATACGAATTCGATTTGAAAGTAGAAATACTTAAAAAACATAATCGTATTAAAATTGAAAAATATAATAATTTACGATTTTATGAAAAATATTTTTATAGATTGGAAATAAAAATGTTCACGAAATCATCAAATCGAAATTTCATAAAAAAAAAATGTTTTGTCAGAATGGATAAAAGGAGGAAAACAATATAAGCACTCAGAAGATTATATATTATAATACGGTAAGAAATATGAGAAATTCTAATATAAAAGAAAGAAATATGATAAGATGAAAAATAATATAACATCAATAACATATTGAAATACAAAGTACCAGTTATGAACCATAAACGTGGATATTCATATATATAGGAATGGTTCTTGTTCTTTCGAAAATTCCATACTAGAGAGGGAATTCAATGAACTCAGATATGCGACAGAATCATAAAATGAATCTTTGCGAAATAGGAATTTTGTAAAATTTCGTAATCACACGATATCATAAAATTTATATTTAAGACCATAGAGAATTTCTCGCAAATAATATTTTTCAACATTCCTAGTAAAATCGAACATGTATCAAATGTGATTTAATATTATATTTTCAATCTGGTTTAAGTCGAAGGCTTTCGAAGATTTTTGAAGAGAGAGCATATTGAAAATTTATGAACGAACAGTGTTCATATTTATTAAGTCTTGAATAGCAAAATAGAGGTGGATTACCTAATTTGGAATCCGTATAAGCAAATAAGGTAAACGGCAAACAATCTTGAATATTTTTTTACAATAATAACAATAAAGAATTTTACTTGTAAATTATTGAAATTAATTGTATTGTAATAAATACAATCATTTTAAGAGCTATAAAATCCGCTTTCCACTTTTATTATTACCTACCGTTAAGTCATATAAACTAAACAATAATTAACATTTTGTTTTAATATAGAAACAGAACGACCATTTAAATTTAATCGACGCCCTATAAAAAAATAGTTACAAGACGACCGCATAGATAAAATGTTGGGAAGCGTAGTTTTTACATTAGTAAAAGCGGAGTGCAGTTCAGATAAAATAGCACACAATTTCAGCTCGGACATAAAACATAATTGTAGTGACAAAGCACTGGTGATATTATGGTGCATACCTTGCACAAGTGGCACGTCTCTGCGGTGAACCTGCAAAGTCTGCAACACCTACGCATATCCTTATATGTAATTTGATTGCAGCTCAACAACAATAATAATAAAACTGGCAGCCATTTTGGAAAAACTACATGCCGATTCTCAGAATTCAAAATGGCAGGTGTGGAACTCGAAAGGCAGTAGAATACAATTACTGAATTGCAGTTGAGTTAATTTATGTTTATTTTGGGAACGATCGCTGTTTTTTTTTCACAGTATTAGGAATATATATATATATAAAAAAAGAAACCAAATGTAAAATGTATTGAGGTAGAGGATTCCGAATTTTCGAAAGAGATGAAGCCGAGCACGCGCGTGACCCGCTTATTCCCATTTATAATTTTTTCACAGCACGCAGAAAAGGCTTCGAGGAATCGTCGATTTAAAAAAAAAAAAAAAAACGACTCATTCGATTCACGTATCGATTTTTGGCGATGGATTTTTCGTGAGAAAGGCAGCGATGTGCAGTCGTGACGTGCGTATCCCTATAATTTAGTATGGTCATCGTTCAAATTGAAGTACATATCACATCGTTCTTTATATCGGAGAATGAAGATGGAACGACGTGGAACACAGTGAGACTACGCCTTTTCACGATGACATAAAATATAAAATAGGATATATATATATATATATGGTATAATTTAAAGTCTTTTTATGAAATAAATATATGCATTTTTTAAAACTTTTTTTGAGAGATAGCAAATATGCAGCTGGATATTTGACAGTAATGGGAAATCAGTACATTATTGTCTCAAAACGATTGTTATCTAGATATTCAGCATTTCAATCAACATAATGACCAATTATGACTTAATAATAAGGTGGATATCAGATATTTCTAGATTGACAGTATTTATATTGGGAGACAGTTTTAGTTTAGACTCTAGATATTTGTACACATAGTGGAGTCCCACTGTACAACAGATAACTAAGGTACGACTTGAACCGGTTCAACTGGATATTTCCGACGAACAATGAATGTTTATAACATTATATATACATCTCGTTCGCTTTTTTTTTTAAATTTATCTTGTATGATCGCCTTCGAAATTTCAACTCGACTCGTTATTCGCCCTTATGGAATCAACAATGAGCATAATAACGGGCTTCGTATAGACGATGGACAATCCATTAAAACGGCTTCTGGTCTTTTTTTTTTGAGAGAGCGGTTTTAGTTTGCATCTCTCAAAACATATATTATTATTATTATTATTTCACATCTTCTACATTTATCATATTTCATTTTAATCGGACGCGTTTCCAATGAAGGAAATAAGAAATGTTACCAAGCTCGGCCTTTCTAGTTAATTATTACGATATATCGGACAATATAAATCGAAGTGAAACGTTTTCTCAGTAAAAAAAGCATCAGTGTATATTAATTAAATGAATATATATATATATATATATATATATATATATATATATATATATATATATAATTCTCAATCGGGTGCAATAAATATAAACGATTTATATTTTGCAATTCAGATAAGAGATTATCTTTGTTCGGATCGTTAGAAAGGAAGTTTTCGCAGTATAACGGTGTAACGGTTTTACTGTTACTTTTGTTGCATTACATACACACACTCCTATATATATATATATATATATATATATATATATATATATATATATGCATTAAAATAAAAAAAAATTAACGCTTGCATATATTAGAGAAAAATATCGCACTGCGAGACGAATAATGCACCAACTTAAAAATAAATCTGAATAATAATTATTCGTAGATAAGTCGTTGAACATCGCAGGAAATCAATTATGCGAATTATAGATTTGAAACTGTTCGATTGCAGCAACAGTTTCGTGCTGCAAGTTTCTCAGTTACGACGTTATTTATGCTGGAGTGCAACGCGTGCGCCAAACTTTGAAAGTTACTCTAGTATTTTACGCGCGTATCGATAGTTGATGATATTATATGTAAATTTAATCGTAATTGATATTATAACATAATTGTGATATTTAGAAATATTGATAAATAAAAAAAAACAGTTGCGTAAAGAGATTTTTGACGCGCTTTTGTATTATAATTTTATCTATTTTTAGTAAATTTATTTTGTATATTTTTGTCATTTTTTGAATTTTTGATTTAATGAATTATATTTTTTCGAGTGAAAAATAACACGAATATTAACACAATATAAAACAAATAAAATAATACTAAATTTATAATAAAACAAAAATTGATATAATATTTAATTATATAGTATTTTATAAATCAAGACGAGTTTTTTTATTTGTTGCGAGTATATTTAATATTTTAAAAATTTTACTATTAATTATACAAATTTATATGTATTAAAAAAAATGAAAGAGAAATAAATCAAAATTTTTATAAAATCTTCACGATTAACATCTGTAATACTTCTAAAAAAAAACGAGTTCTCTTCAACAACGTATAAATTATTCCCGTGAAATATAATAATAATAAATCAGGATCAAAACAAAAAAAAAAACGAAATAAAAATGAGATAATTATACAAATTATAACTCGCAGCTAAGCGATTCGAGAACAACGAGAGCAAAAAATAAAAGCGGTCTCAAAAACGAAAATTTCGAACTGTGAAAAGGTCAAAAAACGCATTAAACATAAATGGAAGTATATATTATTACAATATCAATAGAACTAGTTACCGATTCTAGGAGAACATTAATTATTTTCCAATTACATTATAAATAAAAAAATGTAACGAGTATATGAATTAATCACTTCTAGGGAAAAAACTTTCACTTGAAGCCAAGAAAAAAGGTCAATAGCACGCCTTGTAATCGAAGAGCTATTATCGATTTGCCCTTTGCTATATAAGAAAATTAATTATTTTCAGCTGAAATAGTTTTTTTTTGTTTTATTTAATACAATTCTAAAAATATCTGATAATAATAAAATATTTTTTTATACGCTGAATTTTGGTTCATATTGGAGATATGCTAAAACTTTTTAGTAGGATCTCTTTTTAGTATGAGTCTCATGAGCAATTGAATATTCGATAACTATTTAAAATTTTGAACGAATTTGTACATCGATCGACATATACTACTGTGATCAAAAAGTAAGGTGAAATTGTCATTTAAAACTCTCAGGCATTATAGGAAGGCAGGTAAATTGTGTTTTTTTTCCTAGTTTGGTAGTATTGTCTACAACATTTGCCAAATGTCTGTTTATTAAAAGGTTTAATTATTTCCGAGTTACAAGTATTTTTACAACTTTTAGTTCCTTCAACACGATAATGCACCATGTCATACTGCATTGGTTCTTCGCGACTTTTTTGCCAAAAACCGGACTTATACCGTTCCGCAACTACCGTATTTGCCTGATTTGGCTCCGTACGATTTCTAATAAAAAAATTCACTTTACTTTCTGATCACCGTGTCATATACCATATATATAGAAATAGTTTACATTGAATGTGTGATATAAGAATATAAGATAAATTAGAAAGAATATCATTTTAAATTTATATAATTAAATATTAGAAAAATAATTCTTAATTATTTGGAAAGAAAAATAAAATATTTTCAACAAAAAAAAATATATATATATATATATATTATATAAGATATACGTTTTTACGAAACAGGTAAAAAATATAAATAACTAAATACAAAAAAAAAGAAATAAATAACGTCAAAATAGATGATCGCACAATATTCAAATCGTTTCTATAGAAAGTGAATACATTTCGTCGGAAAAGTGTGTCAAATATAAATAATGAAAAAACAAGCGTACTTTTTTTTTTCTTCACTCGAATTCAAAATTGACGTTGGAAAAAACGTGACCGTTGTTTTTCCGACGGTAAAAAAAAAAAGTAAATATTTATAAATGGTCATAAAATTAAGCCGGATTCACACGCCGAGCAAATATTATCATTGAACGCGGCTTACTAAACTGTTTAAAATTAAATTATATAAGGAATTTGTCACGATTTTCACGGATAGAATTTAAAAAGGTATAGAAATGAAAAAAAATATATATATGATAAATAATATCGGATATATGGAATGAAAATAATTTTATACTTTTAAATTTAAATAAAAAAATAAAATGAAATTTTATTAGCATGTTTTATAGAATTTTTAAGTCGACGAACTGCATACATTTGACTTTGAGATTGTTTGACGTCATTCGGAGTCAAAAATTCGCATAAAAATTATAAAATTTCAATAAAAAATAAATGAATAAATATCGACAATATCTACTATTTTATTTTAATTTTACGATATTTTTTATTCGCATTGCCGAAAAGTGAAATCATCACTAAAACATATTAAATTAGAAATAATAATCTCGTTTTGGATACGTTTTATTTAATTCAATTTATTTATTAATATATATATATTTTTTATTTTAAAACATCGCACATGTTATATATAATAATAATAACATAAATATATTTAAATACGCATTCAGTAAAGAGTAAGATGTCTGGTTATTTTCACCGATTTGAGTCATAGATGTCTGTCAATGTTTGACTTTGTTTTTAGACGAGAAAAAAAGTAGCAAAGTGCCAATGGATTTATGTAATATTTATTTTCGAGTATGCGAACAATTATGATTAGATTACTCACGTTTAAAATATTTACTAACATTCTTAAATAGTATAATTAAAAATTATACTATTAAAAAAATATATATTATATTGTGAATGATATAATTTTGTAATTATTTGATATTTTGATGCAATTGGTTTTAAACGACAAATTTCTAAAATAGTAAAATATTATCTATAAAAGCTATGTAATCATTTTATATATCAGTTTGTAAACATAAAGCGGCACATAAAAAAAATTTTGAGTGATTTACATCACTTAAAATTTACATAAATTTTAGGAGATATAGCGTCCATTTCAGTTTTGAACTCTTTATATTTCCAAAACTGTTTAGGAAACGACGGTAGATATAAAAAAAAATATTTCAAGGATAAATTTTCTTTGTGAAAAATTAATATAAGCAGAACGTACAATGTATTATAATAATATATAAATACAGCTTAAAGAACATCGGAAACGTCGTGAAGTCGCTTTCGGAGATGCGGGCGTTTCCTTAACCGGAGAACCGGTTCGAAACCGAAACGAGAACCGCTCGTCTGCACCTGTCCGGTTCGTGTTCCTTATTCGGGTCCACGAAAAGGGATGGAAACCCTTGTGCGGTCTGTCGTGTCTTACATTTAATGTCGTCTGGTTATTTATTACTGGAGTCTTACCGCTCCGATGACTCCAATAATAATAAGGCTTTTGAATTAACCCCGTTAATCGCATACCGAGGTAACTCTGCACTAATATCACATTTGAGCTAAATAATGTTTGTTATTTAACTGCACTTTTATCAGTAAATAATAGAAAAAAAATGTTCAAAATTATATAAGGACTTAAATAGAGAATATAATAAATGGCGTTTATATTATATAATATGACATGTTTATTTATTTTTTTTTTTTTCGGTTTTAAAAATAGATATTTTTCAGACCGTTCTCTTTTTAGATTAAATTCATATTTTTAAGATCAGTGAAAGCGGCACAAAGGATACGGGCGAGCGTTATTTTGCCCTCATGAAAAGTCGTCCTTGCAAAATTCGCATGATAAAAGGGATCAGATTGCCGAACGTAAATTATTTTCAAAAGGCGTGTCCCCTTCTTTTTCCGAGGATATTTTTAAGCTGGCAAGTGTATGTTTTATTCAACGATAGGCGAGATGAAAATAAAGAAAATATAATAAAAGGAAAATATATATATGTATATATATATATATATATATATATATATATATATATATATATATATATATATATATAATATAATAATATATTATGAGCGAAAATCGGCGAAAGGGGCAACGCGACTCCGATTATATTAAATTAATATAAAACTTATCATTGCGAATGAATAAATTCGAAAAGTTTTCACTGAACTAAATTAGAAAGTTTGAGCGAGCAAAGTAAGCATCCTTGAATGCCGCTGACAAAGTTTTATTGAAGAAACTTCCAAGTTTGTTACGAGTTTTACGAGCGCAACTTTGCAAACATTCATTTAATAACAGACAGACATACATATGTACGCAAATAAGCGAAAAAAAACAATAATAAAAATAAAAATATAATATAATAATAATAATTGAAAAACGAGACGCGGCATTGACAATGTTAAAAAAATCGATCGGCCGTTTAAAGGTTAAAAATATAATAATATTTAAATAAATCCAATCGGATGTGAATGCTAAGCAAAAATGTTGAATCGTGCTAAAATTAATTCAAAGAAAATATCCAGTATAAATAAATTGCTAATAAAAATACCGAACCTTTTGTGCTGAAAGGGGGGCATAAATTGGACAACAATGAAGTTAATCGATGACCCATTTTCCGGGACAAAAAGCATTTTTTTTTTCGCGCGTTTTCCCCCCGGTCGCGGGAAAACTCGATTTCATTTCCACCCTGTGGCGGTATTTAATTAAAATTATGTAAATTTCGACGAAGCGGACACAAAATGTATTTAAATCGTTATTATAATGGTGAAACGGGGCAATTGAGCCGCAGAATATTTGGAATTTAATTTTAATTCAAAAATAAATAACGTTAGTTCGAATGGATTTTCAGATTTGCGTTTAAATATTAGTTATCAGAAATTCAACGGTATTCCGTAATAATGAACAAATTTTAATTGGAAATCTATTTTGTCGAACATTAATTTATTTACAAGTCAAATTCGACACTGAATGAATTTGTGTTAAATTAAAAAAAAAATGTTGGTTATAATATATGATGAATTAAATAATGTTATTATTGTATTTATATTTCTCAGCGTTATTTTTGTTGATATAGCGAAAAACGTAAGAAAAGAATAAAACAACAAAGTGATAAAACGAAAAAAAAGGATACGAAACTAAGAAATATAAGAAAGTACGGAAGGTTCAATTTAGTGAAAATCGAAACACTTTTCATCTCGACCGTAAGTTTGAATGGGTTCAATCGATCAAGGAAAAAAGAAAAGAAGGCAAACGGCGAAGGTCGAGTCCGAAGCGAAATATATATATATATATATATATATATATATATATATATAGAAAAAGAAGAAAAACACGGTAGACTCGAACCAATCGGCAAATGGAACAAAGTGTAAACGGGAAGCGAGATGAAGTTCTTCAGTTCGGGGAAATGTAAACAGTCTGTCGTTAAAACGCGAATTACGAAAATCACATTAAGTTGACCGGTTCGCTATTATGTATTCAGGGCAGAAGTTTCCGGAACGATAGCTGCTCGTGGCGTCGTCTGTCGAGAGGATGAGGACTCGGGCAAAACGGTGGAGTGCGCGCCGGGAGATTTCTCAGGGTGGTTGGTACAGAAGGGTAGGTTTGGAAATCGGCGACAGTGAGGTCGGGCAGGTTGAACCGGGTGGTTTTTCAGAGGTTTATGGGGTGGAAAAGCAAGCGAAAGCTCGAGAGCGAAGAGTTTGAATCGTGGGTAGGGACATTGGGGGAGGGGGATGGGGAGAGCAGAGAGCAAGCGAGACGCTTGTACCAATTTAATATCCTTCCACGTAGACAAGTGCTCCACAAAGGGAAAACGTAGTCGAGCTCGCCAGCAGCACCGGGGAGATTCCGAATAATCGATCCTTAAAGCGAAACTTACCGAGCGCAAATATTAAAATTGGACAAGTACACACACCTACTCGACCCGCTTTTTGCTTTCCGCGCTTCGCAAAACAAACAAACAAACAAACAACACGAACAAAAAAAAAAAAGAAAAAAAAGACCGCGCAAGCTCCACTTAACCGCCGATTCGATTACGTCACGCCGAAAGTACAAAACGGATCGTTCGACGTGAGAATGTGTACTAATCGATTTATTTCACATTCGAACATACATTACTGTGTCAATACCATATTCGATAGCTGCATGCTTATTTGGGCATACCTTGCATTTTGCTCGTGTAATTGCACAAGAGAAATATATTGCTGACTAGCTATTTATCTATCTGGCAATCCGACCGAATGCACCGTGCATTCTGCTCAAATATCGTTATTCTATCATCAAAAGAACCATTTCTGAGAATCGAATCTTTTCACATAGTCGCTCGTATAACGGATAGTCGAATTACGTCAACACATTAATTTCTGACAAACGTTGAAACACTATCGATCGTTGTTTACAAACTTTATACAATTACGTTTAGAATTCTATTATTAAAAAAAAAAAAAACAAGTATTTCATGTACGATTACTTTATAAATATTTAATATGAAAAATCGTGTAATGTCACACCGATCTTTGTGCAAGGGTGGATGAAGCCGAGTGGAAACAATCGCTCGCCGAGCATTTATGTAAATTAAATAGGTCACACAAAAAGATTTTCATTGTCAATATACTGGATATTCGATATTGTAACAATATAATTCATATGATTAAACTGAATAAGTTTTGCCCATAGTAAATATATTATCGAGTGTAATTTATTCCATAATGGAATTACTATCCGATCGATGAATAAAATAACCATAGAAAATATCAGAGTTTAGTATTTATTTCGTCCCCTTCACGTACACGTAATTAGCTTGCGAGAATCCATTTTAGGACCACGGGGGTAGAACACAAAAGGTTACCGACATTCAATTTCGGAACGTGCACGTTTTATATACAGTAAATGTATGCAGCGATGTAGTTACGTATTCCCTAGGGTTACTTTCCAAAACCGGGGAACAAAGCATTTAATATTTCAACTGCGCGCAACCCATAATTAATGGCGTATTATGATAGTGCTGTACAAACACATAAATAATGTTTAATTATTTTTTGTGCAAAAAATTACTTTACACGCTTTATATATAAGTTGTTTGTTTGGATAGAATTTTGTAATCGATTTTTCGAGCACTTTTCAATGTTCGATTCAGCTGAAACTTTGCATACTTGCTCACTTTCAATGACAATGAAAGAATCAATTAATAAATTTATAAAATAATTTACGTGCAATCAGTAATGAAATGTAGAAATTGATTTGAGAAAAGGGGACGCTCGATAGTAACACGTCATCTAACTATATAATATTAAAATTTGTATCGATATCTTTTAATGAAATGTTTGTTGATCGTGTTTATTATTTTTTCAGTCCTCTTATACTTTTTTCCATCTGCCGACGAAGGTGAAAGAAATGTTCAAGATCATTTGTTGGCAACGATATTTGACGGCGAATGGTTAAAGTTAAATTGCTTAATAAGATTTTAATCGAAAAATACTCTCAGAGCGAAGATTTCTCGGCAGCTTTCGCGTCAAACTTTCTTTGCTAAGTTTATTCAAAAGCAACTTCGACCGGCAAAACTCGCTATATTATAATGCAATACGATTTTCAAAGGCCGAAATTAAAATTTTCAAAGCGATATTTAAAAGCGAACTTTCCGACGATAATCCACCGATATAAATATATCATTAAAATATAAAAATAATATTATGAAGATGTGTATTCCGTACCGGAAGAATCTCATAAAGAAAGAAAGTCCTTTATAAATTCCAAATTCATATAATATATATATATATATATATATATATATATATATATATATATATATATATATATGACTTTAGGTCTAAAATAAAAAAAAATATTAATACGTTTTAACTGATTTTTTATTAATTATTTATATATGAGAAAGGTTCTAAAGTTAATGGAATATTTTTAGAAGACTTATTTAGTGATTATTAAGGTACGTTGACCTTAATGCTAATTTGTGGTCGTTTGTATGGTCTATTATAGACTATTTCGTGCAATTTCCTAATTCACTGGAATCAGAATTTTTTTTATGAAAATACTAAGAAATGGTTTTTTTAGCCTTCGTATCAAAATTAAGGATAATTTTATTTTTTTTTGCTCTAATTTAAAATCATCAAAATAAGATAAATTACGTCCCATTCAATATATATATATATATATATATATATATATATATATATATATATATATTTGATCCAATGGAGAAAAAGTTAAGTATATTCTAAATGTATAATACAAACTATAAGTAGAACGATATTTATTATTCTCTTTTATGTAATGTAATAAAGTAAAGGTCACAAAAAGGAGTTTTCAATCCTTGGAAAAGCTTTGTTAGATCTTGAATATTTCCACGTGACCTTCAATATTGGAAATTTTAGATATTTATTTCAAATATTATAGCATCAATAATCGCGTTATATTTAACCGAATTATGAGTGTTATATATTTGTGACGATATATAAAGAACAAATTAATGCAAAAAAGTCAAGTGTGAAAATTCTCATTGAAATCATAATTTACTTTTCTTAAGAATTGAATTGTGATCGTGGAAATAAAAATAATATAAAAATACACACACTATTATTATTATTATTATTATTGCATATATAACAATAATGGAATCAGAACGACTTATTGTCATAATAAACATTCTTTTTTTTCTTCTTCTTCCCGTTCGGCCATTGTTATAATAGAAATTGCTTTCGACCTTAGAAAAAAATAAAGAAAAAAAAACACGAGAAAATGTATGGCAGATTTCGTGATTTTCTCCCCCACCCATCGGACCGGCTCTAAGGTCACGCATTTCCTCGCTTTTCCGTTTTGAACTTTGGTGCGGTGGAAAATGACGGAAAACCACGCGATTACATTGTAACGATATTCATAATGATGCACATACACTCACACACACGCTTATATAATAAAAATAATAATGTAGAAACTCGTTACGTTACATATTATTGTTGTGAAAGTTGATTTATTTTATATTTTGGGAATTTGTTGGATGGGGGTGGGGTGGGGGTGGGGGGTTAAAAGTCTAGACGAGTGGCGTTTAATGGGAACGAACAAAGACATTCCCTTAACTTGCGTCATTTGTGTTAATGGGATTTTTTTGGTAATATAAAAAAAATATATAAAATAATCTTATAATAGATTGTGATTATTGTAATTAAAAATAAAATAAAATATTTTTTTAAAGATTGGGTTAGGTTAGGTTAGGTTAGGTTTAAATTTTGATTGATAGGTCTAATGAATTGACTTGATAAAATTGTGACGTCATCGATTTTTTTAATAAAAAATAAATTATATTAGAAAATTAGATATATAAAATATTTAATGAAAGAAATGTAATATAAATCCGCAAAACGACTGCAGCGCCATTTTGTATAATATAATGTGAAATGTTTTTGATTTTCATATAAAAAAGTTTATTATTAAATTGAATTAATATATATATATATATATATATATATATATATATATATATATATATATATTAAATATTTATATTATTAATGTATTTATATATATAAATAAATATAATGCCGCGTTTACACCGTCGACACACATTCACCGCATTGCATCAAATTGAAAGGCAGTCAATAAGGCGGAGTTTCTCGTTTACGGCGTAGTGTGAACGCGGCATTATATAAAAAACTACGTGCACACTTGACGAATATGTGTGTGTGTGTTATTTATTGGCAAAGTGAAAATAAAAAGTGATTAAAATAATAATAATACATATCGATTACCTACTAAAGTGCGGCTCTACAATTGTGTGATATTTATATTATATATTCACTATAAAAACACACATCATCAGCACAAAAGCCTTGTATAATTTTTTTTTGCATGTCGACAATTGTCTCAACAACAAAACAACCATGCGTTGGTAAACAAAACAAACAAAACAATAAAAAAAAAACAAAAAGTAAATGTGAAAAATTATAAATCAGCGCCAAATTATATCAACGATGAAAATGAAAAAAAAAAAACAAAACTTTAGTCAACAGTAGATATGCGTTCAAAATTAAAATAAAAATATATTTTCACATTTAATATATAAAATATAAATATATTTATATATATGTACACACAACGCGATCGGATGTAATTAACCAATAATATATGTATAAATCACATTAACACGTAAAAAATAATTAGAAATATGCACAAACGGGATTAAATAATAATAAATGACAATATATATGTATATGTATAGAAAAATTCCTACCGAATATTATATATAGATATTTTTAAATTAATATTATTAATTAATAAATAAAAAAATCACGAGTCCACCACTGGTACACTTTCGTGTTTATTATTTGATTGTTTTTTTTTAAATTGATTTTATAATGGAATTTTGTTCTTATATTATATATATATATATATATATATATATATATATATATATATATATGTATGCGGTGTTGAGGTGC
Source organism: Leptonema lineaticorne (assembly GCA_024500535.1). Classification (NCBI taxonomy): domain Eukaryota; kingdom Metazoa; phylum Arthropoda; class Insecta; order Trichoptera; family Hydropsychidae; genus Leptonema; species Leptonema lineaticorne. Next base: position 16,606,121 of record JANIJI010000009.1, on the reverse strand, counting down.
GGTACACAAATGTACGTCCGCGCTACGACGCCGAAGTGAATGAAACTGGCACGAGAATCGTGGTGGGGATGCTGGCGGAAGAGCGGCGGGGGACGGACGGAGGAAGTGAGGGAGAAAACGGACCGGAAAGGGGAAACGGGGTTGAGTGCGGTCTCGTCCCCTCTACTCCATCGCGCCACCCCCTCGTCCCCCGTATATGTATGCGTCCCTCCGAGCGGCGGGCGCATTGCGAATCGTTTCCCCTTAACTTTATGATTTAGAGTCGATGTAGCTACGAATAATGCACGTGTACACAAAAACGGGGATACGGAAGTGTGGGGGGCGAGGGAGGGAGGGAAGGAGGACGGATTCAGGAGGAGGAGTGCGCGCTGCGAAAAAGGGGGACGGTTATGCGCGATTTTCACGTCCGTTTCGCTATACGTCCGATGAAAATAGTTGTTGTTGTTGTTCTCGTTTATTTATTTATTTTAGATATATAGCAACGTAGCTAAGATCCTTTAAGCCGCAATTAAATATATATTAAAAAAAATTAGAGAAATTATATTTATTGAAAACATATAAATAAATGTACAAAATATGTGTGTTGAATTTAAATATTAAAAATTAAACACATCTATCCACTTTACTTCTTTTAATGATTCTTTAAAATTAAAAATGAAAAGAGCCAAAAATAATCTTCCGAAGAGCCGTATGTTTGACTACCCCTGATGTATGGTTTTGTTTTGAGATTTCTGTGATGCGTCAGATTTTTTTTAATTTTTGTAAATCGAACGCAATGAATTATTACTTTAGACATAATTTAATTATATCGATAGCTAATACTTAATAATAATAAAAGATAATAATAAATTTAATAATAATAAAAGAAAATATATCGAAATGATTATTAATGTCAAAAAGACTTAATATAACGCGAAAGAGTAATAAAATGCTCATAATTCACATTTTATTGCTGAATAAAAAAATATTTGACAGAGGTTTTCAAATGTAGAAACGCAAACGTATATGTATATAATATACTATTTTTTTTTATTAATATCGTTATTATAATGAAAATTTATAAATGATCTGTATTAATAAATTAGGTCTTTTTATAAAAAAAAAATACGACCTATTGAAATACGTCCTATGAAAATATGATATTTATGTACGAGTTTTATATTGAAAAATATTACATACGATTGAAAGAATTTGTAATAAAATATATTAAAATATTTCATGAAAGCATTTCACGAGGCCTTCACATTTATATAAACGATTGTATCTTTGGAATTTTTAAATCCTATCCGACGTGCATAAATTGTACATTCGTACAAATGAATTTGAATTTATTGGGCAAACGGACAGAGTAATGTGTGTGTGTGTGTGAGAGAGAGAGAGAGATAATGGATGCCAGAGAAGAGTAAACGCTGTCAATTGAGATAAATGACATGACACGACAATGTGCGTTAACCCTTTAACGGTCACAGTAGAGCGCTCTTCCGCGTTTACATTATACATGCGCATACATAATTCGGATTAGAGAGCAAGAGGTCAAGTGACGAGACTTATTTTCGGCGGACGATTAGATAATCGAAGATATGGTTTTTGCGAGCCACTTTTCTGCCAAACACAATTTACTAGAACAATACGTATTAAACAATGGCGAACGAGCGGAAAAGATATAGTGTGCGCGAAAGAGAAAATCGCATTCTGGATAAGATTGAATAATGGTTGCGGAGGGCATGCGAAAATGTCAGGTTTTGGCGTGGAATTGTTTACGACTAACAGGAGGGCAACATTAATGGTTTACAAACTGAAGAATTGTATAAGTACACCGTGGTGCAAAAAAAAAGTAGACTATTAACTCAATATCTAGCTGTGACAAGACGTGCTTTATCTTCACATTTAAACATTGACGTCTTTCCAGCGCAGATAGAATAATTGGTAAATTTATAGATATATGCTTATAGGATTAACTAAGTTTAGAAAGAAAAATGTATTTGAAGGTTCATTATAAGATTAGAAGTTGTAAACATTTGGTTTGGAGTTTTAATCTTAATACAAGTATTTTTTTTATGGTTTAAGATCTGAAGAAATTGCTTCCTTTCAAAGAGATTCGTCTGTGTGAGTTCTTTTATTATCTATTTAAGTATAAAGCATAATTTTAAAGTTGTAGTATATTTTTTTTTCATAAATTCGATTTAATCGCAATTACAACTTCATTTGAAAGCAACGTTTAAAATATTTTATTTAAACGTGAAATTATATAATATATCGTCATAAAAGTGCATTAATATCCACAAAAGCAAAGGCAGCAGACGGCACAAGTCAAAGAAACAATTTCCTAAGAAAGATTACATAGATAATACGATTCGCGAAGAAAATGTACTGAAAATACGAAAGACGAAGAATGTACAGCAAAAAAAAAAAAAAAAAAGAAAAAGAAAAATAAAATAAACAACCTTACAAAGCGAATGAAAAAAAGGTGGTGCTGCTATATATCTTAAGGCGGATGTCGATGAAAAGTGTTCACCTTTTTTAACGTGGCAGTGTAGGAACGTATGCTTCGCGTTTGTGGGGATGAACTGATGGGCGGCAATAGGCGGCAATGGGCGGTCGAATATGGGAGTCGGTAACGAAACGGTTGTACAAACTTGTGCGGATGCAGTAGCAGGCAGTGGCTGACTTCGGCGAAGCTCCATCAGACTCCATTAGAACCCACACCAGGACCGCGACCGACGATTTATAAGCTCTGAGGGGGAACTGACGTTTGTATTACATTTCATTACTGATGCCGTAATAGGGATGCGCACTGGCTCGACATACAATACAATTTATAACCGAGAACGAAAAACTATCCTTTTCACTGCCTATTCTACACATATTAAGGACATTTGTATTGGTTCCCATATGTAAAATTACTAAATACATAAGTAAGTACATAACTAAGTTTCGTATAAATGGACAGCCTATCAAAAATTAAATTTTTGATAGGCTGGATTAAGATAATTCAAATCATTGATTATTGATTACAAGAAATTAAATCAAACACAATCACTTTTTAACCACTTAATGCTCGGGGTTTTTTTTTCACAAAAATATGACTATTATCTAATTAGATTCTTTATTTTATATTTCAAATGAACATTTTATATAAAATAATGATTTACAGCATTCAACGAGTATAGATCGTTCATTACCGATTACAAACAAGTTGAAATCTGCGAGCGGGGCTCGGGTTAGTGCAATCGGGCAAGAGTGATGCGCGCGAGCAACGCTCGTCTAAAAGCATTAATTGATTAATGTTACCAAGTTTTGAATTTGAAAAATCGATTATTTGACGACGTAAAAAGATGATTTGAAATTGATATAAAAATTATCAAATTTATATATAAAATAAAAAAAATATATTTTTTTTAGCATAGATAAAATGTAGTACAAAAATCACTATAATATATTGTTAAAAATTATCTATATACTTATAATTAATTAACTATAGTATTAATTAAATTAATGAAGCGAATATTTGGCAACGGCAAAATTGGAAAATGGCAATTTTAGGAATGTGGCAATACGTGAAACCCGCATATATAATTTAAAATTAATATGAACCGATGTTGTCGTGGAATATTATTATTCGTGAAATGAGGCTATTGTGTGTATGGAAAGCCGGCAGACATAGCAAACTGAGCAAAACTAATTATTGAGCAGACGTCATGTGGGACGCGTTTGTATGGCAGTTGTCACGAAAGGGTTAAATAATAACCGGATCGATTACCCGAATAATGCACGTCACGTGTTCGTCCAAGTCAAACGTATTTTATTAATATTATTTCTGCAATCTCGCGTTATTTATTTTTTAAAGGGCGAGAAGTATATTGACTATGAGTATAATACGTATAGTTAATGTCTGAGTGGGTCGGCGGCGGCATCGAAAATGTTAAGCAAATATTTTCTTTTTTGTGCGAAATATATTTTAATTTAACCGCGTATAAATAAGAATATACGAATTTCATATTTTATAATTATATTGCAAAAAAAATATGTATAATTTTAAAGAGTAAAACTCTCGGACGTTATGGCATAACAATTATGTTAGTTCAGAATAAAAAAAAAAATAGCTAAATAATTATTTTATTCCAATTATATATTTTGACCATTTTGAAAATCAAAATACTTAGAATTTACACCAAAGTTTCTGCAGACGATTTCGACGGACAACTTTAAAGACTGCCTCAAAAACTTTCACAATCACTTTTGAAGTCTTCCTTTAGAGCAGCGTTTCTTAAACTGTGTTCCGCGGAACTAGCTTCTTAGCGAGGAACTAGTGGCTTAGCGAGGGGAGATAGGAGCATTATGGGTGGGGGGGGGCAAAATTTTATTTTATAAAATATTTTTTTTTTATATATAATAAGCAGGGTTGCGTTGTCAAATTTTGCGAAATCAGGATAGTCGTTTTTTTTACCCCTCCCTATTCTGATTTTATTCATTTTTTTAAACAAATGAAGATAACGAACTTCGCAGGGGTTTCACGATAAAAGTGACCACTAAAAAGGGTTCCACTTATCAAACAGTTTAAGAAACGCTGCTTTAGAGAATCACAATGAGACAATACAATTTGAATAATCGACAATAAATACAAAACGTTCACCGTTTTATCGATTTCAATTGTGTTAAAAACGCAGCACTTTAATGATACACTTTTGTAATATACTTTATATATATATATATATATATATATATATATATACATATATATATATATATATATATATATATATATATATATATATATATATATATATATATATATAATTGAGTTCGTTCGTTGTAAAGTGAGAAAACTGCAAGCGAACTTTTAGCGTAGAAATACGTCTTCATAAATTCACATTAAAAAGTTTTTGTCCCACAATATGTATATATATATAAGATATATTTTAAGTATAAAAAAAATAAATAATTATTTTAACCGCAGAAAATTCCTGGCTAGATTTATTGAGCTCGTACCCGTTGTCGAGCTGGATAATCTCCAAAAATATATATATTAACTACGCGGAACAAAGGGAAAAAAATCAATACGCTTTCGCCGTGTTGTGAATATGAAAAGCTTAACGAAAAGAGGCGAATAATACGAAGAAAAAAAAGTACAATAACAATGTATATGAGAGTAATTAATTTAATTAGATTTCCCCCCCCCCTATATCTACTTCTCCCCATGCCCCCTTCCCGTTCGTTTCGAGGGCGAATTTAGCTATAATTAATCCGGCACTGAGTCAAAGCAAATAGGATTAATTTGTTCGTAAGACGCGAATGTGTATAGAGTTTCGGCGCTCGTAATAATCTCTAGAATTACGAACGAACAATGGAAGATAGTTATTGTGGATAAATCGAGTTAAGTTCGTTGAAATTTACATATTTATGCATAGTTAATATTGTGATTTCGTGTACGATGTGTATACAATTATTATCACTCCGTTTGCCGGGTCCGAATTTAGAATGCGATTAAAAGTATTTACGGGGATGTTGTCGGAGATAATGTCAATAAATAGTCTCACTTTTTATATAATCTATTTTTATTTATAAATTCGATTTATATTATATTGAAAAAAAAATGATTGGAGTCATGTGTGGTGAATATATAAGTACCAGAAGTCGCACGGAGCCAAATCAGGTGAATATGGTGATTGCGGAAGTGGTGCATTATCGTGATGAAAGAACCAAAAATTGTAAAAACAAGTGTAACTCGGAGACAAATAGACGTTTGGCAAATGTTGTAGACAGTACTACTAACCTAGGAAAAAAATACAATTTATCTGCCTTCATAATGCCCGGAATTTTGAAATGACAATTTCACCATACTTTTTCATATATTATTTGTATAATTGTATGTAAACAAGATAATGGTTCATCGATGGATAAATCATTTTGAAAAAAGACAATTGTATTTATAGAAGTAAAAAATAAAAAAAAAACACAAATAAAAAAGTCATATTGAAATATCCATTAACAAGAGTACATCGATAAGTTATAACCGCCGAATGGCTTGTAAAAGTCCTCGCTTAAAGTGGCTGAAAAGTTCGGTTTTGACCCGAAGAAATTACTCGGCACTTCGAACAACAAACTCGCAACAAACTTGTACATTGTGAGAAGTTACACTGCGATATCCCCGACACGTCAAACTGTTAAACCTATCTTAAGGGATGTTCGTGTCGATACATATTTATGTAATTCCAACTTTTTGCCTGCTTACTACTCCACCTTCGCCTTAAACTATCTATTTATTTGCAAACTTCAAATTTTCTTTTGTTACTAACTATCCCTATATATAAATATACTTTTAATCTGTTATATATATTGATGTGTGATAGCTGATTATCAAATCAGCTGATGGACATTATTCAGAATTGAAAACTATTATTGAACAAACATTTATTCTGAAAGTAAAGAATAAAATACATTTAGGATTACGTTGCCACAGAGTATTTAGAAATCTGAGCGAGCGTGCGAGAACTAGCACGTTGTGTTCTGAAAAATGGCATTACTTAAGCGAAATACGATGGGATAAAGGGGAGTAAACCATAGGCGAATATAGTAGTTTTGGGCTTTTCGTGGCGGTTCTTTCGCGGCAAACAAGACCATCAATCTTTTATCGGAGGGTAAACGAAAGCTCTCACACCCTGTAGATGGAGCTTTGTCGCGGGGTAGGTTATATCGACCCGTGTGCTAAGAATAGAAATCGAGGCGGTTCAACGCCTAGAAATTTTTGGTAAATATGAAAAGGAACGAGGATCTGTCGTAAATGAATGTCGGCTACTATTATATTATCGAATACTTTATATCTAATGAATGGATGCTTTTCATAATGTTAGGTTGCGAGCTTTATTTACAATGTAACCGATGTTTAATTATAATCGACCTTTGAATACCAAAAATTCATATTTAATAAATCATTATTAATATATGTTTATTTTAAGGAAATCCGTTCATGTTGGATAACATTCTTTATATATATATATATATAGTAATCCTTCGCTATTTCATGCTTCAACTATCGCGCTTTCGCTCTATTGCGGGTTTTTAAAAAATAATAATAGAAATAATACTTTAAAGATTTTCGTTATTTCGCGAATTTTCTGCGAAACTCGATTGGCGGGAAATATATATATATTGTATGAATTTTCACATGAAAAAAAAACACAAAATGTGGGGAATGATTATTAAAGAAATGAGAAAGGTTTGTGTAGCGTAAAAGTGTTAAGGAGGATTTAAAAAGCCTTAAAATAGTATATAAATACTTAAATAATTATAGCAATCCTACTTCGCGGACTTTCATTTATCGCGGCGGGTCTTGGAATGTTACACCCGCGATAATCGAGGGATTACTGTATTACGAAAAATAAATTACATAAATTTCTGTATATTGGAACTGATTATGATTTATTACATACATCTTTTCCATTGCATGGTGCGCGAATTTTATGAGAAAGGTCGACTTACTTTAGTTCAATTATATTAAATTGATAAAATTATATATCACATCAAATAAAAATTTTAATAAAAGCAAGATTTAAAAAATAAAAAATTAAAAATGATCGAATTTGTAATACTAAAACTATTTTTAAATTTAATATAAAAAACAATATCGAATGTATGTTCGTGTTTGTCATTTTAATACTTCCCAAAAACATACGAACATATCAAAAACATCTATTATAACAAAATCGTACTTTTTTTTTCTCAAAGCGCGGAAAATTCTCGGAAAAATCGAGATATGAATAACCGAACGAACACAATCAAATACGTAATGAAAATATGGAGAGCGAAACGTTACCAGTTTTTTTTTCAATTTTCCCGTTATATATATATATATATATATATATATATATATATATATATATATATATATATATATATATATATATATATATATATAAATCGTATATAAACATCGTATATTAAAAAAGCTTGTATGAGTTTGATCTATTTACGTAGAATTGAAATCTGCGAAACGAATCTACATGAGATTCTTGGAAAATTCCAGTTTTTTTTAATAAATGAAATTTTTTGCTCGTTGTGTTAATATATTTTATTATATATATATATATATATATATATATATATATATATATATATATATATATATATATATATTATGAGGATTTTTAAGATAATGATCATTTATAATATTTCTTATAATAAATTAGTTCAGTAAATTTAATTTATTTTAAATTTTCCTTCGTGAAAAATATAAAAAATAATATTTATACGAAAAAATTTCAAATAAAAGCGAAAACAAATATTATGTTGATTTTTAACGTTATTGAAAAATTTGAATAAATATAAAATATATTAATAATATAAACGATCATGAATAAATATTATATTACGCAAAAAAGTGATAATATTAAAAAAATGATATATAGAAAATTTTTTAAATAATATTTCATTGAATAGAAATGCCAAATAAAATAAAAACTCATTTTCATATCATATCGCGATAAAAAAAAATATTTTCATTCGTTTTTACAAAGCGGGATTTTCTCGGAAATTTATATATTAAAATACTATAATAACTGTATAAATTGCAATCCTTTTTTTATTTTTAAATATTATATAACCAATAATTGTAAATATTTATCATATATATATATATATATATATATATATATATATATATATATATATATATGGTATATATATATATATATATATGGTATATATATATATATATATATATATATATATATATATATATATATATATATTTATTATGATGGATAAAATATATTCCAAAAATAATGAAATTTTATTGTATGATAAAATAAAATAATTATCTTTTGTTTCGTATTTTAAATAAAAAATGAAATTCAAAAAATATCAGTATATATAAAATAAAATATAAAATGAAATGTTTTAAAGTAAAAAAAAAAATTATTAAATAATTTATAATCATAAAAATTTATTAATAATTATTTTATTATAGATAATATTATTTAATTATTTTATGTAAAAAGAGGAAAAAATAATCCAGCGTTTAATTTAATTTTTCGGAAAATATAGATAAAAATCGTACTATATATACATGGCGATGCAGTTATACACGTGTCTCCATATGTATATATATATATATATATATATATATATATATATATATATATATATATTTAAGTCGAATTTTACTATGATTCATCGGCGCTTTTTCGCAGGTCGTTCGCCATGAAACGAAAACGTGTAAAATAAGACTTAACGAAATGAAAATTGGCTAAAGTGCGAGCGAGCGAGCTAAAAGCGATAATAATAAACCGTGGCGATCATAATATCCAGTGTCTGGACGGGGTCCAAAGAAATACGGATAACGGCCGACATGTTTATTAACGGACCTCTTATAACGGATACGATCCGCTTCCGCAATGTCGGCGTTAAAGCGTTAAAAATTTTCACGGTCGCTTTTATTTACCAGAACACAGTTGTTACATCACAATATAACCGAGCGTGTTTTGACGTTTGTAACACTTATTAATAATTACTTAAAAATGTCAACATTGTATAATAGTATTATATACTACTGTGATTAAAAAGTTAGGTGGAATTGTCGTTTAAAACTATCGAGCATTAGGAAGGCAGGTAAATTGTATTTTTTTTCTAGGTTGGTAAGATTTTGTCTATAATAATTGCCAAGCGTCTGTTTGTGGAAAGGTTTAATTATCTCCGTGTTACACTTGTTTTTACAACTCTTGGTTCCTTCATTACGATAATGCACCATGTTATACTACATTGGTTACCACCGCATTTGTCTGATTTGGCTCCGTGCGATTTCTGACTATTCAGCAAAATCAAAAAACCAATGCGGTGATGTCGTTTTGACACGATTGCAGAGATAAAAACCGAATCGAAGAAGGCTATACCAGAAAAAGATTATTCCGACTGTTTCGAGGACTGGAAAAAGCGTTGGCAAAATTGCGTTTTATCGGACTGGGATTTGGAAGAATAAATAAAGAATTTACATTTAATAATCAATTTCAGTGTAATATATATATATAATGATAGCGCCTTATATACATTTTTAAAATAATAATAACGGTTATTTAAAATAGGAAATTGTATGATAAAAATAAATTGGTATGATCGTTCGGTGGAAGCTTTCGTTACAGTTTCCAAGAACTGTTAAAATATGCCAATTGACGTTGCTTAGCTGTAACAAATGTTGGCGCCTAAGAACCAAGACTAATTATATAGTGCTAAATTGGACGGATCGATTCTTTTATTTTTAAACGCATAAATAAGTCTGTCGGAACTCGAGACTGATGTGAATAACATAAAAAACAAATAGATATATAAAAATTAGCGTATGCAAATACATAGTAGAATTGCGAGAAATCTCAAAAACGATTGATTCACAATTTCAATTATTAAAATAATGTTCAAAAAAATAAAATAAAATATAATATATGCGAATTTGAAATACGACGAACATTGAATACACATGCATAATACAATATATTGTGTTGTTGATTTTGACTCGTTTAACGTCGATTTGTCAAAGCGAAAACGTTCGAATTTGTTTTCAGCATAGGTTAAATACATTTCATATACAGCTGATGCAAAAATATAAACGATTTTTTAAAATAAGACACACACACACACACACATATATATATATTATATAATATTGTAGAAATATTGATTTTTCATCAAATTGAATTTTAATAATTTAAATTAAAAAAAAAGCTATAAATTATGGTGAAAAAAAATTAAGATACATATAATATTTTGAGAGATTAAATATTGTTTATTATATAAAATTACTCGAGTCAAAATTGAGAGTGAAATATGAGGTCTTTCTTGAGATATTTAGACATAAAGTTATCTGAAAATCTCTGTTATTGACAGAGCTTAGTTTAGCACACAAAGAACAAGATTTGTTTTAAATGTTATACAATTATAAATATATAAATTTAAGAGACGATTAATTAATTTGTTTAGCAACAGTATGAATTTTGCGCACATATTTTTTTTTTTTATTAAGAATGAAGTTGGTTTATTATTGGCGTCATTTTTATTCGATCACCCTATAGAAAAATATTTATATTTATTTGTAAAAGGTGTATATATTCGTATATAAATATGGATAGCGAGCGTTTGAAAGCGAAAAACGACATTTTCGAAAGAAGAAAAATGTCTTTGCGACGCCATCTAAATTTACAACACTCGCCATTGCTCACAAAATACTTACATACATACAATAAAAACGTATATATATATATATATATATATATATATATATATATATATATATATATAAACATTTTTATTTATTTTCTAACTTTATTTAGAACGCTAAAGTTGAGCGACACTAGTTTTGTTTTCTTCTTTCAAATAAGTCATAATAATAGTTTCAACGCTTGTTCTGCAATGAAAGTATGTATATTTTTATGACACTTTTGACTATTTTGCATCGCTTGAAAATTTCTAACTGCACTTTATTCTGTCATAAAAAAAATGTTAAAATGATAATATTATGTTAATTTTATTTTAAGTATATTAATAAGAAATTCTTTGTCTTAAATTTATTATGCATATTAAAGATGAGTTAATTTATAGAAATTCCTTTATAAGTTGAAAACTGAGAGGAATTTTTAATATTCTATTATATCTTATTATTATTTTTTAAATTAATATATTACAAAATGAGCTTATATATATATTGAGAATAGTTTAAAAATATTATAGAGAATATAGTTGTAAATCATAAAAAAGATTTAAATAAGAAATCAGTCCAATCTCTTTCGTATCGAATTTTTGAAAGATTTAATATTTTAGGAGAATCTAAAAAAAAAATACATATTTATAAAGATATTATAATAACGTCAACGATTATCAAAAAAAAAATAGAACAGTAAGAAGATGTGATTATAATATAATGATAATCTATAAAATGTAACGGATAAAAGAAGAATAATGAAAATATATTTTATAATAAACGAGGCACTCGAAGATCTTGCAAAGTCAAAATAAAAAAAATTCTTTGAATTATTGTCGTTTATTAATTGGAACAAATATTTGATATATCCGCGCCAGAAATAAACGCTCATGCTTTTTTTTTCATTATTATTATTGTAACCTTTATTACGACTTGAAACGTTCAAATTAAATTCCTCGCAACGTTATCGATTTTCCATTCAGTAAGTCTCTACCCCCGGGTCTAGCGAAAACGGCTAGGGGGATGGAAAACGGTTTTTATGCGAGCGGGAAAAAAGGAGAAGAAAAAAAAACATAGAATAATACACACACACATACACACACACACAAATATATATATATATATATAGCTAAAAAGATAAAAATATATACTGATTCGGCTGCGTCTATAACGTCGAGCGTTAGTTATGGCTATTTTGTGCTATCTTTATTTAGGTTAACGTTCTGAATTTCGTCCATGCAGCAAAATCGAATTCCAATCGAATCGAACGAAAGCTCTTTTGCTCGAGCGAGCTATCACTGTTCTGTCCCTTATATTCTCTTTGAAGTTAATGGCTAATTGAAATACTACATCGGTACGTTTTTTTTCTTTTTTTCTTCTTCTTCTTTTATCTACCTTCCTTTCTCATTTCTTTTCTTTTTTTTCTTACACAGTTATTTATTTCGTTTATTAAGAATTTTTCATCCCCTCTTCAGACCAATTTTTTTCAGTTGTTTTCAGATTATTATAATCTATATATTTATTTTAAAATTAGAGTGTCCGCCGATATTACTCATATTATTAATATAAAAATTTAGTTTAATTAATTGTTTACAATTAAATTATAAAGATCTTGTAAAGATTTGAGAGATTGAGATTAAATTTTGGGAAATTAATAAAACAATGAAACATTGATTGTATAATACAAACAATTTAAATTAAATAATGACATCAGCTCAACGATGAATTAATTAGACGATATAGATAAATTTAACCGGTCCACGTTCTTCTTCGTCTTCTCATGAAGTTTGGTGATTCATACGGTTGACGAGTAGTTGAACTAACGACGAATTTTTTCTTCTAAAATTATCTGATGATGCCTATATTTATAATTTCTTAAGATGTGGCTGAGGTATTGTATTTCTATTAATTTAACCATTTTTAGTATTTCTGGAGTTTTACTAATTTCATCCAAAAACTCCTATATTTACTACACTATCGATACATTTAACATTCTCCACATCTTGGATTTTAGGGTCTAGCGTTCATGTTTAATATCTAAACATATGTATATTATAATTTATTATATGTATTTTTGGTCCACGTCGACCAATAGATATTATGCACTCACAAATAAATAATGACGTATAAATATAGAGTGTTACGAATGGGAAAAAAGAAGCAAAAAGTGATGGGCGACGTCTGCAAACCGCCTATGATTTGCAATGTAAATGAAGTAGGCGATATTTTTAACGATCTCAAAAAGCGGACTTGTTCTTCGTCACTTGTTGGCTAAAGTTATTTTGACGCCGAGCTACCAGTCTCTCTTTTTTTTTCTATCCACACTCGCCTTATCTGCAGCAATCTTCTATTCGATTCTGGTTTTTCTTTCTTTTTCACCTTCCTCACTCTCGGTCGATAGGATGAGTCACTAGTTTTTTTTTACACGACGGCTCTGAACGCGTATTATTATTTCATTATTGATCCGACAATAATCCGTTATGTGTCGGCGTTCGATTAATTATCGTCTGTCGATAATTTGTTTGCGTATTTCGACGACGGTGGAAAAACGTTTCGTTTGCGGTTTTCTTTTTTTCAATTTATTTCATTCGAAACACTGAACATTCTGTATTTATAATTATTGAAATTAACGATCAGAGACTTGGCTAATTGCTGTGTTCTGTGTAACAATATTCGATAATTGGTACGTTTCGTTGCCAATTTTAAGTCAATTCCGCCATTTCCTCTTTATGAAGTGTGTATAAAATAGTTTGAAATTCTATTCGAATATATTTTAGATAAAATATGTGAATTGTCTCATGAATTTAAGCAGATTTACTATATTAGTAGTGGTGATTTTGTATTATATATAAAAAAGAATTATGGTTTAGACAATCATATTAAGAAGATGTTAAAGAGAAAAATAGAGACATGGAAAATTGATTCGAAAAATGGAGTCAGTTTGATATAAATCAAAAGAGATGTACAAAAAGTAAGGTGAATTTGTTTATAAAATGTAAATTCTTTTTTTATTCTTACAAATCAATTTCATTCCCGTCCGATAAAACGCACTTTTTCCAACGCTTTTCCAGTCCTCGATACAGTCGGAATAGTTTTTTTCCGGTAGTCTCCGGTAAGACCTTCTTTGATTCGGTTTTTATCTCCTCAATCGTGTCAAAACGGCGTCCCCGCATTGGCATTTTGAGTTTGCTGAATAGCCAGAAATCGCATGGAGCCAAATCAGAATAAGAATAAGAGCCAAATAGAATACGGCGGTTGCGGAACAATATGAGTCGAGTTTTTGGCAAAAAAAGTCTCGAAAAACTAATGCAGTATTACATAGTGCAGTATGAAGAAGTCTATAATATTTGACAAACGAACGCTTGTCAAATATTATAGACAGTTCTACCAACCTAGAAAAAAAATACCTGCCTTTCTAAAGCTCGGGAGGTTTAAATGACAATTTCACCTTATTTTTTCATTTCAATAGTGAATTGATTTTAGAATATGCTTAAAAAAATTGTGTCTTGTTAGGATTTTGAAGAGAGTATATTTAATTCATATATGTATACACGTAAAACTACATATTTAAATTATAAAGCGATTCTATATAATAAAAGCATTACCTCTGAAATCGACGGTTCTTTGCGACGCAACGTGTTTGTAAAGACGAGTAATGCGAATCAATTTGCAAAACTGAACACAAAACGTAAGGCGAAAATCGCATACGAGGCGGTAAGTTAATTCGATGGAGGGCAAAACTAAATAAATATCAAAGAGGAGTCCCAAGTGAGACGGGGAAAGACGCGGAAAAAGACTCGACGATAGGGGAAAGAGAGAAGAAAGACAAGAAAATAAAGGGCGAGAGCGAAAACGGGAACAAAATAGAGCAAACGGATAGCTCTAGCAGAAACGACGTGCCAAAACAAGAACGGAAACTGCAACAAGCAAAATGTATATAAATATATTTATTATTTTTATATAGAGAGATATTCCCGTTTGCAGTTATTTCGCAACGCTATATATAATATTTATACGTTTTATGTTCGCATTCAAAGAACGAAAAATTGCTTCTTGGCAAAATGTTACGGTTTGCCGTTTCGCAATATTTTTCTCTTTTTTAAGACTAAATTAAAATTCGTGATCGGCGACGAACAACACATTTCTCATATATATATATATATATATATATATATATATATATATATATGGTATATATATAATAAAATTATTTTTTGCATAATAATAGAAAGTTTGGGATAATTTTTAAATTTTGATAAATTTGACGTGTTTAGCTCTGAGAAAGATCTTTTGCGTAGAACATTTTTTTATTTATATAAGTTTTATTTGTCTGTCCGGGTGAAATTTTGTAATCGATTTTACGAGCACTTCTCGATATTCGATTCAGCTGAAACTTTGTATACTTGTTCACTTTCGATGACAATATAAGAATCAATTAATAGATTTACAAAATATTTAATCAATCAGTGATAATTAATTATATCGCTTTTACGATATAATTGTCACTAGTAATGCCACAGTACGATAATGAGATATGACGAATAATAATACAATAGTGCGATTGTTATTATTGGTAATAACAATAATACGATATAAGTGCTTTTTTTAGAAAAAAAAATTTTATACAATATAATATTATGTTTTTTTGTAATTCATAAATAATCAATATATATGCACGTTAATGACCTAATTTTCACATTTATAATGACGTTTCAATATATATATAAATATATTAAGTCGAATTACGATTACTTTCTAGATTACAATTTATAAAATGCGATATCTGTGCTATTGAACAAACGGATGAAAAAGGAAAAAAAAGTAGCCAAACAATGCTACGATATAAACTATAAGAATTACCCTCGGTATTGATTTTGATATCGTTCCAATTGTACAAAACTCCATACGTAAAATATTAAAGTGAACACACATTCTAGAATATATTCGTGTATTTTATACGTAATTTTCCCCTGGCGAATTTTTTCCAATTTTATACGTTGTGAAGGTCAGTGAAGACGTAGAACACAGTGATCAAAAAGCAAAGTGAATTTGTTTATTTGGCTTTTTGAGTTTGCTGAATAACCAGAAAGTCGCACGGAGTCAAATCAGGCGAATACGGTGGTTGCGGAACGATACGATTCGAGTATTTGGCATAAAA
Organism: Leptonema lineaticorne; assembly: GCA_024500535.1. NCBI lineage: Eukaryota > Metazoa > Arthropoda > Insecta > Trichoptera > Hydropsychidae > Leptonema > Leptonema lineaticorne. The sequence continues at coordinate 16,589,781 of JANIJI010000009.1, read as the reverse complement.
AGTCGCGAAAAACCAATGTATGATTATTTTTTCAGAATATTGACGAGATTCTGTTTACTTATTTTTTTTTAGATTTCATTGTAAATTTTATTATAGATATAAATCGTATAATATAAATAAAATATTTTTTTTATTGGTCGGAAAATATATAAATGAATCAACATATTTCTAGTAATTTTTTTGTATACATATTTTACAAAAAAATATACAAGTAATAACTTGTATATATTTTTACTCTTTATAAAATATTATAAAGAGTAAAAATATAAAAATACAAGATATAATAAAATTGATAAATGCGTAATACAATATAGAGAATTATAATATATTGAATATTCTAAATATAATATGATTGAATTTGTTTTTTTTTTAATATTTTTCATATATAAGAATCCAGTTGAGCTTTGAAGATTTCATTACTTTAATTAAAATTGATTTATTTTATACATTAAATATTTGGTCGATCGATGAGAACGTCGTGAAAATAATTATCATATAAAGAATACAATTTATACAAAAATTTATTATATATGATATTTTTAAATCTGACAATATTGAAACGATAAAAGAGTTTCATCGTTTTCGTAACACGCGCTCATCCCACTGCGGAAGTTAAGCAACGCCAGACGGCATAATACGGAACACGGGGTTCGTTCGAAAAGTATCATCATAATACGTGTGTTACTACAACTAATACGTAACGATATTTAAGTGAAATCTCGTGTTTCCGACAAGGAAAAACTTCCCATCCCCAAAAGGGCGACAAATCTCGACGAATACGCGTGTCGACCTTTTCGCACGTGGAAAAATCGTATTTGTTCTGGAAGCTTTCTAATGGGAAAAGTTCACGGGATGAGAATGTGAGGTGGAAGTTGGGGGTGGGGGGTGGTAAGGGAATGAAAACACGAAAAAATAACGCCGGAAATGCTGAATGGAAAAATGGAATGTCGATATTGTTCAATTTGATTCGTATGTATGTAAAATAATATATATATACAGTACATATATTTTAATAAAAAAAAATTCTTAACAAATTCACCGACATCTTAAATATTATATAAATAATCAAAGAAATTAATATATTTTTTGAGATTAGTTCTAGTTTGTCGAAATTTTCGGGAGACATTTTAGAAGAATATGGAGGATATTTAGAGACATTTATATGAAATTTTAGAAAATTGATCATAAAATAATTTAGAATATATATGCGCGTTTTCTATATATTATGATTTAATGTAAATATTTTCAAATTTATATTTCTTTGAAAGTTTCAAAGTTTGAATTATGATTTTACAACATTCCGCCACATTATTCTCGATTATATATCTCCCCTCATAACTTATAAATAAACATTTTGAACTTCTTTTACTTTAATCATAAATTATTTCATCTGCGTTCTATAAATATAGAATAGTTAAAAAGTATATCAATCCTAAATAAACATCATTTAAAGATATATATATATATATATATATATATATATATATATATATATATAAATTTAATGGTTATGTCAATAAATGAGAAAAAAAAAGAAAAATACGTATTAAAGAGATCGATTTCTATTATATTTCTGAGAGCTCTATTTCATTTCCATTACAAAAAAATAAAATAAAATAAATACATAACGTCCCACAAAGAAATGCTAGTCAAAAGTATGAATGGCAGTTACTCATAAAGAGCTATATTACTATTATTATTATGTCGTGATTTCCCAAATAGTTCATAGCATAAAGGGCTATATATTGTAATCATGTAAAAATATATAATATATAGAGAAAAGTTTTTCTTCTATGGTCTTTGTTCTGAAAGAATTAGGTCATCTTTGTCATAGTTCTGACTGCGTGTAGTTTCTCATCTTTGACGTCTAAACTTTTTCTTTCACGATATATATATATATATATATATATATATATATATATATATATATATATATATATATATATATATATATATATATATATATATATATTACATTGATATTTCGATGATTGATAAATATATAAATATATTTTAATTAATAATACATATTTTATCTATGATTTGAACGATTCGAGGCATGAAATTCAATTATACGTTTACTCAATACAATCGAAACACAATTATTTTATTCAATCAATAAATTGTATAAATGCTATAATGTTGATATTGACTGGATGTACTAGTTCAATTTCATTCGCATTCACTAAATATTTGTTTGTCAGAGTATATATATATATATATATATATATACATGTGTGTGTGTGTGTGTGTAAGTAGTTGAGCAAAATTCCCTACGACCTGGATTTCACTGGAAGCGTTTTATTATATCCAGACATAAAACTCGTCTATCGTCTCGTTTCATTCTCTCGGCACCCTTATTCGTATCAAAACCCACCTAAACCACCCTCGAAGCGGAGAAAGAGAGGAACCGCCGCACCCAAACAAAGATTCGAGGAATGGGAAGGATGTCGACGGTGGTTCGGTCCTCCCTTTAGTTACGCGGTGTTGCCCGATGATGATGGCGATGGTGATGGTTGCCAGGGTGTAAGGAGTGGGTCGACATGTCGCGTCTGAATATCTTGTTTTGATAACTGGTAACCCCCTTTTCTCCGGCATTTCTTTGTTACGTTCATTCGGCGAGTGTTGCGCAACAGCTCGTCCTTCCCTTATAACGCGGAGGCTCGGTTTTCAATGTTAAACTTTTTAATTAATTCCAATTTTTCCGCGCCAGTGTTCCGTTTTTAAGACGTCGGAGCAAGAGGAGAAAGTTTCCACCGCAGTTCGGAACCGGTTCGGCTCGCAATTTTTTGAACCGACGTTAATGGATATTAAAAACTCGAGTGGCGGTCGCTTTGCAAAGTGATTTATATTTATGACCAGGACTCGTGGTTCGTCAAGTCAGATCAGAATCGAGGGGGATTCAAAATGACAAGTGGATGGTTGGAAGGAGTCAAAAATGATAATCCAATACTGGACCATATCGCCATTGGTTATATTTTTTTAAGCTAGAATCTTCAGCTCTATGCTTAATCTTTGTTATAAATGTTATATTTAAATTATACTATAATTTTGATATTTACTAGATAGAATGTGACGATAATACGAACACGAATATCCGAATGTAAGTAGGTCAATTTAACTATTCAATTCTTTTGATGTCATAATTTAAATAGAAAATGATCACAAATTAAATTTAAAAAAATATTTTACATTTATAAAATATAATTTTAATATTAAAAAAATATGTGAAAATAAATTATTATAACTAAAAATAATTTCACAGAAAGTAATTAATAATTAATCAAGTGAAAAGATAGAAGGTCACGATTTTCAGTTGTGAATAAAAAATTCGAGCATGACGAAAAATGTAATTAATATTCAAAATTAAAACGTGCTGAAAAAATTCTAAAATAAAATAGTAAATTTAAATCGATTTTTTTTAATCAACAATATATAATGTTAAGGGTTTGAGAGTTCGTCAAAGGTTATTTACATTAATTAATTAAAATTTATTATTCATGAAAAAGAACAAAATTCTAAATTTAAAATTCAAATCAAAGTAACAACAATTTTTCTTATTAAAATATATGTTATATTAAAAATACTATTATAAGAATTCAGGGACTAGCGATTTTTATAGTAAATTCTATTTACATTATTTGATCTTAAATGAGATCTTTCTGTAATAAATATTTATACCAGTAATCATTAAAGTAATATAATTTATTCCTAACGGATATAAGTTTTTGGAATATTAATTGAGAAACATTGAAGTGGTCGAATTGCAATCGATATCGTGGTATTTTCGTATCCAAGTTAAGTTATGCAGAAAATGCGAGAACATGGTATATCAATTCATCATTTCATCTCGTAGCAATATTGAAATTTTATTTATTTTAATTTGTATTACAATAAATATTCCGGATTGTACCAGTTTACATTATGACGTTCGCCCCATATCGTCTAAAGGACTCGTCCTTGGGGAGTTTCAGGATGAATCGCGTCATCCATGTATAAACCGCACCGTGTCCTACATACAGAAAGATGGGGAAGGCTTTGGGCAAAGTTTAAATTAAATACAATATATGGGACCGCACAATATGGCGGCGGTTTACAACTTTTACAATGGTAATGACAATTTTTTAAGGTATTTTTATTAAACAAGACCATTTTTATATAAAATAAATTTAAGATATTTTAAAAATAATTAATATATTATTTATAAAAATTTAACTGAAAATGACAGAGTTGGTAAAAGTATTAATATATTCGAGTTGAGCATCAGGAAATCGTTATTTTTGTTACGTATAGTAATCGAGTTTAGAATAAGAAACTAACCGCAAATGTATACACATTATTATACATAGAAATAAACTACAAGTGATTCTATGCGGTCAAAGTAAATCCATAAGCCGAATATCACGAATGTTACAAAGCTTAGAGTGCATAATGGTCGAGTCTGTATCAGCGATACGAAGCTGGATACGTTATATAACAATGGTGCAAAGCCTTCCAAAGGTCAATTTTGAAAGTTGAACAATCTCGAATAGCAGTTATAATATTTATATGATTGTAGCGGTCCCTAATTGTCGAGGGACCGTGACATGAGTACGAAACCAAGACGTCGTCGTACGCAGAGCTGACCGATTTATGCCAATTACGCACCGTCAATTGAAATAACGCCCTCGTCGTATCAATTTATTAAGAGTTGTTATGCCTACGAGTTTCAAATGTACACATATACAGTTTGGACAAAAATGTTATGGCATAACCTGTTTTTTTTTATTTTGTGAAATCGTTTATAACATTTTCTATGAAGAAGAAAAACATCATAACACTGTGATTATAAAGAAAGGTGAATTTGTTAGTAAAATGTAATTTTTTTATTTATTCTTCCAAATCAATTTTATCTCCTTCAAAGTAATCCCCGTCCGATAAAACGAACTTTTGCTTTTTCCAGTCCTCGAAACAGTCGTAAAACGGCGTCAAAATACGGAATAGCCAAAAGTCGCACGGAGCCAAATCAGACGAATATAATGGTCGCGGAACGATATGAGTCGAGTTTTTGGCAAAAAAAGTCACGAAGAACCAATGCAGTATGATGTGGTGCATTATCATGATGAAGGAACCAAGAATTGTAAAAGCACGTGTAACTCGGAGATAATTAAATCTATTGACAAACAGACATTGGCAAATATTATAGACAGTCTTATTAACCTAGGAAAAAAATTACAATTTACCTGCCTTCCTTAATACTCGAGAGTTTTAAATAACAATTTCACCTTAATTTTTGATTACAGTAATATTCTCATTTCAGAATCGTACTTTGGTACAAAAATAACAAAATAATAAATTCTAGTTGAGTTGTTAGTATTAAAATTGAGTTTTATATTATTATATCCAAAACATTTTCAAGTTCATAAATGTTAAATATAGCAGACGAATGACAAAAATAATAAACAAACAATTGTACGATTTGTTACTCTTGGTATTGTCTGTATATTTGTTCGTGTTTCTCATATTTGACAATTAATGATTTATACGTGTGTATATTTTGCCGATCTGTCATATTCGATCACTGTCACCGCAGTGAGCAATTTCAACTATCAATAGGCTATATTATATATATATATAGCTCATACATATAAATAGTTAGCGCATAGTTACGACAATGTTGTTTGTGCGAACAAATATTAAAATAAAAAAAAAGACGCTGTATGAATTTAAGATATTTATCTCTGTTCTAAAACATAGTCGAGCTTTTCGAATGTTATAATTAATAATAATAAAATTGGTAAACGGAAATTCAGTGACGCACGCGGTGTCATGCTGCGACGATTCTGTTTTGACTACTTGTGTAACGTCGTGACAATCGCTAGACGGCTTGGTGGTGGATTTTGGCGAAGACCAGGTCACCGGTTTGGCTCCGGGCCATGAAGATGGACGCACGCGGAAGACCAGCTTTCGTCTCTTATAAATCAACGGCGAAAATCTATCTGGTCACATCGACACGCCCAGTTTGCAAGAATTGACCGGGCGTACTATTTTTTTTTTAAATTTCATTTTCGATAACGAAAGTGCCTTAAAGTTTAAATGAGCTATTTCAAAAAAAAAAAAATTATGAAATTTTTAAGCTGTATCCGATTTTTTGATAACATATTTGGGACGAATCAATTGTGCGACTATTGTAAATTTATGAGCGCTCTTGACTCGATGCTCTATATATATATTTTGAACGTTTTATATTCAATTTAATATTGTCCTAAATTTTAAAATATATATATATATATATATATATATATAATTAGTTCATTTTTAAAATATTTATATGGTTATGAAAATTAACGTTGCACGATTAGATCTAACATATATTCATAAAACGTTTCATAATAATATTATAATGGCAATAATATAGGTGTTTTTACGACGTGTTTTATAATATATGAATTTACGTCAATTTCTAGGTATGTTAGAAAGCGAAACTGATTAATTATTCCACTTACCACCTGGCTGACCTCCTTGGCTAGAAGTGCTCCTGAACGCGACCTCCTGGGCATAATGCCCACAGATTCGCCTCGCATTATTGACTCCAACACTGCAAAAATAAACAAATAAATAAACATACAATGCTCGTTTGAAAACTGGGACATCCTAAGGCTATTAGATAATATGGTAATAAAAATTCCTAGTGTCGTGTATGACGTTCGACGACCGACCGTTTATTACGTCTGCCATATGTTGACAGAATATCACTTATTAATTCAATAATTGCAATCGTTTTCACAATTAAAATGCAACTGTTCAAACATCTATTTACTTGTTTGATGTTTAATTTTTACCGATAATTATAAAATTTTAAAATTGGAACAGTTTGAGATAACACAATCAATATTTTTCTCAATTTTTGGGACAATAATCAATATGATATATTAAAAAAATTTTAATTCATAAACATATTTATTATTGTGTTAAAATAATTTAATAGAAATCGAATAAAATTATTCTGAATCGCAAATTGATGATTAAATTTAGTCTCATATTATATATAATTTATGAATGTCGCAATATTATTATTTATTACATAAAATTATTTAAATCAAACACAGTATGAAGTAAATTTGCATATTCATTAATCAAACAATCGGCGCAATTAATCTATTGAAATATTGCGAATTTATTAAAATAGTAATATATAGAATTTTGTAAACAAACTTGCGTATTACAAAAAAAAAAACAAGAAAAAAAAACGGTTTTGGCCGGTAATTGAAATTCCGCGAAATTCAAAATATGTATGAACTTTGTAAATATTTGAACGATTAAAAATTTTTCAGAATTGCCGGTGTTTGATTAACTGTGTTTGCAGACTGTTTTTTTTATTTTCTTTTTTTTGTTCGTCGGAAAAATTAAACACGTCAGTAGTAATTTTAGAGGCATTATGGATTTTTTTATTTATAAATTATTATTTTTTTAAATAAAACTTTTACATGCATTTTATTTTCATATAAATAAAAATATTAATTTATTAATAATGTGATCAAAAAGTAAGGTAAATTTATTCATAAAATATAATTTTTTTTATTTATTCTTTCAAATCAATTTAATCCCCTTCAAAATAATCCCCGTCTGATAAAACGCACTTTTGCCAACGCTTTTTCTAGTCCTTGAAACAGTCGGAATAGTCTTTTTCCTATATAGCCTTTACAAGACCTTCTTCGATTCGGTCTTTAACTCCTTAATGGTGTTAAATCGGCGTTTGCGTATTGGCCTTTTGAGTTTGCCGCATTGCCAGAAGTCGCACGGAGCCAAATCAAGCGAATATGGTGGTTGCAGAACGATATGAGTCGAGTTTTTGACAAAAAAGTCGAGAAGAAGCAATGCAGTATGACATGATTCATTATCGTGATGAAGGAACCAAGTAAAAACACGTGTAACTCGAAAATAATTAAAACTTTAGACAAATAGATGCTTGGCAAATGTTATAAACAGTCCTACCAACCTAGGAAAAAAACTAGAATTTACCTACCTTTCTAATGGTCGATAGTTTTAAATGACAAGTTCATTATACTTTTTGATCACAGTAGTAAATAAATATAGTTTAATTCTAAATTCTTTATAAATAATTTGAATGTATGAAATTATGATAAAGTTCGCATTTAAATTTGTACAATTATGAGAAAAAAAAGCATGAATTGTGCGAGCATCTTTCGTATTAAATCAAAGGGAAATTAGCTGGAAAATTTTCGCCCATGCGGTGGAAAAACTTCGACCGAGCGTTCGCGTTTTCAGAGATTTGAGGTTTTCATCTCGTGCGCGAATAAGAAAACTGAAAGTCGCCAAGTTTTCCCAACAAACTAAGCGCGTCTCTAAAATTCGAAAGTATTTTTCAAGTATGTTGTAAACTTTTACGGCCACTTTTTGAGCGGATAAGCGAAGGCTATGCTTACATCTGGATGCGAAATTTTTCAATAGTGGAATGAGATAAATATACGAAGAAGCTATAAAAAGTTGATATATCAAAAAAAAAAAAAAAACATTCAATTAATCTTCAAGTATTCGAAAGGAAAATATTGATTTAAATATAAAAAATTCGATATATTTTTTTGGTAATGTATTTCTTTAAAGTTATATGCACTTCAATCCAATCGCTTCTGAGAATATTCATGAATATTTTAGAAGGTTTTCTGAAGCACTATTGAATATATTTACATATTGGAGAAAAGAGAATAAGGTAATTTTTTTTCTCATCCGAAATACTATTATATTAATAATAATTTAAACATGTAAATTGTTAAAAAAAAAAATAAGCAAACAATATTCCGTTATCGAATTAGTCTGTTTAAACGCATTTGAATTGAAATGAAAGAAGACGGGAGGTGAAACACGGTTAATTTTGGCCGTTTAAATATATCTTAACCATTCAAAAAACATAAAATAAAATAAAATAAAACTCGGATAAAGACAGTTTTACATACATAAATAAACGTTGTCGTTTCTTTAAGATTATTTAATACGTATCGACTGGACGTTTCGACATTTATCACCGTTGAAAAGCCAACATCCTTAATTACGGTCGGAAATTCACGTCGAACGTTCGGCTATAAGTGCATATTGCGTCTTCGTATGCAATTTGCGATATGTGCATAAATATATATATATACGTATGTATATATTTATGTTTATAAAGCAGAGTTATAACGGAGCTTCGACGACTCGATCCGGCAAAAATAACGGTACAATTCTGTCGAGACCAGTTTCCTTTTTAGACCATTATATTTCCCACGCACGATATTACACACGGACAGTATGTAAATAAGACACGATATAAATAAATAAATAAAAAATGAAAAAGAACACACGATAAGCGAAATAAATCGATCGTGACAATGACCTTATTTCTAAAAACTTTTACGTAAATATAATATAAGCATAGTCAGTAGCTTATTTTTATAGCCAAAGTTTCGTTTTTTTTTTTTGAGTTTTATACCAAATAGTTGATTCAATTTTACGACATCACATCATCAGATCTATAATGCGAATATCAACATTTGCCATCTATTCAGTAAATAAAATATTAGATATTATATTAAAGCTCGTTTATTTATGAGAATCTACTTGTATAATTTTTATTTGGAAATTTGTGTGGGATAAAAGTGTAATTTGTTTATATATATATATATATGAATAAAAATATTGATTTTTAAATTTAATATATATGTATATATAATAATAATAGTGTTTATTTACCTCCATCACCAAGTAGTCTCATCTGAACTAAAGCAGGATCTTCATTATGTTCTTCTAAAACAGTGTCATCGGTCAATGTCAGCTCCTATAATTCAATAATATTAATATATTATTTGATGAACGAGTTTCAAAAATCAATCTGTTATATATTATGAGAAATCCAATGTTAAATTGTATCGTTGATAGAGTATATAAGTAGTAAAAGGTATTCTAGATCGAAAAGCTGCAAAACGAGATGAAATCGGGTCAACAACGTTTCAGCTGAAAACATGTCGAACTACGAACGACATACGAAAATAAAAGCGTGACCGGATGGATACACACACACACACACATATATATATATATATATATATATATATATATATATATATATATATATATATATATATATAAACATACGATAACAAAAATAACAAAAATACTCAGCTGAAACGAGACTAGCCTTTTTAATCAGAAAAAAATACCGGAGAACGTCGCAAAAGGGGAACAAAAGGGATAATACGGCAAAAGAGCGTTTGTTCCGCTGGTACTTTGAGCTCGAATGCATCTCAAAATCCATTGTATTGTGAAGAAATTCGGACGTTTTATTCATTTTTGAAAAAAAATTTTTTTTAGTTGTTTCTCGGTTAGCTTGGATTTCTTTTTCTCATTCACTGTGAGGTTGTTGACCAGACGGGCAGATGTCTTGTGATCCTTGTCGTTCCGCAACTGTTGCATTTTGTTGCACATTATTCGCATTGCGGTTGTGCAAGTCCGTCGACACGTGCCTCACGAAATGCCCGAAGGCACCTAGACTATGAACAATGCCTTCAAAAACCAGCAACGACGGGTTCATTACAATGAAACCGTGATATGATATGATATTGAAGAATGATAAAGTTATATATATATAAAAAAAAATAATGAGCAATAGTAACTAAGAAATTTTTATTGATATTGCTAGTGTTTCAAGTACATATAAACAGTTTGATTATCGGAAACTATATACAGATCGATTTGAAGAATTAACGACGACGTATATACGACAAAATTTATTCCGTGTGTTTGATCGATCGGTCAGAAAATTTGGTATTTAATGGATGGTAGTAGTATACAAAAAAAAATGTTATTGCTTACGAACGTTGTATTAATGTTGAATATTTTGTATGTTGAAAATGTTAAAGAAGAGTGCTTCGAAATATACTTGTAGCCTTTGACATTTGATTGTTTGAAAAACGCATTATTTATTCAGATCTAATATTTCCATCAATTTGTCTATAAAATTGTGTATTGTTACTTTGAGCGACATGCCGTGTTTTCCGTATGAAAATTCCCTTATTTCATTAAATTTACGATCGCATAAAAGTGTCTTATATCCCGCGAGATCCTCTGGGAATAAAAAGCCGCCATTACGCATAAATAACATTTTATACTACAGCGAGGCAAACTGAACTTGCGTTGAGGAAGGACAAGAAATATTTAGCGGTAGTAAAATTTATATCGTTTCAGCTGCAATATCTGATCGGATTGAATTACTAAAGGCAACTTTATTTTATCGATGTTGCTTTTATTTGAATTCGGCTTATCTGCCAATATGATGCTGTTATTAAGTATAAATTCCCGAAAATTTGTTGTGAAATCAGGGTAAAAAATTCAACAATGACAAATGCTTTAATAATAATAATAATAATGTTGACGAATTAGAATGCGAATTTTGGCGAGAGTGAAAATTAAAGTTTAATTTCGCGAGAAAGGATTCCCGACAAAAATTCCATTTTCGAATATCTCATTGTTGTTGATAGCCAGGTTTTGCTGGGTAACAACTCTCAAGGGACGCCGAATTCCAAAACCTCACGAGCCAGAAATAAACTTTGGGAAAGCCACCCAAACTAGCGGCAAACTCCTCACTCAACATGGGGGGGGGGACGAGAGTACAGAGAGGGTGAGAGGGCCATAGTGAATGTTATGAAACCGCCCCAGCTCGGATTCATTTCCCAGTTTCGGCAAAGTTTCCAGACACGCTATAGGGAGGGACGGCTGAAAAGTGTGACGCTGAGAAAATTCTCCCATCCCTAAAACGGGGAAGGCGGAGGGTTGTATCGATCGATTTCAACGTTTACTTGTTGAAAATTGCTTCTCTTTCTTTTTTCTTTTTTTTTGCCGCTATATATTACGGTTGAAAAACAATTTCGACGTTTATTCATAAGCTTTATTAAAAATTTCCTTTTCTAGTGGCAGAGCTTTATTGCTTTGAAAAATGTGGGCGGTTTTTTCTTGCAATTTTTCACTGCTAGATGTGTGCTAATCTGGAACGACCTTGATTTTTTTTTAAATATTTATTTTTACATAAAGAATGCCATAAATTAGGACCGACATATTTTTAAATGTTGCGAATGATTTTTTTTATTGGCGCAATTTTTGCTAGTGTTCATTTAAATATAAATCATGTCTTAGAATGTACATAATATAATTAAAATAACTCATAGACCAAAATTGTTCTATATAAATAGAGATAAAACAGCAGACTTACCACGTATTATTTTTAAATATAGTTTGAACATTAAATTAACACAGATATATATATATATATATATATATATATATATATATATATATATTCGAGATAAGGGTATGAATTTAACATTTCGAAATCGTAACTGTGTCACGGCAAACACAGGGCAGTGCCCCAAAGCTTGCGCATTAATATTCCAGTAAATGCTATAAATTCGAGCGGAATTAAGGAATAAAACGGATATAATCCGCAAAAATTGTATAAATGTAGACTTAAAATGTCACTAGATATTAATATAAATGTAAACGTTTAAAGCTTGTAACGTCAACTTGCTTAGACGTTTAGTTGCTATGCTACCGGATTTCGAGTTCAATTACCGGTTCAAAGTATTTGTATTATTCGATTGCTTTATTCGGTGAAAACGTTAAATATTTACCAATAAATTAATTGGTTGATTAGAATAATATTATTGGGAATCGCCGCATTAAAAATATGTGTACATAAATAAAAATAACTTCAAATAACAAACACTGTCGGTCGTAAATAATTCGAAACATCAGAAAATGCTTACTATTGTGTCGTCTGTGAATTTCAGCTGAAAAAAAAAACACACACACATACACAAAATTTGGCAACGTTTCCTGTAGACTAGTAAAAAAGAATGGCGATAATTTGTATATAAATCCAAATAGCAAAATAAACGACGGTGTTATGTCGGTCAATAGTCGGTATAAAATACTGTTTGAACCTTGGGAATATCCGAATAAACATGTCAACAGACAATCGTTCGGTTTCTATCTCTTTTTTTTTTTCTTTCGTCTATCCATTTCTCCATTACGTTTCGAAGACGATAATGCGTGTAGCATTATAAACGATCGCGTAACGGCATTAATTATAAATAACGACAACATTTTTATGTATAATAACGACCGTGGGGGGAAGGGGGGCAAAAAAGGAAATGCGCCAAAGAGATGCCCCGCACAGATTTATCTTCGAAGCAGACTGGAGACCAGTTTTCTGTTGCTGTTTCTTCTTCTTTCACGACAAAAAAAAGAAAGATATCCTGAAAGTGGATCGAGTAGGACTTTGGACCACTTCCAAGCGCGGAATCGAGTTTTATTTATTTTCTCTTCTCCTAGACACGTTTTTATATGTGCGTTGTTTTTAGACCATTTTTCTTCTCTCGTGCACATTCGGAACGGTCTTGAATATAAATTACCTTTTTAGTCGTGTGTTAGTCGCGGCATGAAGAAAAAAAAATATCTATTCGAGACCAGGAAATATTGTAAACTATATCGATGATTTATAACAGAGAAAATATCCAGGTTAGCGATTATTTCCGTTTAAAATTGAATACGCAGCGAAGAAGCGAAGACAGAGTGAATTAATTCAGCCTAATGTACACTAGCATCCCCGACGGTCTTTAGTGTACTGTAGACTGAATTAATTATGCTTAATGGATTCTCGTGCACCTGTGGTTTATAAAATGAAGGCAGTTAATATAGTGTAAGCTGAATGGAACAAATTCCCCTCGAATCAATTCTATGCACGAATGAGAAAGCGCTCTTTGAAACTAACTAATTTATATGTGTGAGGTATTATGATAAATATTTTCATGGCAACTACCTATTGGATGAATTTACAGAAAATTTTTTTAAAAAAGTGTTAATTTAGTAAGTTTAATTAAAAATTTATAAATTAAGTATTATGAATGTAACTTTACACAAATTTTATGCTTTTTTACTTCGTAAAGTTTGCGATAGGGAAAAGTTAGAAAACATTACGCATCTAACTTTCAAAACTTTCGCTATAAAAAAGAGACGGATCAAGGGATGAGAATCTAAAATTAAAACTAGCGAAAGAACACTATCAAATCCGCGCAGCAGTTTCGAAATTATTAACTTTCGATGAAATAAATTTTGTGCCGCATTTGCCTGACATTGAAGTGAAAGTTTCCAAGTAGCGAAACCGCCTCCCCATCCCGCAGGGGTAGAAAAGTTTTGTCTACCCCACCTTCTCACGCCTTCGTTCAAATTTGCTATGAAACAATGTAGGCAAAGAAAATAGTCTTAGAGGGTTGGTTCGTACGAAGGAACTTTTCGAACGTAACATGATAGACGAAGAAATAAAGGGAAGAGGGATGGATGGAACTTCGTCTCGTGCACATAATCGTATTTCAACCATTGCATTTGACGTGTAATTCCCAACGATGCAGTATTCCAAATTATTCTTGTAAGATAAAATTTCCATGGTGATTCTAAAATTTTCAATTAAAAAAACGCTACAATATATAAAATAGCATTTGATTGTTGTTCACATGAAACGATTAAATCTCAAGTGCATTAAGATAATTGAAGCATAATTAAAAAATAGTATTTACCCCTGTTTCATTATTGCAGCCAACAATAACAGCTGTGTACCACTGAGTGGCACCCCTGGCTCTGTATACTTGAGCTCTGCAACCCCGTAAAGCCGCAGGAGCTCTTTGAAAAACCCTTTGAGCTTGTTGTCTTCGTACCCAACGGCGAGCTGCAGCTCCCGCTTCTGTATTCGAGTCCCAGTCCTGAAATAAAAACAAAGAATACTTGTGATTAAATTCGAAACAAACATAAAGGAACTGTAATTGTTTTATATTTTCCAAGTATTATTATTCTAATTGGTATATAAATTATAATAGTACGTTTGATTTTTTTTTTAAATAAAAAGTGAGTTATTATTATGTATGCAATGGACGAAGTAAATAATGAATATTTCGAATGATCGACCCATATAATTATGAAACGGTCTAAAGTTATGATCGACAAGCGAACTGGGGTCGTTGGACTATAGGATAAGCTGACAGATAGACAGCCAGGCAGAAATGTCAGTTGCCATTTAATATGTGTATGCAAATCGAATGCATTTCAATATGCACATACGATACGATAGCGTGCAATGTCTAATTATAAGCACCCACTTCTATTATGCTATCAGGTTGAGGCTGGGTCGATTGAATTAACACAATGTAGGAGTCATATGGAAAAAATATTGTTAATATATTGCTTGTGGAAAACTTTTTCATTAAACAAAGTGAGTAAATTATTATTATTATTATTTTGTATGATTAATGTAATTAGGAATAATCGGTAGAAACAGTCCAATATTTGGATATTGAATTGTGATCTAAAAAATAAGGCGAAATTGTCATTTAAAACACCCGGACATTAGGAAGGCAGGTAAATTGTATTTTTTTTCCTAGATTGGTCGGTCTGTCTATAATATTTACCAAGCGTCTGTTTGTCAAAAAGGTTTAATTATCTTCGAGTTACACGTGTTTTTACAACTCTTGACTTCTTCATCACGATAATGCGCCATGTCATACTGCATTGGTTTTTCGAGACTTTTTTTGCCAAAAACTCGATTCGTATCGTTCTGCAAGCACCGTATTTGCCTGATTTGGCTCCGTACGACTTCTGACTATTCAGCAAACTTAAAAGGTCAATGCGGGGACGCCGTTTTGACACAATTGAGGAGATAAAAATCGAATCGAAGAAGGTCTTGAAGGCTATACTGAAAAACAGGATTCCGACTGTTTCAAGGACTGGGAAAAGCGTTGGCAAAAGTTCGTTTTATCGGACGGGGATTACGTTGTAGGGGATGAAATTGATTTGGAAGAATAAATAAAGAATTTACATTCTATAAACAAATTCACATTAATTTTTAATCACAGTGTTACTTTCAAGAATTTAATTCAAAACCTATGATATACTGAACAAGTATGTTAATAACTAAACTATTAAAGGTGTCATGTCTATATATATATATATATATATATATATATATATATATATATATATATATATATATATATATATATATATATATATATAGTATTGCGTTTCATGTAAAGGAATTATTATTGATTAATTTTAAAACCTAATAAATATTGAAACACAATATAAAATTACGTCTTCGTCGATAAACGCACTACAATTACACATTGGCAATAATTTATTTTGTCGTAAATATCGTGTCGATCAACAATAATATCGTAAAGGCGGAATCGGAATGGAAGGCTTTAAGGGTAAATCAGTATTGTTTTCGAATATTCCTGTCACGATTCGTAATATTTTATTGAGCAATGAAACCGTTTTATATAATCGATTACTGAATATATTAGTTCTACGTCAATTTTAAGTATTGATCGAATTGCCTTGTATTATTATTATTGCGAAATGTCGTGACGCCCGTTTTCTTTCTAGTTTTCTAGCGTTAATATTCTACGATAAAATGCTAGGCGATCGGAGGTCACAGGGTACAAGTGTATTTTATATATTATATATATATATATATATATATATATATATATATAATATTGTAGTAAATTTCAAAGTCATCATTATCAATAATACAATAGAATGACTCTAACCTAAAAAAGTAGATTCTTAGATCTTTAAATAGTATCTGAAAAGGCAGATTCTCAGATCTTCAAATGGTATCTAAAAAGTCAGATTCTCAGAGATTCGAATATAAACTTCAAAATAGGATTAAATACATTATGATATACAAACTTATAAATAAATTATTAAATTTAAATATTTTAACACCCCCCCCCATACACATGTATATATATATATATATATATATATATATATATATATATATATATATATATATATATATTGTAGTTTTTGATTTTATACCATTTCACTTTTATATAATGAAAAGTTCACTATTATTGTATTATGAAAAGTCATGTTTGCACGGCAAAGTAACTCGCATAAAACTTGCACTGCAAAATCCAATTACATTAACACCGCGAAGATTTCCACGGGTATATTGTATTTTTGAACAAAAAAATAAATAAATAAATAAAATAAAACAAAAAGGACAAAATTCCACTACCGAACATTACAAGCTACGGGGATAAAACTGGAGAAATTAGGATTAAAACGCAAAAGTTAAATTGAAATGCAGCAGTCGGGAGTCGAAGCAAAGTTTGCGCAAATTTCGACCCATAGTTAAAACGCTTCTAGCTCGTAAAATTTGCATGCCGATCGCACTCGCTTCTAAAAGATGACACAACGCGATTTTCTTTTCTTTCTGTTTGTTTGAATTCGCTTTATTGAATTTGTTTTTATTCTATTTTTTTGTTTGTTTATTACCGTAACGGTGTTCATTGTTTTGATCTCGAATGCAATTGTGCAGTTGTGATTATGTTATAACAGTTCTTTTGTTCCGATGTAAATATATATTATATACAGCATGATCTAAATAAAACTTTTGTTCATAATGAATGATTTTGTATAATAATCCAGTGACATTGATTTAATTTTAGGATCATTGTAATAAAATGATCTAAAAAGTATTTCATTTATATTTTAACATAAAATACTCTACGAAAGAATTAAAATACGATTGAGATATTATAATTAGAAATAAAATATCTTTGATTTAATAGTAGATACATTTCAAAGAAAGCTTTCAATACATGAATCGATAGTCGTATTTTTCTTTTGAAGTCGTTAATTCTTATCAATCATGAACTGTTGTCTTAGTAACTTTTATTTACGACTTTCATGATAATTTTCCATCTATCTTTTATATAGACAAGTTATAGTGGTTTCATTATTAGGGTATTATAGGATCAAAGATTCCATTCATTCTTTGTTTGCTATTTATTAAACATCTAATTTCTATCGTTTTTGTGATCGATAAAACTTTGAAATATTGCAGACGCTCAGATGACATTCTATACGATGAAAGAAAATTAAAATAAACGACATGTTTTTTTTTTCATTATATCGAATAATAAATATGCGGCTCTCGTACGCTTCAAACGCAACAAATGCGGCCCGTTATAAAATCGGGATAAAACGGTTAATTTATACCGATCCCGATCAAAACGACTCTGCAGATTTAACGAAACATCTTCTAAATTAACGAAAATTAATTTTATCAAATTACGAAGAAAAAGACGAAATTTAAATACCATATATTATAGAATGTTGTAGGGTTAAATTTGTCAATATATGATTAAATCCGTACAATATGGTATATTTTGGTGTCGGTGAACCTAATGAACCTAAATTGGTTGTAATAACATGTTTCAAATAATATGAAAATCAATTAACGAACGAATTGAGCAATATGACATCAAATTTAGTACTAATAAAACTATTTTTTTTATTTATTTATTAGGAAAAGATATATTTTGTTACTCAATGTTGACGTAACACTGTGATCAAAAAGCAAAGTAATTTTTTTAATTAAAATTAATTTTTTTTATTTATTCTTCCAAATCAATCTCATCTCCTTCTAAGAAATTCATTGGCCAATAATACGCACTTTTATCAACGCTTTTTTCAGTTCTTAAAACAGTTGGAATAGTCTTTTTCCGGTATAGCCTTCAAGACTTTCTTCTATTTGGTTTTTATCTCCTCGATCGTGTCAAAACGGTGTCTCCGCATTGGCTTTTTGAATTTATTGAATAGCCAGAAGTCGCACGGAGCCAAATCAGGCGAATACGGCGGTTGCGGAACAACATGAATCGAGTTTCTTGTGCAATATGACAAGGTGCATTATTGTGATGAAGAAGTCATCACAATAATGAAATACCTTGAAGAAATAATTAAACTTTTTGACAAACAAACACAAGGCAAATGTTATAGACAGTTCTACCAACCTAGGAAAAAAAATACAATTTACCTCCCTTCCTAATGCATGGGAGTTTTAAATGACAATTTCACCTTACTTTTTGATCACAGTAGCATATATTATTAATTTTGATTATATTTTCAATTTTTTTCTTAATAAAAAAAAAAACGCTAAATATGAATATTTTTAGCTGAAATCGAGGAAAATCGGTACTTTTTCGATTTATTAAGAAAAAAAAATATCGTTTCAGCGAATTTTCGACAATATACGAAGGCATAATGTATAGAAAAGAGCGAGATAGCGTGATCGAAACGATTTATCCGGATGGAGCTTTTCTATTCTTTTTTTCTTTTTACGACACGGAAAATTTTTATTCATGAAACCCTCCGATTTTTCACATAAATTACACGTGATCTCTAAAAATGCATCGTTAAATTTTTTTACGGTTTTCCGATCGTCTATTTATAATACGGAAACTCTATCGTTTTACCTGTGCTTATGTAAATATATACGATATTCGGTGCTTTTTGTAAATAGAAGCTTAGCAACGTAAAAGCTCCATTTTTAAAATTTGGTATTATGTTAAAAATTTTCAAAATATAATTCAAATTATAATATATAATTATTTTTTATTTGACTCAATTATTTATATGACTTATATAAAGAAAAAGCATTACTATATTTGTAGAATTCTGATATTATATAAGATGTAAAAATGTTGATAAATATTATATTATAAAAAAAAGTTAAGGATGAGTTTTATGCCTATCCATTTATATAGAAGCACGCATATTAGTTTTTATATATCAGAGGTAGTCAAGCTGGTTGATAGTTCGAGTCATTTTTCAAAATTTGAAATTTTTGCATTGGCCACAATTAAATACTTATAAAAAGGGTATAAAAAAAATAACCGTAAATAAAATTTGTTACAAAGTTGTACTTAATTTTTCATATTTGTTGTCAATAATTTAAAAGACATTTTGAAACACATATATTTACACACATTTTTATATATGTTTCACTCGTCTGTTTCTCCAAGTGGAATTTTGTAATCGATTTTTCCAACACTTTTCGATGGACGATTCAGCTGAAACTTGGCATACTTGTTCACTATCGATGACAATGCAATAATCAATCAACAAAATTTACAAAATAATCGTCCTATCAGTGCTAATTAATTATGCTAAGACTTTTCAACTCAGGCATGCTCGTCGAGAGCCACACGTGGTTCGCGGACCGCAGTTTGGCTATTCCTTTTATACTAATAGTACAACGGTATTCTAATAATAATAATAAATACACTTGTATCCTTTGGCCACCGACGTGTTTCTACATATATAAGCTATGCTGATGAAAAAAAAAGTAAATTGCGTGGGAATCGAACCGACTGTAATATGGAAAACGCAGTAAATTCAGAAATGTCGACGAGCTATGACAATATATAAACTTGTTTGCCAGATTTGCGTGCCTTTTTATTATGGTTCGCGTCATAAACTTGGCAATATTGCCCAAAAGTAAATATATAAAACGCCTAGTCCGTATGAACAAAAGAAAAAAAAACGTTTTTTTTTTTAAATCGATCAAGATAACCTCGTTTCAGTTCACGAAAGAATTGTAATGACCTACCGATTTTGATATAAATTATGAAATTAAAAGTGTACAATAAAGGTGGATTTTTTTTATTGCATGCTAAAACGCGCATTTATTACGCTCATGGCGTCATAATACCGGTCAATTTTCTATAAATAAGCAAGATTTTATCGGAAAGAAAACGGTTTTTTTATAACGGTAAAACCGGTTAATGCATTCGAGGGTAAGTATTATATTATATATGGAAATAATTCAATCTTTTTCAGTTTCTATACAAATATATTGCGATATTAATTAATTATTCATATTGAATTGTTATTGTTTTTTGTTTTAGAATATCATAAAAAATATTACTAGAGGTCAGATTGTAAACCATAAATGTAATTTTATTATTTTTTAGAAAGATAGTTTTTTTTTTTGTTTTATAAGTTATATATTGAGAGATTGAATAACTGTTATGTAATTATTTTAATTAATTTATATTGGATTAATAACAAAAACATTATTAATTAAATTTTAATTCTAAAAAAGTGTTTCTATTTATTATTCGAAAATATTAAATATTTTAAACTTTTGTCATATGAGATTTCATTCGGAAGAGTTTGTATGTCTTCTATATAAAATCTGCATTTTAACTTATATTATTATTTTTTTATTTTACATCTCCACATATTTTATTTTTATTTATTATTTAGAAATATTCACTTTAAAAATATTTTAAAATTATATATCTCGACTATTGAAAACTATTATCTCGAGCTTATATGAGCCAAGTTAATATTTCTGTTCGATTTTCGTCTTTTTTCCGGTCGTAAATTACGGGGGAAAATTCAAAGGAAAATTACTGCAATTTTAAATGCCATTTTTTTTTCAGGTTCACTTCAAACGAAATGCGAAAATAATTGGTGACGTTCATCATCGTCAGAATTCATATTATAGGTCGTATATTATGCATGTTGTACTATAATATATACAGGATGACTTCGAATTTATAATAATATATTAGGTAATGTTGTAATATGGATTTAAGAAATTTATATATATAATAAGATAATCTAAGAAACAGATAAAACAGCACAAATTATATAATAAAAATAATTACACACACACACATACATAGGAAACAATCAAGATTAATAAGAGCAATATTCATTAATTAAATTAAATAATAAATATAGTCAACTCCATATAAACGAGCGGACGACAACGAAAAGCGATTAATTAACACTTGTTAAGGAAGAAAATAAGTTATTTTCTTTAGCGGGCATACAAAATAACGAAAGGTTCAAGGCTGACCCAGAAGGAGATCGCGAACGAAACCGAAAATCGGAGCAACCGCTCCGGAACGATATTCCGCTCCGCGATTTCGTACACAATGGAGATTTTAATTTGCGATAAGTCGACTGGATTTATTGTGCAATTTAACGTGCAAAACAAAACAAAACAAAAAAGAAACATGCGTGTTTCGGAGTTTGTTCACTTCCGGCAAACCGAACCGACTTTTATTATGTAAATCGCCATTTTATACCGTTTTTCCGTGAATTCGGAATATATATATATATATATATATATATATATATATATATATATATATATATTTCGAATCTTTTGTATATGAGAATATTTTCTGAAGCGGTCGTCGTCCCGGCATTTATACCGGATTTAATCCAATTATTTTCATTACATATCCGTTTCTTTCAATTGTATTTTTTTTTAATTATTCACACATAAGCATATATATATTTATTTAACTATTCATAAATATAAACAATATTCTTTTTTTTTAAAGAATAAAGAAGGATCTCCATAAGATTTTCTATTATAATTAAGATTGTTTCAGTTTCGACAATTCGCGTTAAATTCATTAATTATTTGTCGACAGAACTTTACATATAAGTTTTAGCCTTTTGTTTCCAATTTATGCCGAACGTAAGGGTCAGACAGGGATATGAAATCGACGGTCTTGAAACCATATGCGACCTTTGCGGGTCTTCTTTATTGTCTCAATATATAAACGAGTATGTATCGAATATTATATAAACATAAATTAAAATTTAAAATAATTAAAAAAAAAGAAATTTAATATTAAAAAATATATATAATTAAAAAATGAATGATAATAATTTTAATCAGATTTGTTGAATTTTATTATAGTAATAAATAATTGATTTAATAAAATATGTTAAAATGTATATATAATAAATTAAAAATTAATATATTCGCATATTGCCTGTTGCTTAAATAATTTAAAACTTGAAATTTATAAAACTTTTAACGACCGATGTATATTATATTGTAATTTTCTCGACATTTTCAATAGATAAAGGAAAAACTAAGTTTTCTCCATCCATCATCGGTAATCCTCAAACTTTTTAATGCCAGATGAGCGTTAATGGTTAAAATTAGATTTTTAATATTATCCCATTATAATATCACAAAATATACATTTATATTTTCTTTAATTTTGAGATTATTTAACAAAAGCGTTTTTATATTTTTAAAGAAATTATTTTATTTTAATTCAACAAAATTGATTGAAAAAATTATTCTAAATTCAAAAAAAAAATATTAAACGAGACAAATATATAATTTTCTGTAATTCGTTATTAGTTTAATTAAATATGCTACCCTTTGGGTATTTATTTAAATTAATTGAAATTTAAGTTTATAATTTAATATAGTGAAAACCCTTTCTTTTGCTCCTTCCGAGAATATCCGAAATATTTCATCCTCAACATTTCCAATTTACTAAAAAAATAAATGATTTCCAGGAATATAATAGATATTTTATTATTTTGATCAAAAATTAAGGTGAAATTGTTATTAAAAGCTCCCGGAATTTAGGAAGACAGGTAAATTGTAATTTTTTTCCTAGGTTAGTAGAACTGCCTATTACATTTGCCAAGCGCCTGTTTATCAAAAGGTTTAATTATCTCCAAATAACATGTGTTTCTATAACTTCCGGTTCCTTCATCGTGATAATGCACCATGTCATACTGCATTGGTTATTCGCCAATTTTTTTCCAAAAACTTGACTCATATCGTTTCGCAACCACCATATTCGCCTGATTTGGCTTCGTGCGACTTCTGGCAATGCGGCAAACTCAATAGGCCAAATGCCGTTTTAACACGATTGAGGAGATAAAAACCGAATCAAAGAAGGTCTTGAAAGCTATACCGGAGAAAGATTATTCCGACTGTTTCAAAGACTAGAAAAAGCGTTGGACAAAGTACGTTGTATCGGAAAAAGAAATAAAGAATTTATATTTTATAAATAAATTCACCTTATTTTTTGATAACAGTGTTATGTAGAGTTTATTAATGATTATTTTTCTGATTAAAAAATCTATTTATATAATGCAACAATGTATTTAGAATAAATAAATAAAATGGAAAAACCAATGGCACCGAACGATCCCATATAAAATTGCTCATACGTTCCGACAGTAATAAACTTTAACGGTAACACATATAATCCAGATTCTCGTTAATTTATTTTTTTCATTTCTTCAGCGTAAAAACAACTTCCTTTAAATAGGAAAACATTCAATAGACTGACGGTGTCATTGTTCAGTCGAGTTTCGATCACAATAACCGAAACGAATCCGGTAAATTTGAATAGTCGCCGTAACGAACGCGTAATTGTTTTTCAATATTATTATTATTATTATTATTGTCGTCGAAGTCAGTTGACATTATGTCGTTGTGTAACGGAAACGTTTCGCTGGGAGAAATTTTGCCTGTTATCGATTTTTCAGCCGTTGCCAACGACTTCACGTACGCAAAGTGAATAAATTAACTAGTTAAAGTTCGCTTATGTTTCGGACTGATTTACATTCACTGCCTAGCGTGTCCTTGACGACGTTTATGCTCGTTAAAATACAACATGAAATCCTATATAAAATAAATTATATATATATATATATATATATATATATATATATATATATATATATACATTGAAAAAAAAAGGATATTTGCATCGGTTTTTCGAATCGAAGACTTGTTTGCGAATCTATCGTGGGAAACTTTGAAAATTATATTCAGAAATTACGCTATTTTAAGTCGAGAATCTTTTGTGATTCATCGAATAAAAGCGATATGACGTACGATAAAATACTGTTATAGTTAATATGTCGGTAACGTTTCAAATTATCTAATAGATCAGTTATTAATAAAATTTTATTACATTACCTAAGTAAATTAGAGAGTTTGAAGATTAATATTGGATATATAATAATGTAAAAAAAAGGATAAAAATAATTGATTTTTAAAAATTAATAATTAGCTATATAGATTAGTGGTTCCCAACCTGTGGTACGCGTACTTCTAGGTGGTACAAGATTATATATATATATATATATATATATATATATATATATATATATATAAGGGATACACACCAAGGAGACAATCAGGAAAAGCGGTACACTAATGAAAAAAATTGGGAACCGCTGATCTAGATACTCATTTTGGAAAAATGAAGAAATTTAGATTTATACTAGAAATTTAGAATATTGAATACTTATATTTATACGTATCTGAATCAATTCCTAACTATTCATCTACATTCAATAGAAATTCGTTAAATATAATAGTTTTTCCCACATAACTAAGAATAGTATTATATAAAATAGTTTCAAACTTTAACGTTAATATATAATATTATATATATATATAGGGTTGAAAAACTATTCGAAGTAAAATGTTATAGTGCACATTCAAAAAAAAAAATTAATTTCATAATTCATAAAATCGTAACAATACCGAGCTCCAGTTATTATTGCGCTTTGGAAAGATTTTAATTTAATGGAAAAAGGTCGCGATGAAAATGGAAAATTCAATAGAAAATTATTACGTTAACCGTAACAAATTCAAAACCGAAAGGGCGAACGATCAAAGATCTTCGATTGTGCTACTATAAAATCAAAACAATGGATGACTAAGTAATAAATGGTGTATCGGCATCAAAATGTGCACAATAATCGTAAAATTAACATATCTCCCATAAACATACATATTGAATGTCTTATAATACAATGTAAATGCTGAAAATTGCTATTAAGCAACTGTATGCGCACACCACCATTCAATAAATCTTTTAAAATTTATAGTATATATCTCTCAAAAAATTACAATTTTTTTAATTATCTAATACCAAATCGAATACTGCTCGTTTAGATTTTTTTTTAAATAACTTCATTCTAAATTAAATCATCATTTTTAAATTACAATCAATATATTTCTTATAAATTTATAGTTTTATCAAAAAAAAAAGTACAAAAAAAATGTTAATAATAATAAATTAAGTTGTAGAACAATAGTAAGACACGCAAACCGGTCATTCTGTGTGTGCCGCCCTATCGTAAATAATGCAAAAGTTTTAAAGGCGTTGTTTATAAAAAGCGAACAACTCGTAAACTAAATAAAATTTCGATAAAACTATGCGAAAGTGGAGGCCGACCACCCCATGAGAACGACAAAAACTAGTTGGAACAATTTGCGGTCACTTTGTTCCTTGTGTCGTGCAGTTTCAGTTAAGTTTCAAGTTTAACTGCGGCACATTTTTGTCAAACTGTGCACAAGTTAAAATGGCTTTTAACAGCGTTTTCGGGCACACTTTGCTACCGTGGCAGTTTCGCGAAATCGCACAATATGGACCGTAATATTATAAGTTCTCCTTACAAATTGCATTGATACTTTAGATAATTATGGTTTTTATTACCGCAACGGTTTAAAGACGTATATATATAAATTTAAAATAATAAACTTTTTTTTTAATTACTGAAGTTAGGCGATATAAATGTATGCATAATACGAATATAAAGATGGCAATATTTATCCATTTTTAATTTTTGGAAGATTGAAAACTGAAATTTGGGAGATAAATTATTTATTAAGCTGAATAAATTATGATTACGAATGATTATGTAGGAAAAAGTAACAATTGGAATATCAGATATATATATATATATATATATATATATATATATATATATATATATATATAGTATATTTTAAATGGCTGTTATAAATTGGAGTCAACAATTTAAAAGTATGAGCCATGCTTAAGAATGGTGATTGTTGAGATAGGACAAGTATTCAAGACATATAGTGCTATTAGAAGAAAAAAAAATGTTAGAAATTAAAAATAATTCATATTATATTAATTACATTATTTTTAAAATAAGATACATCATTTATATAAATTATTAGAATTGGTTCTAATTTGTTTTCTTTATAACTTTCAATAAATTTGACGAGATTCTTTAAACTGATTAAAATGCGAAATAGATAACATAAAATTTAATTAAATTTAAACTGTATAATTAACAATTCACAAGTTATAATTATTTAATTCGCAATAATCCACAATATTTGAGCGTACTACGAGATAAAAAGCAAAATCGTACAGTCGCTTTTAGGAAGCTCTGAGACGGCAAATTAAGCTCGTGATGGGTTCGCAAATTTAATTCGCCTTCTTTATGAAAATGGCGACGGGAGGTTGGTGAAGTTTCGTGTGTGAAATTGTGAAAATGTGAAAATGTGAAACGGCGCAGACGACAACACGGAATCGACCGGAACATCAAAAGTTCGCAATTTCGCCACTGTAAAGAAGGAAGGGAAAGCGAAGAAAACCAATAAAGATTTTCTTATCTTTAAGCTGGGAAAACTTTTCGTTATTTTCCGGTTTTTTTTGTGTCTTTTTTTTTTTTTTGTTGAAAAGTAATTATAACTTCAAAGTCGTTCCGTTCGCCTCGTCTCTCCCCGGGGAACTTAGTCCATAAATAATTCGGCCTTACTTATCTCGCACGCCAAGGCATATTTGTTATGCTTTTGACGTTTTTCCGTTCAGGCTTCGAAGACTGGGACATTTCGACGGGACTAATGGCGATTAATGGGAACGAGATTCTTTCAATTCACGACATATTTTATGAAATTAATTATACTTTTTATATATCACTATATAGCTAGTAGAGGAAATTTTTCATAATTGAAGTTTTATTTTTTATTCTTTTTGGTATAAATTTAAAATTACGTACGTGTATTATAAAGGATTACGGAAAATGATAAATTTGGTGTGTAAACAATTAAATTCTTTATTTCTTTTTCCAAATCAATTTCATCCTCCTCAAAATAATCCCCGTCCGATACAACGCACTTTTCCCAACGCTTTTTCTAGTCCTTAAAACAGTCAGAATTGTCCCCGCATTGGTCTTTTGAGTTTGCTGAATAGCCAAAAGTCGCACGGAGCTAAATTAGGCGAATACAGCGGTTGCGGAACGATATGAGTCGAGTTCTTGGCAAAAAAGTCGCAAAAAACCAAAGCAGTATGATATAGTGCATTATCGCGATGAAGAAATCAAGAGTTGTAAAAACACGTGTAACTCGGAGATAATTAAACCTTTAGACCAGTGTTTCCCAACGTGGGGCCTACGCCCCACAGGGGGGCAATTTGATAGTTAAGGGGGGGCAATTTTAAAATGGACTCGACACGAACAAAACAATTTTTGAAGGTTAAAAATTATGTAGGGGGGCATAAAAATTTTAGAAATGTTAAGGTGGGGCATGGCCTAAAAAAGGTTGGGAAACACTGCTTTAGACAAACAGACGCTTGGCAAATGTTATAGACAGTCCTACCAACCTAGGAAAAAATTACAATTTACTTGGCTTCCTAATACCCGGGAGTTTTAAATGAAAATTTCATCTTACTTTTTAATCATAGTAGTATTTTAGAAAAATAGTCGATTATGGATGGAAATGAGCTTCATGTACTAGTATTTCCCTTTATTAATTTTTATTACCCTACCCTTATACTGTATTAGGCATTTCCAAGTAAGAAAAGAAAATAACAGTAATAATAAACGGTAAAACCCCATATACATTTTAACCCCTTTGAAATTCTTCCCCTAGACTTATCTTGATGAGTAATTGAGAACATTGACCTTTACTACTACAAAATGCCAAATTTTAATATAAGAAGATTTTGTTTGTGTTTTGCAGAGGAAAATATATATTTTAATATGTTAAATGAAAATACGTAGCCGTAATTAGAATAAATTTTTCCGGCAGGAATAAATTTATTTTCGAGAGAATTTTAATTATATACAGAAAATTCGTTCGACGGCTGAAAAATATCAATCGAACAGGAAAATTCTGCGGAAAACTTTCGGAAAGCTTCATCGTAAAATTTTTCAAACTTCGTAAAATATTTAAAATACAACTTGGCGATGAAAAAAAAATCGAAATTTTATAAGTAAACTCCTTTAAAAAATAATGAATATAAATTTTATTAAATATGTTCAAGTTGCGTTCGTATGAAAATGTCGTCTGAATTTTTATACCGAACAATATGATAATTTTAACATTTTTTCTTTATGAAATAATTATGATTAAATTAACATGAAAATTAAATCTATCTTTTTTCACTGTGTTTGAAAAACCTTTAAACAAAATTAATATTCCATAATATAAAACAGTTTAGTAACTGTAGAATAAAACCCTCATAAATACAAATGAGTATAAATACTTCAAACTGTTTCAAATAGGACCATAGAAAGTTTTGTTCATATAAAATCCCAACTTGCGCCCTTCGGTTTGCGGACATCGTATATGAAAATATATTTGTCTGTCTATCTATGGATGTGCGTTTGAGACTGAAATAAAATAAAAATAATATATATATATATATATATAAATAAAATAAAACTTTTTCCGGTACAATAACAACGGTCGCCGCTTTCAATGCGAAACTTTCCCCAGCGGTTGGGGGACGAATAGAAAGGGAACGAATCGAAACCGTATTCGAAAAGAAGACACAAAACACGAACGATACACGGTCACGTGCGAGCGAGACGAACGTTCGAATTTGGCCGTGAGACGGAACGGGGTGGAACCCTCGCCGGGTGAATGGGGTGTCGGGCGAAGCGCCCACAGTTATGGAAACAAAGTTTTCTCGTTTAAAAGTTGTTTCACAGTTTGAACGAAGTTGGTCGTGCGTTTATGTTGTTACTTCTTCTTCTTCTTCTTTTCGCTTCTACTTGTGTGCTTTTACTTCTTCTTCTTCTTCTTATTCTTCTTCTTGCTACTAGTACTTCTTGTTGTTGTTGTTGTTGTTATTGTTGTACTTGTTCTTGTACTATGGTTCGAACTCCTACTGAGTGTAGAGGTCCCTTTTATCGCACTCACGGTAAGGTCTCTTATTCGATTACGGTGTTCGTGTTTTACTTGACCTGGGCAAAAGCGCTTGATTGTCAACGACAACGTCCAAGAAAAGCCAACATGCCTTTTGTTGACCGAGGACTGCTCGGTTATTTAATCAATTAAGTATGAATGTTTAGTGTGATTGGTCTAAAATAAACAATATCGAAATAAAAGTAAATTGAAAAAAATATGATACAATCCTTCACAGTCCGTATATCTATACAAGTTAGAAGATTTTGAAAATTAGAATATATGTATAAAAACTTAAACTTAGTAGTAAATTGGAAATACGGACTGGAAATTTAATTGAAAAATATTATTGGTGAAGATAGATCTTAGAGAGAGAAAAGGAGAAGAAATCAAATCTTATTCTTCTTCAAGTTGTCTCCTCAAGAGGGTTGGCGATCCACATGGCTAATGAAACTTTCGACACGGCTATTTGAAAGAGTTATATTGACAAATAACTGAACCAACGACGAAGATCTTTAAGACATGAGTTTTGACGTTAGTCTATTGATCTTTTCTCCTAAATTTTTCCTTACAAAATTAACTGGAGATGTCTGTATTTATCATTTCTCAAGATGTTTATAAATTGTTTTCTTAAATTGTCATTAAAAATGTAAAAAAGAAAAACCAAATAAATAAGAGACCAAAAAAAAAAAAAGAAAATTAAATAAAGAAATATTATTGTGAATTTATATTTCGGAGAAAAAGGAGGAAGCACAAATTTAGATGCGGAAATCCAGAAAACTTTTTATTGCGACGCGGTAGCAAGAAGAACGACCCACTTTTGTATATACTTCAATTATTGTTCGCAATTAAGATTTTCCGGCTCGAGTAATTATAACAGATAGTGTGGTTGTTTATTCCCTGTGGAAAATGAATGCGAGGGGTAGTTGGCGGTATTGAAGACGGGGGAGAAAGGGGGGGGCAACGTTATAAATAAATTCAAGACGAGTAAGTACGTAATATTGCGTCAGATATATAACACAATGGTGCATGGAGAAGTGCCCCAATTTTAAAGCCCATATTATTATTTCACAAAACTGAGAATTTTCACGATTAAATACGGTTGAATAATTAGATTTATTCATGATTCTTGGAATTGTTTTCGCCTTACGCTTTCCGGGCTTAGTCAATTGTGTAATTAAATTTTAATATTAATGCAGATATAAACCATATTATTATTATATAATGATATATAAATATGGATTGAGGAAAACTATTAGATAGTTTTGATCTTGAAAAAGAGTATTCTAAAACTCTTAATCTGCATTAGTGATTTGAAGAGTTCAAGGTCTTTTTTTAACATGATGGGATAGGTTGGGATTTTTGAGACGATAAAAATTGGGATAAGAAAATAAATAATAAATTATATTTTAAAATGGTTAATCGTCCGAAATGCGAACAATAAAATTAAACGTCTTCATTATTTTTTTATTGTGAAAGTGAAACGAATCAAGTTGGGAAGTCGGCTTACGCACGTCATCAGATTAAAGTTTTCATTACACGAAGGAAGTTGTTAACGGTTTTGAATATCGAGATCTTCGGATGGATCATAGATGGATGAAAGTGGGGTAAGGTTGCAACTAAAATGGGGATCGTAACGGTCTCGGCTAGTTAAATTCGTGAAGATAGTTTGTGTAGAATCTGCCACTATATCAAACTCGATAAACTTTCCGAAAGACGGAAATATCAGATGGAAATATTCACCAAAGACTATAAACTGCGTACCCGCGAACATGCTTCGACACTGAAACTTTCGTTAATTCGCATCACTTATATAATATTATTATTGAAGGGTAGTTTAATAATTTGATTATTCTCGCTCGGTTCCGATATGAATTTTATAATTATGAATGTCGTATGATGTCTTAACAGCGAACGAATAAAGGTTATTATTAACTATATTAAGTTTTCATAGTCGTATGCGGATGATACGTTATACGAGAATATTCCTATAAAAT
This sequence comes from Leptonema lineaticorne, assembly GCA_024500535.1. NCBI lineage: Eukaryota > Metazoa > Arthropoda > Insecta > Trichoptera > Hydropsychidae > Leptonema > Leptonema lineaticorne. The sequence continues at coordinate 16,558,164 of JANIJI010000009.1, read as the reverse complement.
CTATAATGAGTTTTAACACTAAACCTACTGATATTTCCTATATAACCATTCCTACTATGAATTTTTAAATACTATTTTTGAAAAATATATGCATTTCAGTTCTTCAAACGTCCATAGCTTTGCAGAAAACGAGTCCATAAATAACATAATAATGATTAAAAATATAAAATAAAATTGAGAATATATAAAATATACTCAAATTTTAAAAAATAACCGAAGTAAATTATGAAAGTGAACCGATTAAGCACAACCTTTTAGCAAATTTTTCAAGTATAAAAAATTGACTTTGGGTCCAATACAACCCTTCGATAATCAATTGTAAGTTATAAATAAAAAAAATTAAATATAGACCCGCGTTATATTATAGTATGGTGCAGGTGTTTTCGGTCGAAAGACAATTTTAACCCGTTCGACCCCATCTAATCGAACGGGGCGTCTCAGTGCGAATTTATAGCGTTTTGATTTAATCGTTCATAATTTAGAGCGAAAATAATAAAAGGGAGAAAAACCGGGAACCGCTGAATAATTTAATCGACGTCTCTGCGGAATTAATTAATATTTTAAAACGGGGGAAAAAAAATTAAGGTTCCATCGATTATTGAAGGGCGATGCGAGCTTTGGAAGGTTCGAAACTTTCTCTCGAAACCATCAAGTTTGTTTTTCGTCAACGATTGAACCGTAGACAGAAGGAGGGAGATGAAAAAGTTTAATAAGGATTTTCTTCGGAAAAGAATTCTAATCAAATTTCACGAGTTGAGTTTTCTAATATTTTCAGAACAATATTTTTAGATTGGACAATAACGTTTTGATGTACTTTTACGTTTTGTTATTCATGTAAAATATACATCACAATTTTTACTAAGATATTAAAGGTAACTTGCCAAAACAATTAATACACAAGTTTCTAATGGGTTAGGAATCTTTAGGATATCTTATCGTCTTTATTTTTCTTGTTAGACCTAGACTTTCGGATGTGATTGCCTAGGTTCCGGGTTGTAATGTTATAGAATCTCACTCTTTTTTCAATTCCATCACAGTAGCAGCAAATTTAAGCTCGATTGGAATAGACTAGAAAGGTCTAGGTTCAAAACAGAGTCTATATGTCTACTATACCTACTAAAATTATATAATTTAAAATAGTTTTTACTATGATAATATGAAGCGCAAATAATACACGAGTCACTAGAAAGGGTGGAAGAGTTTTAAACGTGCTTGAATTCAGTAAATACAATTAAATAGAAGTAAATTTCGCATAGGAGACCCAAAGGGATGGGTGTTTTGTGGGCACGATGACTCGGAATTAATTCCGAGATAAAATCGACCCGTTGAAGCACAAAGAGCGTTTGCCGTATAAGAATTATGTCCATAATCGCGTTCGCAGTCAAATGAGGTTTAGACCAGCTGGCGGAACGATCAAAAGGGAAACGAGCGAATAATATAAAAAAAAAAAATCCTTAAGGGTTAAATTGCAGGCACGCTTTCCTCGTAATTCCTCACACAAAGCGCTGAAAACTCGACGTCCCGTAAATAAGACCCGAGATATAATCTGGAAAGAAATTCTTCGCCAACGAAACAAAGGACACCCGTTCAGAAGTCCATGATAAAAAAATTTATTCTGTATCGTATAAAAAAAAACTAAATCTTTTAAATCAACGTTCATCGTCTTTAATTGCCAGTTTATAATTTTTAATACTTAATATTTTTTTTTTTTACAACTGACGCCTTTTATCAATTAAATGGGGAAGCGTAGTAGTACGCTTTTCATCTTCTGATTGTAAACGGTGATAGCATAGTAATATGATTGAATTTTAAATAGAATTATGATGTAATCTGTTGAATAGATATTTGTTCTATATGAAAAAAAATATTAAATTATATTTTTCATTCTCAATTTATTTAATTTTTAATATTGACACAGCGGTATGTAAAATGCTTGCAAAATTATCCCCTTTTACGTAGCAGACGGCGACAAACTGGACCCCACGGTAAATTGTTAACCATTATACGATTATAAATCTTTGATTATTTATTTAAACTTTAAGCTCGGTAAACTTTAGTTTTTGAACACGATTCAAATTATAAACTATTGCAATAGTTCCGATGCTATTTTATACAGCCAGTATAAAATTTGTCGAATCGTTCAGACGAAAATTGAACACTGTTTACTATGCCCCCGAGGACGAAGGAAGTTTATCCGTATTCGTATTCCCTTTGAATACTTCACAGTGCAGTAAAAGGCAACAAACATCACTTCACGGATGACCCACTTTAATTGTTGGTTCTCGTAGAACGTGGAATAATAAACGTCGAGTGCATTGAATGAACATTGAAAAATCTGCTTTTCACTAACATTGTTTTTTTTAAATAGTTTTTTTTTAATATAAATGTCAATTTTTTATAATGAAGTAAATTGATATTTATGTTAACAATTTTTAAAGAAATAATCCGATCGATGAAAATATATTTGAAACAGACATGTAATCATGAAAATTAAAAAAATATGCGAGAACTTTGAAAGTTATTAATTTTAATAGTCTGAGAGATAGTTTATATTTTAATTAATAGTGATTTTAATTAATATTACTATAGTTTCGCCAAAGTTTGTTTCAGAGGTAAACTATGTAAACTTTGGAGTGATAATATTGATTTTCAGCACTGCTTAGTATTGTGTTATATATAATATTATTATTATTATTTTTAATTTTCATTAGTAAGTGTATTATAGATATTTTTTTTCAACAGTTATCCTTGATAATAAGTATGTTATTGAATTATAAATATAATAATCAAGTCGTAATATTAATATTATAAATGTAATATGAATTTATCAATGTTGGATAATTCGAAACATCGATATTAAAATATTTCTATCATTATTATTAATACATTTATTTTAATGATTAATGAATGGAGATGTTTAAATAGTATAACTGTATATAAAATATAAAATAGAAATATGGAGTATATTATATATATATATATATATATATATATATATATATAAAGTAGATAACGTCTTTATCAATGAATATGTAATATATTAATAAAGGATTAACACTACACATTCAATATTGATAGAGTGGATGCAAAATTAATTATTCGTCTAATGCTAGAATGAAATTAGTGAATACGCCCTTTGATCGATCCCTTTGATCAGACGATTTTCATTGAATGACAGTTAGACATTCAGACAGATAGACAGCCACGACCACATATCGTATAGCCAAACAGACAGACTCTGGGGTCGAATTCGACCCCGGCGAAAACTTTTTCTTCTATCTATTGTATTTCATAAATTACAGAGTTGTATAATAGTGTTCAAATGATGAATGTTATTAGTGTCATATAAATACAAAATTTTATCTATTATAAATAATACTAAAATTATATGTTGTAATTGAATTTCGAGTTTATTATCTCAACATAGTTTTTCTTCAAAAGTGATAATATTTATTACAATGTTCTTCTAAATTTTTGATACTTTTTTTGAAGAACGATTTGTCTTTACTCATACTTTCAATAAGTCTCTAAGGTGTCAGTTCAATATCATGCGACTTCAAAATATATACCGTTTAATATTTCAATGTTTTTCAAAATTTTGGACTACTAGAATTTTTCGTATTAATTAAATTGTTACAAATAGATATGGTTTACGTCATAGATTTCCAATATTTTCTAACTATTCGAAACTCTAAAGAAAAATCAATTTATTACTCAATTCCATCTATCAAATGAACGTGTCAACAGCTTTATAAACATATAGAAACGATTCATATTGTACGCATTATATTTATAAGAAAATGTTTAAAACGTTACATAGACACTATTGTGATCTATGTCAATACTGGGCAAAGCAAATGCGTTATTATCTGACATTATTTTGTGAGCTATTCGCCTTCATAATGCTGTTCTCGTGTTACGCGTTTCTTTGTCAGTACTCGTCTTTTTCACAGAAAATTCGTCTAACAATCATAATACATTGTGCCTTAATATTTACGAGAATATATATATATATATATATATATATATATATATATATATATATATATATATATATATATTATTCGTCGTATAAACGTATAATGTGAAATTGGATGTTGAGACTCGAAAAGTCGACAGCCTTTTATACTTTGTGACGAAAGATACGGCTTAACGCAAAAAGTTTCCAAGTAAATTTAATAAAACATATTTAAGGTGAATGCCATATATATATATATATATATATATATATATATATATATATATATATATATATATATATATATATATATATATATATATATATATATATATATATATATATATATATATATATATATATAGTCGACAATTTGTAAAATATAATAAATTTTCAAATGTAATATAAAATACATAATGGTTAATCGATTGTTTTCAATAAATATATTGGAGGTGAAGTGGAGTGAAATCGGAAAAACGAAATACATACTATTGTGATGAAAAAGTAAGGTAAATTTGTCATTTAAAACTCCCGGGCATTAGGAAGCCAAGTAAATTGTAATTTTTTTCTAGGTTGGTAGGACTGTCTATAGCATTTGACAAGTATCTGTTTGTCTAAAGGTTTAATTATCTCCAAATAACATGTGTTTCTATAATTTTCGGTTCCTTAATCGTGATAATGCACCATGTCATACTGTATTGGTTATTCGCCAATTTTTTTCCAAAAACTTGACTCATATCGTTTCGCAACCACCATATTCGCCTGATTTGGCTCCGTGCGACTCCTGGCTATTCGGTAAACTCAAAAGGAAAATGCGGGGACGCCGTTTTGACACGATGGAGAATATAAAAAAACCGAAACGAAGAAGGTCTTGAAGGCTATACCGGAAAAGACTTCAGACTGTTTCAAGGACTAAAAAAAGCTTGACAAAAGTGCGTTTTATCGGACGGGGATTACTTTGAAGGGGATGAAATTGATTTGGAATAATAAATAAAGAATTTACATTTTATAAACAAATTCACCTTACTTTTTGATCGCAGTGTTATATTGTAGATTAGCATACTATATAAGTTTAACTGGAAATATTGAATATATGGATTAAAATTTTACTTTTAAATCAAAGGTTATTAATTTTAGCACATTCATCAATTTTTCACAAAATATATTTTTCAATGGATAGTGAAAATTTTCATTGAAATATGCTGAATAATTATAAAATATTACAAAATTTTTACATTTTTGCATTTGCTTCTTCTTTCGGTTATCAATCGCTTGAAGCAATATAAAATAACAGAACATGTTTCACATTTTACAATAAACATCAATGAAAATTTATTTTAGAATATAATTTTCAGCGAAGTCTGTATCCAATTTTGAACAAAATTTACATCGTAATTATGGCGTGTAAATTTAGCATTTTCATGTATAAACACCAGGTGTACGAAGTACGTAAAAATTAAATTAACCGATAACTAATTATACAGTCAAATTAAGGCGAGTATTGAAAAATAAAGATCTAATAATTGCTCCTTTTAGATTCTCATGACGTAAAACGAAAAAATAATACGAGTGTATTTTATAATATTTTTCGTCTCAATATTTCATTCATAAAGTTACGAGGGTGGATTAAAAATATATGTATATATTTTTATCGAAATAATAAATTTTATGAATTATTATTAGTATAAAACATAAAAATTTGCCTTTTAAATAAATATATACTTTTATATTGAAATAATTTATGTTACTATAATAATAAAATATAATTTATTCTATTTCACTCAATTCACAAAATAGGATAATTTATTCGAAATAGTAAAATTTAAACCTCGGGAATATAATAATGAATGTTCGGAACATTCAATTAATATAATAAATCAAAATATAACACTCCCATAAGGTTCCCACTTTTCAAGTCTCCTGAGATTACGGGATCGAGTCATTAGTTCCACGCCAAACTTTTTCTTTTATATATTTAAGCGTTCATTTATAACAGACATATATATAGTAAACGCTGTATATATATATATATATGCAGCGTCAAAACAAAAACAAAAATAGTGGGGTGGTGGGACATGTTTATATTTAATTTGATCGTGACGTCACGCAATAGTAAATTGCGCAACAATGCGAATGCGTCGACACGCGACACAATAAATACACCGAGGTGGGAAGGTGGCCCACGTTTGGGGTTTGTGTGGGGCGGCGAAAGGCGGTGTTAACATTCGCGGGAAAGCAAGCAGGCAACGGGGGGATGTGGTGTTCGTGTATATTTAGTGCAGGGGCACAGCAGCGCGCATGTACAAATAGATGTAGAGGCACCGCCTCCGAACGAGGTCCGGACTCGGGCAGCCCCCACCATTCTGCTGTACGGTGGCAGCAAAAGGTCCGGGAGGCGTCTGAACCGGAGAGGAAATCAATACGAGCCAGTCGGATCCGCAACACTTGGGGCAACCCTGGCCGCAGACAACATGGCATCCGCCCTACGACCAACTTACCCACCGGAGTGAGCTCGCGGTGCGCGATCGATGCCCGCCAACTCGCGTTCCACCCTTTATACTTCTTGCCGTTTGATGGAATCGATATTTTATGACGTCCGAATCGAAACTTTAAACTTTGCTCTCATTATCCAATTCCGGATTAAAAAGGCTACCATATACCAAAACGGTTAACCTCAAAAATCAGATCTATTTTTTAAGATCAAGATCTGCTACATACTATGCAATAATCTCTCCAAGATCTATCTAACACTATTTATAATTTTAGATAGATATAAACAACAACAAAAAAGTCGAGCAACCAGCTGATCTACATTTGAGGTAAATTTTGAGTATTACAATATTCAAGGGTTATTGTTGTGTTAGAACTAATCGATTCAACAGTTGATATACGTGTATATATAGATGTATGTATATTTACGTGGATATATGAGAAGGTTTCTTGGTTGTTCCCGGGATCCCGAAACGAGAGTGGGAGACGGGATTCCCGCTCGTTGCTCTCATTCCACCATCTATGCGCAAAACCATTGTTTTCAACAACGGGACAATTTTCATTACCTACACACGCGTGAGGGGAATAATACAATCACAAAAATAGCTTCTTCATTTTCATCCCTTATTTTATTTATTTATAATGTAATAATTAATATGTAATAATTAATAATATGTAAATTTTAATATCGTTAAAATATTATTGTATTAGAAATTGCACATTTAGAATGTGTTGAACTGTTGGATAGTTTCACAATAAAATAATATTTACAATATATTACATTAATTATAATAAATTTATAAAGATCATAACATTATAAAATAATTTTAATATTTATAATTTGATCTAAATTTATTATTATTGCTACGATTTTTAATAAGTTTTATCCATAGATATACAAAAAAAATAATTATATGAAGTACTAATTTTAGTATGTAAACCTTTGCAGCCTGCGACCTTTATAAAAAATTCTGATTATAAAGCGTAATCCTTTTTCAATATTTTTATACTTTTTACACCTCTTATTTTTTTTTTCTCCATATCTTTGATCTATTTTAAAATTTTGCTCCATTTGGATCTGATTATATAATTATATTTAGTATGTAGATACTTAGTTATAATTCGTATATTTTGTTTTATATAATGTTATAATTTAAATACATTCTTGCATTTTGAATATGAATGATTTTATACAGTTTTGATTCCAAATATTTTACGAAACCAAGTCACATACTTTATCGAAAAAAAATTTTTTTATCTCAACATATTAAACCTTTTGTTCACCTAAATATCTTAAAATTGATAATAAATTTAATATTTTTATATAAGACTACCTCACATACAGTTGTAATACATTACTAAATTCTATTTTAATATAAAAAAAATATACATTAACGAAAAAAGCGTAATAAAAATCGTGATTGATAATCGAAAATTTTTCGCGTGCGATAAATAAGCGAACAATTGATATAAATAGTTACAAAAATCGATACTAAATGCAAGTTTAATGGGCACAATAGCGAAAAATAACAATACGTTCAACGTAGAAAGTGTTCATTGAACTTGGTTCCGTTTATCCGGCCACGATCTGAGCTCGTTCTCACACTATTTTATCCGGCGTTCAATAATAAATAAAAAAAAATATATTAATTTTTACCGGTCACACTGCGAAAGTAACGGATTCATCTGCACGAATAAGTATTTTTTTAGTAGGTTTCAAATCAATACAAATTACTTATTGTAACATAACAATGTAAATATGCCTTTATTCGGTAAAATGGGCATTTTGATTATTGATTTCTCTGTCAATGAATAAGAAAAATGGACGATTTTTAATACGTTGTTGTTCAATAATCTAACGCCGTTATATATAATTGGATACGTATAACAAATTATTGTTGGATATATAAAATTCCAATCGTTTTCATAATTAGAACAAAATTCATCAAATAGAAAGCCAGTAAAACAATTAAAATTGAGTGGCTTTCTTGAATCGGATATAATTAAAGAACGACAGACAGAAATGATCAAAAAGTGATTAAAATGCAATGACAGAAAAAAAAGATCCATAAAGATCGGTAATTGGATAAATAACAGTTCTTTTCTATTTTGGAGATTGGAGGAAATTGGAACTCTCTTGAATAGTTAATTTTATAATGTATAAGATTTATAAATTTATAAATATAACATCCATTTAAACGCAAGTTCGTTTCATTGAAATAAACTTTAGTATCAGAATGATATTAATATAGCGAGTTTTTCTTACAATCAATAAATACTCTTTGAAATTTTGTATAAAACTTTACTCTAATTGTATGGAATTGATAATTTCTCAGAATACTATTAAAATTTCAAGTTGATATAATGTATTTTCGCCGGTTAAATCCGACTATGAAACTTTAGCAATTCACTGATAAAATAATTGAATGAAACAGTACCGAGAATAATGTTCGAATATCGGGAACATTATAAATTTCATAAATAAATATTGTACATATATAATAACTGTTTCGAAGAATCGAATTTCAACTAAAAAGACGTGGGTTTTATATTATATTATGAAATCATACTTAGAATGATAATTATTTTATAAGCAAAAAGAATTTATCTCTATATGATCTTGTCACACTGATGATTAATTTCAACATTTGTATTAATTTTTAGATATAAAAAAAAAATAATTTTTATCGTTTGATATAGATAAATAAGAGCACTTAAATTTAATTAAAAATGTTTCAAATTAATCTCCCAAAATAATTCAATGACCACTTAGAATCACGGAGAGACAATCTGTCTTTTGCCACAACGAACTATTTATTGTATTCTATATGATACCAAATACAAAATTATATTACTATTGTATATATATAATATGTGTTGAATTTTGCAAGAATTTGACGGTTCAACATCACGAGAATTACATTATTACACGAATAATTCAGCTCGCATTACACGATTAAAATTCTCACGTCCAACAAACAAATAAAGGGCAACCGTTTTCGACTATCGTTTCGAAATTGAAACATTCCCCGATACTGAATATTCTAAATTTCTCCAGACAGACGGAAATACCGGAAAAGCCGCCGGAAAAGTGGGTCGTAATAAAAACAAAAAAAAAAACACGCGTTATTATTATCGAAGAAAAATGTGCTTCGATTTCGTATAAAAAAAAATTGACATTAAAAATTAACAATCCTGTTAAACCAACACACACACACACACACACACACAGTAGTAATTAACGTACGAAAAGGCATAATATTTATTTTTTGAATTGAAAAAGAAAAAGCTTAACGAATTTTATAGCATCGAACGAAGCGTAATAACCGATCGAAGACCGACTAACGCGGCCAATAAATAATGAAAGGCTGTAAAATACGCGAAGATCTGTTAGATTTTATTGCGATCGTCTTAGACAGAGTAAAAAAGTCGTAAAAACTGAACTCTAATTTCCCTCATATAAAACGTGAAAGTTTACTGCACAACTAAAATTCAAAATCGTTAATACTGGCGATCTTTTATAACGATTTTAACTTTAGGCGAACTATGAAAATTCGAAAAGGTCACAAAACTATATATAATATAAATATATATATATATATATATATATACACCCACCTCTTTTTTTACACGGTAGATACGTTCCTAAGCAAACGTTTAGGAAAAAAAATCGTCCAAATAAATGCATACGACATACGTTAAATTTGAGGACATGTATCACAACTTTAAAAAAATCGTGTAAAATGAAAAAAATTCATACATTTTTCCAAAAAACGTGCAAAAAAATAATAATGAAATTCATATTTGTAAATATGTTAATTGACTCTTGCATTGTCATTGAAAATAAGCAATTATGCAAAGTTTCAGCTCAATCAGATATTAAGAAATGTTCGAAAAATCTATTACAAAATTCCAACCAGATAAATAGACAAGTGAAACTTATAAAAGTATGTAATAAAAATTTTTAGGGATTCGTGCTAAAATAAAAAATTCGTGTTTTAAAAAATATATTTATTCTTATCGGTGAACCGCGTTATTTTAAAATCTTGTATAAAAATGTCGTGTAAAAATAGAGTTAGGTGTATATAGATGAGTAATGATTTCTAAATATAAGTGTTTTTAACTATAATTAATTTTATATAGTGAATGTATCATAGAATGCGTTGTAAAAAATGTCAAAATTATAAATATTGAGAGATAAAGAGATTTTGAGAGTAAACTATTATTGATCGTTATATAAATAATCTGTTGTTTAAATTTAATTAACGATTCATATATATTTTTACAGCCGCAAGTAAACGTAGAATTCAGAAATGGAAAAGCCAGACGGTAAATACAGGTTCGAGTATATATATATATATATTTTCCTTTTATATACAGCGTTGGTCGTAAAAAATGATATATTTTTATTAATATAATAAAAGTTAACCGTCAAATATGAAAGATAAAATCTGTAATATATATATATATATATATATATATATATATATATATATATATATATATATATATATATATATATATGGTATACTATATATATATTTCATTGTTGAAACTATTTAAATATGAGTTGTAAAAAAATTTAGAGTATTTCATTCATCAATATATTTTATTGATTTCAGATTTTATTTTCATTAATAATTCAGTGAAGATTTAAATAGAAAAAGCAAAATTTATGGATACCTAAAAATTGGAATAATATATAAAGCATTTCCTTATTAAGAAAATATTTGAATTATATTATATATAAGGATTTAAGAACTGCGATGGATTTTTATGATAAAAAATGTGCACAATTTCTATATATATATATATATATATATATATATATATATATATATATATATATGATATGTCAAACACGAGGCCCGCGGGCCACATGCGGCCCGCCGATAAGTTGTGCTGTTTTTGATGAAATATATATGAAATTAATATTTAAAAGTAAATTTTGTTTTTATTTTGTATGTATATAGTTTCGTTTAATAAAGTTTGTAGTATGCAGTTTAAATTAATTTAAAGTAATTTTTCGATCATCAACTTCTTGTAATGCTTATAGTTGGAAAGTTTGAACTTTTTTTCGATATCAACTACTATGTATATATATATATATATATATATATATATATATATATATATATATATGTATGTGGAATATTTATACTTTGTACATACAATATAATCATTGTAATTGTTATTTTTATTAATTTTTTGAACAGTATGACCCACAACTTAGTACACAAAAGTTCACGTGGCCCGCGATATACGAGTTTGACATGCCTGCTTATTACGTATTATTGAGAATAAAAACAATATCTTTATATATATATATATATATATATATATATATATATATATATATATATATATATATATATATAATGTGATGCAATATTTTCACTCTTATAATATAATACTATTATACTAAGTTCGATCGAATGACTCAAAACGAAATATATTTTTTTCCCCACTGCACCCTATACACTGATGAATTTATATAAACGTATATAAATAAGGTCGTGTTCGAGGTTCGTGGCAAAAGTTTCGAATAGTTGAACTTCGGCAACCGTATTATTTAATCATTTAATGGGTGGTACATCAGAGTTGTCTAAATATGGCCGACGGCAATAAATCTCGCTGGCGAAGTTTTGCGACCGCGCATTTTGGCAATAGACAGAGTTAGTTTTCATATTTGAACGACGAAAACTTTTCGAATAACACACACACATATACATCAATATATATGTGTGTGTGTAAAATATGGATAGATTCATTTGAATACACACATAGAAAAAAAGTTTCATAAAAGACAGAGTCACCTAGCATAATATGTATAGTTTGACTGAAAACGAATTTTCACAATCAACTATCAATCGTTTGTTATATTATTATTATTCGTTAAAAAAATAATAAAAAAATATTCTAGCATTACAAGAAAATGTTATAAATATAAATATTTTATTATTAACAAGATGTACCGTACAGGCGTTGCTGTCTGAACAAAAGGCATTAATTTATTAATGATCAAATATATACAATACATCAAAATGAAAATTAACAATAAAATTATTCCTACACACACATATATATATATATATATATATATATATATATATATATATATATATATATATATATATATATATATTAATGGTATATATAATTTATTCATTGTTACCATGGTTACATTTTTAGTAATATATTAAATATTAAACGTTATTTCAATATTTTTGGGATATTAGTTCGGGAGCACCTAAAAATTCCAATTTTGATTTAAAAATAAATTAAAAAACCTTTCTGGGGATATACTTAATAATTTCCCAAATTTTCACGGCGATTGGATGTATGGTTTTTGAATCTATCGAGTATAGAGAGACACATTCATATATATATATATATATATATATATATATATATATATATATATATATATATATACTTTAATCAAAAAGAAAGGTGCAATTGTCGTTTAAAATTCCCGGGTATTAGCAAGGTAGGTAAATTGTAATTTTTTTCCTAGGTTGGTAGAACTATCTATAATATTTGCCAAGCGTCTGTTTGTCAAAAAGTTTAATTATCTCTGTGTTACACGTGTTTTTACAACTCTTAATTTCTTCATCAAAATTCGACTCATGCGCAACCACCGTATTCGCTTGATTTGACTCCGTGCGACTTCTGGCTATACTGCAAACTCAAAAGGAAATAGCGGGGACCCTGTTTTGACACGATGTAGTAAATAAAAACCGAATCGAAGAAGGTCTTAAAGACTATACCGGAAAAGACTATTCCGACTGTTTCGAGGACTAGAAAAAGCGTTGGCAAAAGTGCGTTTTATTGGACAGGGATTACTTTGAAAGGGATGAAATTGATTTGGGAGAATAAATAAAGAATTTACGTTTTATAAACAAATTCACCATACTTTTTGATCACAGAGTTATATATAGATTATTCATTGCCATAATTTAAATGGCATTTATTGAGAACGAGAGATTACCGAAGTATATTCATTTATAAAGTATCTCCCGTGGGAAATTATACTCAAGGTTGGACTCCGTTTTCCTTCCATGTAAGTCAATAATATCCGGTATTTTCTAGCATAAGAATTAGGTATTATAATCTTTCAGCTATATTAGCTGAAAGATAAAGAAACAACGTGTTTTTCAAAAATACCATAATTGCCTTAAATAAATTGAATTTTTTTTACGCACAAATGGTACAAGTTTAAGTCATAAAAAAAAATGATCGATTTGTCATTTTTTTATAAATACATATATATTATATTAGTAACACTTGTATCCAAATGTAATATGTCTTTTCTAAATACGACGAAGTGAAGGAAGGCAAAAATGTCCTTTTTTGAGAGAAAACACTCTGGAGAATTACGCAGCGATATCCTCGACATTAGGAAAATGCGAAGGTGCCGCATTTTCTTTCGCTTATTTTTTCTCCTCTCTTATCGCCGTCTCTTTTTCTTCTCGCTTCATTTTCCTGTTGTTTTTTTTTTAGATTTCTATCTCGTTCGCTCTTTGTTTGTATCATTTTCAATTGTCGTCTGTCTCCAGTGCCTTTTCTTTAACGGAAAATACATTTTCACGCCGAGGAAATTGAACGTCACGGCCATACGGCTTGGAAAAACACACTCACACACACACACACATATCGGATTATTGTAAACGTATAAAATATGCCAAACAAGCAAAAAAAGAAACTCCATTGTAAATTTGATGAATATAACTAAAAATAATACATTCATAACACAAAAAAATAATGAATTTCAATGAAATGTCATTTCTTCGATTCTGATATATTTTAAATATAGATCTAAAAATAACACAATATTATTGATTTTTCTGAATGAAAAAAGATTATTATAAAAGTCAGTTGAGCTATATCAATATTGTTTTATTTTTTTTTAATATATAATAATAGGATTATTATAATTTTAATATAACTGATATTATGTGAAAAACATTATAATAACGTTGAATACTTCATTTACATTTCAATTCCGTCTACATTAACCGATTATATAATATTAATAACGAAACGTCAAATATTCCGTAATTTTATAGCGCCGTAAAAAGGAAAACTCGGAAAATCCTCTCGCGTAAAATTCAAGGGAGCAACTTTCAGGGTCAACGGAGTTTTCGCCGTTAAAACGTTACGGCCCTTATAAAGGGTTTTCGACGTTGAAATTTTCGCAAATAAACGTTTCGAAAATAGCTATTATTAAATAATACGACCGCGAGAACGTTTGAGAACCTTCGTCTCGGTAGAAAAGCGACGAGAAATCGGCGACATCCCAAATTTTCAACAGTAGTAAATCAAATAAAAATATGTCGAAATCGTATGCGATATATTAATAAAGGTATAATAATAATTGATTGTTTATGAAAAATATATAACACTGTAATCAAAAAGTAAGGTGAATTTGTTGATAAAATGTAAATTCTTTATTTATTCTTTCAAATCAATTTCATATCCTTCAAAGTAAACCTCGTCCGATAAAAGTTACTTTTGTCAAGCTTTTTTCAGTCCTTGAAACAGTCGGAAGTCTTTTCCGGTATAGCCTTCAAGACCTTCTTCGATTCGGTTTTTTATCTTTTCCATCGTGTCAAAACGGCGTCCCCGTATTTTCCTTTTGAGTTTACTGAATTCGCACGGAGTCAAATCGGGCGAATACGGTGGTAGCGTATGAGTCGAATTTTGATGAAGGAACTAAGAGTTGTAAAAACATGTGTAACACGGAGATAATTAAATTTTTAGACAAACACACGCTTGGCAAATGTTATAGACAGTCCTACCAACCTAGGAAAAAATATATTTTACCTGGCTTCCTAATGCCCGGGAGTATTAAATGATAATTTCACTTTACTTTTTGATCAGAATAGTATGTTAAATGATTATTTATTATTACGGTAAAATTTGAGTATCAAAAACAAATTAAAATATATAAGGTATTTAATTATAGATATTATATTATAAATGCGGTATATAAAATGATAAATGACCGTTTGAATCTATGATGAATATTCCCGAAATAAACCTTCAGACCGCAGTGTAAACAGATGAGTTCGTTTTCGTCCTCTAATTAATCCTTTCGTCTAGAGAGTCGTACTTTCACATTTTCTGAATAAAATATATATATATATATATATATATATATATATATATATATATATATATATATATATGGTATATATATTATAATTTTAGTACTAAGTATTTTCGTGTAAACGATAATTATGGTTTATCATATTTGACGTTTATCCGTGATTTTAGTATAAAAAGCGCTTGCGTGTCTGAAAGTTCGGTATTCAATTAAAAACTTTCACGATAAGGTCGAAGCGAGCTAATGAAGAAGCTTCAATTATAAATCGACAAAATCAATGTAGCTTGTGAGTAATAAATTTTATTACATAAAATTATTAATTAAGTATATAATATATATATATATATATATATATATATATATATATATATATATATATATATATATATATAACACAATGTGCTTAATGAGAGTGCTAAGAATTTCAATAAAATATTATGTTATTATATAGATTGGGATTACATTCAAAATTATTTAGTAATTCTATATTATATAATCTCTGACTTTCTGCCTGAAGAAATTATGTAACAAATTAATAATTTATTTTTTGCTGTCGAAGCGAAAAAAATATTATTTATTTTAAATATACAAAAGTTGTAATTGATTTTTAATGTTTTTGAACCTTTTTGAGAGAACTGTAGAAAAATGTTTTAGAATCAAGAAGAATTTGCGAAGTTACTTTGTACGATAAAGAAAACAATTGGGAGATTCAAAGATGATACAATATCGAGAAAGTAATCAGAATAGAAAGGAATTAATAATAGTTATTTATAAAAGAGTAGTCCAAGATGTCCGCCAAAAAGATATCACTTTACCGGATAGAAACAAAATAAAATTATCGAAATCTTACAAAAAGAAGAAGAAAATATTATGTTACCAAATCGATTTAAAATTGCTACACAAAATCTCATATAATCGATATAAATGAAAAAAAAAACAATAATGTAATTTTTTTATGTGACGTGCGTACGAAATGCTAATTTTAAGATGGCGTGCGAATTTACAGCAATTTTCTCACATAAAATAATGAAAAAAAAAGTATAAATAAATATTAAAAAAATAGAATAGCATAAACGAAACCCATTATTATAAAGTACGTCAAGCATTCGAATAGAATTCATAAAATATTTATGCGATCGCGTGGGATTATTACACAGGCAATTGGTTCCGAGAAGAAACCGCATTCTGCCCAGAAAACAATGGCGTTTCGTTTCCTCTGCCAATTAAAATGTAAAAAATAAATCAACTGAAGAAGTTCAACAGTAGAAAATAAAAGATGATGACAAAAAATAAATAAAATGCGGCGTTCTAAACCTGTGTCTTTCTTTTTAGATCTTCCGATTGAGTCTGAATCTCTCAAAATGTTACTTTAAAGGATCATTTTGAAGAATTGATACATTAATATATATTACATGTTAAAATATTCTACTGTCTGTCTAATTTTATAAAAAAAAACAATATATTGATATATTTAAAAAAAATAAAATTATGAATAATATATTTTACAAAATAACTATGGTGTATATTGTCTCTTATACCAAACAATACAAGTTTCAAGATCAAGAACCCATGATTTGATTGTGGTAAATATTCATTGTTGATGTAGAGACGAGGTCATGGTGAGGCAAACGGATGGACATTTGGACACAAACGGATGGACGAATGGCTCTCGGTCGAGCTGCTGCTCATCAGGAAATTCCATTGTTCGCCGATTGTGCTCAGTTACATAATAAAACTGAATGAGGCAATACAAATGACTCGAACACTATACATACAAGTTTGAAGATTAAATAATGTAAAGACATTATTTACATTTTTAATAAAAAAAAATATCAATTTCACGAATCTTCTAAAAAATAAAAAAAATGGGTAAAGCGATATAAAAAGTGAAAATAATACGTTCAAATATAGGATAGGATTTATTCGAAAGTAGTAGAACATTTAGTTCGTGTTCATGTTTAATATTGTTTCTAGATAAACTTATATAGATAAGTGGAAACCGTATATCATCGACTAATTAAAGCGGGTACGAAATTGCGCTACACACAGGTGCGGGCATAAGACATGCATACACACGATCGCAATTCACGAACGTTCATTATGCAATGCACGTTCAAAACAAAAACGTAGATCGTGCATTCATTCCGTAAACGTTAACGGGAAAACCTAGACGAGAAGAAACGAGCACGTTAACCGATCCATTGACATTGTCTTCGGAAAACTCTCATTTCAACCGAGAAGCATTGAAACGTTTCAGCGCTTCTTAAATATCGAAATAATGAAGTCTATTACACAATAATTTAATTATAAATATATATATATATATATATATATATATATATATATATATATATATATATATATATATATATATATATATATACATAAATCAGCTTTAAATTTCAAAGACGGAAAATGGATAAATGTCAAGATGATGTTTATATTTTTAGAAGAATTTCAGATATCTAGATTTTGAAGGTATTACCAAATTAAAATAGAACAATTTGAGAAATTCTGATTCAAAAAAAGTAATATTAAGAAACAAAATTTACATCATTTTAGTTATATTTTAAATTGAAATACAATTGTATGGAATAATAAATATTTGTTTTTATACAATAAGACGATGTACGGTAAAAAATTAAATCCGGATACTTTTTTAACAGCGATGACATATAATAATTATGGAGCATGACATTTAAATATCAATCGATCAAGAAAATTTAATCACTTTATCTTCTGGAGTTCGATTGTTTGGATTTTAATCGTTTTGATTGATTGATTCTACCATAATCTTCTCCAATGAAGAGATGACACATGAAAGTTAAATCTTGATATAAAATTTTAAAATGTCAAATCAATTGACCCGATCTTTCTAAGACATCGACATTTTTTTTCCTTTTTTTTTCAATAACGAAGTATTCTCGAGATTTACTACATTTTCGTCGTATGATTCAATAAAAAAAAAGATTCATTATATAAAATAGTAAATTTATCGGTATGAAAGTATATAAAACTTTATACAGCGTTGTCGTAAAGAACGTACGAACGGAGTTAAGAAGAATATGTAAAAAATTATTTTAAGTTTAAAAGGAATATCGAAACTTTGGCAGGTTGTTACTGTATGTAACTTTTTAATTTAATTAACCGTAAAATTTTAGCGCGATTCAGAACGGAAGTTAATAACAATTTTAATAAGACAACATAAAATCGGTAGAATTTTAAAGTTTTAATTAATGCAAAGCTGATGTTAAAGTTGCTATTGAATATATATATATATATATATATATATATATATATATATATATATATTTTAATTTATAACGAATCGAATATCGTGCCATGTGAATTGACTTAGTGTAAGAGTTATTTATAAAAGTTAAAATAACAAACACTATCTAGGCTTTTTATATGAACTATGAAAAAAAATACTGTAATCCCTCGATTATCGCGCGTGTTACGTTCCAAGACGGCCCGCGATAGGTGAAAATCCGCGAAGTAGGATTGCTATAATTATTTAAGTATTTATAAATTATTTTAAGGCTTTATAAATGCTCCCCAATACTTTTACGCTACAAAAACCTTTCCCATTTCCTTAACAATAATTTCCCAAATTTTTATACATTTTGTGTTTTTTTTTCGTGTAAAAATTTATAATATATATATATATATATTTCTCACCAATTTAGTTTCGCAGAAAACCCGTAAAATAGTTTTCTTTCTATTAATATTTTTTAAAAACCCGCGATAGAGTGAATGCGCGATAGGTGAAGCGCGAAGTGGCGAGGGAATACTGCACTACTGAAAATGAAATGGTATAAAAAAATATACATATTACCGTTAAAGAATATTTTTAATAAAAATCACAAAATCCATGTCTAAAATATATATAAATATATATTTAAATCTATTCAGACTCCGTAATCTCTAATTACAGTTTTATTATGTGCGACTTAAAATAATTCGCAATTTCTTAGAGACCCTCGGGTGAAATACGGGATGGGTTTTATCTCGACGTTGACCCATATATATTTATGCAGTAATAAATAGTTGCAGAGCACTGGCATTAATTTAAGGAAAAACTAGATGATATCGTAATTTCGGATAAAGGACGTTACTAAGTATCGTCCGACATGTTTAAAATGAGGGGAAAATGAAGAAAATAACTAACATATTACCGTTTTCTACGCTTTTCCGACTGTATAAATTATATAATACCTTATATTATAAAAATATATATATGGAGGACGCTTTTATTAAATTCCATATTTTCACAATATTTTCGTTTCGATAAAACCTTACGCGATATTAAAGCAAGAATAAAATATCTCCTGTTTCGTTTTAAGATTTGCAAAGATGGTATGAAAATTTACATTATTACGTCAACGTTTTTTTCTTAATAAAAAATTTAATATATAATCAAATATTTTTATTAGTCTAATACAGTGGTTTCCAAAGTGGTTCCTGCGGACTCTCAGGGATCCCTAGTATCGTTCAGAGCATCTGTGGAAAATCGGAAATGATTTGGGAGCTCCTGAATAACGTTAGGAGGTCCGCGTAAGGATCAAAAAACAGGTCAAGGACCAAAAAAAACAAGAAACGTTGTTTTTTCTTTGACCAAACAAGGACCAAAAAACACAAGAAAAATTGGTAGCTCATCCCTGCCTATAGATTTTTCACTTGAGGGTCCGTGAACAACTTCTGACTATAAAAAGGGGTCCACGGACCAAAAAAGTCTGGGAACCTCTGGTCTAATATATAATATTTTATATTGATATTATTTAAAAAATATATATACCATACATTATCAATATCAATATAATATATAAATGGTTAAATAAAGAACTGACCGTCATCATACTTGTCTGATCGATGTTTTGTCGAGTGGTATGTAATAAAAACAAATTGAAAAAGTTTGAAAATCTATGATCAAATGGACTCAACTTTATAGAGAACGTTTCGACTTACCTCATATGGTCCAATTAAATTTTCTTCGAGGAAGACGAGCTGGCGATCGACCAGAAATTCGACTGGTTTGCGTTGACCCATAGTGCACGATTTCAACGCTTCAAAGGTCTGAAAGAGAAAAAAAAAAAATTTATATATT